>CM057847.1:176865739-176877296 GCA_030068395.1 Apalone spinifera | reverse complement strand
CACAGATTCTGGGGAATCGCTGCCACCATCAAGTGCTTTTTATCCCTAAAATCCGGCAGTGAACACTTGAAATCACCCCCTGGGTATCCCAAGCTCTTTTGCCCCAAAATAATTTGAAAAAGGAAAAGAGAAAAACAATCTGCAGTCTCTGGTAGCTGACCCCTCAGTTGGAGGCATGCAGATACACACAGACAGACCTTCCAGGACGCAAGAATCAAATCATCACCGTAAAAAAAGTGATTTTTATTACAACACAAAAGATAAACTTGAGAGAGCATACTTGGTTGCTAGATGTTACAAATAAAAAAAAAGGAAAAAAAACAACAGAGAAAAGTTTGTGGGTACAATGCAAGGTAGTCAGTGGGGAGGGGAGGCATAGATTCACACAGCAATTCAAACTAAACCACAAAAGAACATAAATTACCCTGAACGTGACTGGATTCACTTTTCCCCTTTACTTCTCATTTTCTCTTTGTTCAGTCCTCTCCCATGCCCTGAATTCCTTGGAGGCATGATGGTCCTGCCTGGGTTTAAATCTTTCGGTGTCTCTCAACCCCTAGTTTCTCTCTCCCACACAAAGAAAGCAGGCAAGGAACCTATATCCAATTCAAATGTCAGCCCTCTGTCTTGATTGGTTTCCCCGGCCAACACCTTCCTAGCTACCTGAGCTTAACCCGTTAGTCACCAGGTGCTGGTCAACACTCCTGTCCATTACAATTTGCCAACAAACCACTCTGCCATGACTGGGGCTTTTCAAAATCTCTCCACTGCTTGGAGGTAGGAGTGCCAGGCTGGTGCATAGCCCATATTCACATGTGGATCCTGAGATGAGCAATGGTCTCAAGTTACAGTGGGGGAGGTCTAGTTAGTTTTTCCTAATATCCAATTTCCCTAGGAGGGTGGTGAAGCACTGGGATGGGTTCCCTAGGGAGGGGGTGGAATCTCCATCCTAGAGGTTTTTAAGTCTCGGCTGGGATTATTTAGTTGGTCTTGCTTTTAGCAAGGATTTGGACTTGATCATAGGGCTGGAAGAGACCTCAGGAAGTCATCAACTCCAGCCCCCTGCCCAAAGCAGGACCAATCCCAACTAAATCAACCCAGCCAGGGCCATATTAAGCCAAGACTTAAAAACCTCCAGGATGGAGATTCCACCCCCTCTCTAGGGAACCCATCCCAGTGCTCCACCACCCTCCTAGGGAAATAGTTTTTCCTAAAGTCCAACGTGGACCTCCCCCACAGTAACTTGAGACCATTGCTCCTTGTTCTGCCATCTGTCACTACTGAGAACAGCCTCTCTCCATCCTCTTTGGAACCCCCCTTCAGGAAGTTGAAGGCTGCTATCAAATCCCCCCTCACTCTTCTCTTCTGCAGACTAAACAGACCCAACTCCCTCAGCCTCTCCTCTTAGGTCGTGTGCTCCAGCCCCCTCATCATTTTGGTTGCCCTCCGCCGGACCCGCTCCAATGCGTCCGCATCCTTTCTATAGTGGGGGCTCAGAACTGGATGCAATATTCCAGATGTGGCCTCACCAGAGCCGAATAAAGGGGAATAATCACTTCTCTAGATCTGCTGGAAATGCTCCTCCTAATGCGACCTAATATGCCATTAGCCTTCTTGGCTACAATGGCACACTGTTGACTCATATCCACCTTCTCATCCACTGTAATCCCCAGGTCTTTCTCTACAGAACTGCTGCTTAGCCAGTTGGTCCCCAGCCTGTAACAATGCTTGGGATTCTTCCGTCCCAAGTGCAGGACTCTACACTTGTCCTTGTAGAAATCTGATGAGGTTCATTTGGCCCAATCCTGTAATCTGTCTAGGTCACTCTGGACTCAATCCCTGCCCTCCAACATATCTACCTCTTCCCCCAGCTTAGTGTCATCTGCCAATTTGCTGATGGTGCAATCCATCCCCTCATCCGGGTCATTAAGATGTTGAACAAAACCGGATGACCTCCTGAGGTTTCTTCCAACCCACTGATTCCATGAGCTGCTATAGAAAGCCCATCTTAGAGGTGGGGGGGTGGAGGAGCGGCTACCCTGGGATCGCAAGGGAATACCAGCTCTGGCAAAATATTTTGCCCGTGGTTTTGGCTGCGGCTCCCTGGAGAATGCAGCAGCAGAGAACTTCCAGGATCCCTACGAATGAAGTAAGTGCCTCTCCCTTTGTCTCACCCGTAGGGGACCGTTGAACTGGTACCGGAACATGCAAGCCAACTGTCTGTGGAGACTCTCTGCAAAGGACAGGAAGGTGAGAGCACATCCTCGCGCTGCAGCTGTCTCTGCTCTGAGCCAGGGAAGGAGCTAGGTTAGAATTCTCCATCCCGAACCCTGGGCTGAGGGTTGCCTAGCTCAGCCTGCAGTGCCTTCCTTCCCGGGAGCAGGATTAACAGTCGCTAGGTAGCGGGTGCTACGCTCAGCTGTCGTCCCTGTCTTATCTGGCGGGCGCGCCGTGCCCCGGCATCAGGAAGCCCAGAATTCCCTTGATTCTCTGCCAGGAAGTGTTGGCAAAGGGCCGGGTGGTCTTTGTGGTACCCTCATTGAGGGAGCCTGGCCTGGGACTCTGTGGGTTGTCCCGTACTTGGGATTGAGACCGACAGGGGCTCCCCCCAATCAGTACAACCCCCCCAGAGTGAGCTGACAATGGTTCCTTCCCAGCTCCCAGGCTATCCTTTTCACATAAGAAAGGGAAAGCTTTCCAGGATGCAGGAGGAGCTGTAATCCCCTGCCACCTGCACAAAACTTCTGGACTCCACCATCTGCTGCTGGCTAGGTGTGAGCTGATAGCTCTGTGCTGGGAGATAGAATGACACTGTTAGCAAGCAAGCAAGCTATGGGCTTGGGGCTGGGTTTTTAAGGGTATTCTGATGTTTGCTTTAGGTATCTTTAAGCATCTGCTTCCCTTCACAGTCCTAGAACTTGCTTTCAGCACTTGCCAAACTGCCCTGCTCCTTTGTGCCTTCCCTGATCCTCCTTGTTGGCTTGGGAATCAGCACTCAGGCAACCCTCTTTTCCTGGCCCTGCTTCTAGGCCTGCAGATGTGGGCTCCTGAGGTGGTGAGCCAGGAAGCCACGAGGTGGCCACCATTTTATTTATTTATCTTTTTTAAATGTTTTTTTTCCCCCCCTAGAACTGGAAGGGACCTTGAAAGGGAGTTGTCGAGTCCCCTGCCTTCACAGCAGAACCAAGTACCATCCCTGACAAATTTTTGCCCCAAATGGCCTCTGCAAGGATTGAACTCACAACCCTGGGTTTAGCAGGCCAATGCTCAAACCACTGAGCTATCCCTCCCCCCTAAGAGGCAATCCTGTGTTTCTGCTTGGCTTTGAACCAGGGACCTTTTGCATGTGAGGCAAACGTGATAACCACTACACCACAGAAACATAGTCTACACAGCCCCTGCCGACCCGCTCCCCTGGATCCTCCATGAGCCGGCTCCGCGCAGGGTGACCGCTGCGATCGCTCCCCGGCTGGGGAAGGAGCGTGTTTACGGAGTGGAAGATTTGATCCAGGGGTAGCTCATTTCATGCCCGCATCTCTCCCCCCCTGCAGATCCTGGTGCCAGCTCTGATGGTCACTGCTGGGAAGGACCCTGTTCTTCACCCGAATATGAGCCAGGGCATGGAGGAGTGGGTAAGTGATCGGCATTGTCCAGCAGGATGAGACCCTGCCCAGGGGCATCCTGGTGACGCCTTACTGTGTCCCTGGGCTGCCGCCTGTTCCCTGGTACTCCATCCCAGCTGACTGCAGCCCTCGTAAGTGGCTCGTGAGAAGTGAGTGCCGGGAGTTCCCTGTAGCAGGAGGCCCTTGACTCAAAGCCTGCAGCTGCCTGAATCCCACAAGCTGTGGCTGCTGAGAAGTTGATACGAGCGATCAAACCTCATGCTTCCAGCCCTGTGCACGGGCCAGGCTGGCACACTCCTGCAGGAAGCACCACACCTGGCTAAGTTCACGAGGGTTGGGGAGTTGCCCGTCCTCTCCGGCATCAGGAATTGGCCACTGCTGGGTTCCTGGGGCCTGGCCGGATGGGACGGATCTGTACCCAGAGGCTCAGCAGCATCTTGGGAGTGTCTTGGGTATTTCTTTCCAGATTCCCCAGCTGACCCGGGCCCACATTGAAGAGTGCGGACACTGGACACAGATGGACAGGTACTACATGCGCAGCGGGGGTGGGTTTGCAGCTTTTAAAGACCCATCTTCAGCAACCACAAGGGGCCTGAGTATAAACCCTGCCTGGAAGCCAGCTCTTGCTCCAGGGCCCTGATGCGCAGAGAGCATTTGACAAGCCTGAGTATGTGCCGCAAGGGCAAGGTCCGGGGCTGGCATTTGCTGGTGGGTGGGTTTGATGGCCGGGAACGCTTGCAGCATTGCGAGTGAGGCTGGTAAGGGCAGTCAGCTGTCGTGCTCTGGTCTGTGACCTGATCTGCCTGCAGGGATCACTCAGGATTATTCCCCGCTGATGATGAAGCCTTGTGCAATTAGCCAAAGGGATTAGTGACTTCTAACACGTCCCCTGCAACCTCAAGCACTGGCCTGTGCTGGATGGGCCAGAAAATACAGGCTGCCAATTACAGGCTGAACATTTGACCCCAGGCCCGCCAACGGGCCCTTTAGAATCACCGCCAGAACACAGAGTGGCACACTCCAGAGCCCCATGTTACCTGCTCTGGCCAGCTTTGAGGGTCATTCGGGGAGGTGCCACATTGACTGGGGAGATGGCTGTCCTAGTCCCGCCCCTTCCACCTTGGCCCCGCCCCTTCTGGGAGCAAGGAGCTGCTCTGCCCCTCTCCCCCCTCCCAATGCCCAGGGGCCCAGCATTTCCGTCAGCTCCCCTGTTTGACTCCAAAATGCCTTTTTGGCTAAATAGAATGTTGTTTGATTGTTCTAATTTTTCAATCAAACCATGGTGCCAAGTCCAGTGCCCTACAGAAGTCGAAGTCCGTTGCATCAATGCAAGTTATTTACTTGTTCCCATAACATAAGAACTAGGGCTCACCAAATGAAATTAATAGGCAGCAAGTTTAAAACAAACAAAAGGAAGTTTTTCTTCCCGCGGTGCACAGTCAACCTGTGGAACTCCTTGCCAGAGGATGTGGTAAAGGCTAGGACTTCCACTGACTTCAGAGGGTGCTGAGCCCTGCCAGATTAGGCGGCTGTTTGCATAACCCAGCCTGCTTCGATGGCAGCATCGCTGCCTGGGGACACGACCTGGTGTCCGACTTGTCAACAAGCTTGCATCTCCATACCACAGCCCAGCACGTGAGTTCGGAGGGGCGGCTCCCGCTCAGCCAGTGCAATGGGGGCTGTTGGATTTGACCCCAAATACATGTCCCTCCTACCAGCCACGGCGAGTGCTGACAAGGGAGTTCATTACAGCCCCAGCCCTGGATAATCCAGGGCCTCAGTGACGTCATCCCAGCTGCGATCCTCGGCATGCTTGTGTAACCAGAGTTACTCAGCTGGCTGCCTGCAGTTGTGTAAAGCAGTGTTTCTCAATCTTTTTTTATAAAGTATCATTTAAAATGTAAGTACCCCTTTAAAAAAATAAGTACCCCTAGTACCTATAGTTTTCAGACACACAATTTTTTTCTACCGTTGCAACACATTTGTTTAAACAACTTAATCGTAGCTGGGCGGGCGATGAAATTTTGGGGTGTAAAAAGTACAAAAATAATAAAGTGCTGTAAAACTCAACACAAAAATTCAGTTTTCTTCAAATTTCAGTTGTTGACATACCCCCTCTCCCCCCGACTTCTCTCAAGTACCCCTCAGGCTTATCGTACCACTGGCTGAGAAACCAGGTGTAAAGAACCGTCTGACCCAGCCCATTGGGCGCTTTTATAATTCACTCTAGTAAAGCAACCTCATGAGCTTAGCCCACGTCATCGGCTGGCTGGCTGGCATTTCGCCCCGAGGAATTATCAGCAAAAGAGCCAGAGAGGAGTCAGGCTGGGAGGGGCCGATGAAAGCAGTTAAGTGAGTGGAGCTGAGAGGCGATTACCAGCAGCATCTCCAAGGGGAAGGCGGGAGAGGAACTGGTCCAGGGAGGCAAGTGGGCAGGAGCTAGAGTAATGGGAGAGAGAGGGCATAGTTAGGAAGAGGTGAAAGTTCGTGCTGTACCTTCTAAGGGCCGAATACGGCCCCTTTCCCTGGCATGTCGGAGCACCTCAGTCAGGAGCATTGTGAGCTGCTGGCTGGCCCCAGGGAGTGCGAAGTGGGCATTAATGGACTAATCCTTATCCACCGGCTGCATCGCTATTCACTGTGTCCTCTTCTACACCCAAGGCCTCTAATTCTCTTACCTCTATGGCAAGGCCTCAGTTTCCAGGGGAGGTAGCCCCTAGCCTGCACCCAGCGTGCCCCAAACCCAGATGTTTTCTCTTCTCCTGACCCTTTCGGGCCCTGGTTTTCCCTAAATACTTCCTCACAGTGAATCCTTCCTCATCCAGCTGCATCCTTCTCCCCTTTTGCAAGGAACTGGGTTTGATTTATGTAGGCCCAGACATCTCCTCCCCTCCCCCCCACACACATCCAGCAGTCTGAGGGGACAGGATAATTGGGTAATTTCTTTTTTTCTTCTCTCTCCCCCTCCATGAGACCATTCACTTTGTTGCAAACATATTTATCCTCACACACCCATGGGAGGGAGGGCAGGACTAGTATCTCAATTTTACTGCCGGGGAAACTGAGGCATGGCTAAGTGACTTACCCAGGCAGTCAGAAGCAGAGCAGGGAGTGGAACTCAAGTCCCTGCTGAGCCCTGTGACTGCTTCCGGCCCATCTTTCCTCCCAAGGAGGTTGAGAAGCCATTTGCTCAGGGCAGTGGGGGAACATCCTCACTTGGGAAGTGTAGGAACGTGCTAACCACATCCCCACCTCTCTCCCACACCAGCAGCGAGTTCCTTCTTCCCCCGGGCTGGCTGTGACTTTGAGCAGGATGTTGCAGGTACTTGGGAAGGGCCAGCTGTGTGTGGGGGGGTGTGGGGAGGAGGTGTAAATTAAAGAAGGCTCCACCCTTTCTTTAAATTAAACCTTCATATCATTGGAAAGGAAATGACACCACTGATGTTCCTTTACCCTTGCCCATCGGCCAGTGGGTAAACCCCCCCCCCCCCCGTAAGTTCCTAGCTCCGTTCCATTTTCCTCCTGTTCTCAGCCCCACAGAAAGGATCCTTCCTCTGTCTCCTTCATGCCACAAAATGTCTGCGCCTCTGAGGGAGCGCACTTCATCTTCTCCATGGAGGCTTCTGGCGAAATAACTCCCCACTGCCTGCTCAGCCGTGACTCCTCAAACTAAATCACTCGAGCCATGCCCGAGTGCCAGAGCAACTGCAGATCAAATAAAAGCAACCAGGCTGCCAGGCAGCGAAATCAGCCAGCAGGAGCAATTGGATTTCTGCAAAGTGCGTGTGTAATACGATAAGTCCAAATGGCTGATAGATGCCTCTCTCTCTGCACCACGGCTTGGAATCCAACTCGCTTTCTGCTCTTCTACAAGATTATCTCAAATCTCGCCAGCTAAATTGCAAGGTGGAGTACTCGCCTGGCTTTACAGGATGTGAATGAAAGTGCCAGGAGTGACTAGTGCAGTAAAGGACGAGCCATCAGAGAGGCCAACGACTGGGGAGAGATCGGTGCTGAATAACGTTACACGTGCTCATGGAAAGGAACAGAACATCTGGCTTACATCTCTCTATGCAGGGATGGGCCGCCTACATCGTGGGTTTGTAATGGACACGACTCCCCACCAGAGCTGAGGCGGTGCTAGAGGGTAGCATTTTGCATTAAATCATGTAGTAATTGGTCTGGGAGGTGATTCAAAGCTACATTGGATGCTGCCCGTTTATAGGCCCAGAGAGCAGTGACGTTGCAGAGGAAGCATATTAAGTAGCGATCACCTTGAAATGAAGCAGAAGAGGGTTTGTAATTTGCCTACCTGACTGTTAGTGGCTTGAAGAGCCTTTCCCTCCCCCTACGGGTGGTTTCAATTACTCTGCTGTCGGATCTAAATGCTCCCTGCATTTTGGGAGGCTGTGTCCCCCATATGAGTGTCCCAGCTGATCTCCCTGGGCCTTATTTGTTTTTTCAGCCCTGTTTGGGTCATTCAAGTCAAGGCAGTTCCACTCGGATATAGGAGAGGAGCACGGGGCCCATAAGCATTATGCGAGAGTGTATTCACCCAGCTTTTTTTCTCTTTCAAAGACTAATTAGTCTCTGCTCCCAATACCCCCTGTGATATACACGAGCATCTTCATTCCACAGACACGGCAGTGGAAGCAGAGAGATTAATTGGCTTGTGTGGAGCCCAACATGGGTTACTAACCATGTTAGAACTCAAGGTTTCCTGGCAGAATTCTCTGCTCAGACCAATGGATTTCACTTCTGTATGTTTACATGCACCCATGTGGCATATTGCGCCTCAGTATCATGAAATGCGATGCGATTGGCTGACGCAGAGAAGACTAGTGATCTTCTGAGCAATCAGCACGCAGCCTTTTGATCATGGGCCAGAGAGTAACTCTAACATATTCGCATCTGTCAAAGGGCTGTCATTGTGGTTCACTTGTTCTCTAACTCTGCAAAGGGATGTCTGGGAGCGTCAGTGTCTTTCACTGGAAATGAATATTTGGGGCTTGCTCCAGCCGGAGGTGACGCTCTGTCACTTAACCAGTGATGTTGTCTCTTGGATGCTGCTTTCACTGACCGCTGTCAAGATGCGCCCAGAACGTGGATGATCATTTGTGTCCCAGCTTAAAATAAGAGCTGCTTGCTGATTTGTGGGTGAAACAGATAAACAGACACATAAGAACAGCCAGACTGGGTCAGACAATGGTCCATCCAACCCAGTATTATCCTGTCTGCCCACAGTGGCCAATACCAGATGCCCCAGAAGAAGCGAGAGGAAGAACACAACAGGTAATCCTCATGTGATCTCTCCCCTGTCACCCACCTCCAGACAAACAGAGGCCAGGGACACTATTCCGACCCATCCTGGCTAATAGCCATTGATGGACCTAACCTCCATGAATCTATCTAGCTCTTTTTTGAACCCTGTTAAAGTCCTAGCTTTCACCGCATCCTCTGGCAAGGAGTTCCACGGGTTGACACTGTGCTGAGTGAAGAAAAACTTCCTTTTGTTTGTTTTAAACTTGCTGCCTATTAATTTCATTTGGTGACCCCCAGTTCTTATATTGTGGGAATCAGTAAATAACTTTTTTTGTTGTTTACACCATCCTGGTCTTCCTTAATCCTGCTGCTGAACTTGGCCCTCTTCACCCAAAGATCTCCATATGCTTTACATATGCTGGCTTGTCCACTCTCACTCCTACCCTCTTCACCGTCCTCTGCTGGTCACCCCACCCTGAGGCAACGTGGGCTGCTGTAGCTGTCGGAAGCATTGGGAGGGAATGAACCAATCCCGTATCCAACGGCCCCTGGAAGGGGGATCCCAGGGAAGCAGAAGGGAATCACCCAAGCTGGAATTTGTTGCTTTCCTCTGACGTTGGCCCCTGCCGGACAAAGCAAGCTGATTTGATCCATCTCAGGTGTATCCGCAGCACCTCTCACCATGGTATCTGGGCACCAACCCAGTCATGCAAATATTCTCCTTCTCTGAGCGTGAATCATGGGTATTTCTAAAAGGGGGAGTTAAAGGAGCCTTCAACACCCAGTCCATGGAGCTATTTTAACAGCCAGCAGGGAGGTGACCATCTTCCCAGCCTCACTGTTCAATCCGTGGAGAAAAGTTTCAGGGCAAGCTTTCCCCCCGTGCCAGCTGAGCTCACCTGGTAGCCAGGAATCATGAGGGCCAAGCAGACAGAAACTACCACCCTCTTGTCTTGTCACATGCATGACTCCCGTTCCCACCATTGGATAAAACATCAAGTATCTGCATGGACAGGAGCAGAACTACATCGGCTGGTAATGCACAGAAGGAGAGCGTAACACTGGCATGTAGGCCTTCCCCTTTGAAGATTTCTATCAGGGTTGTAGCTGGAGCATTGAGACAGACCCCCTCCCATGCGTACGCCCACTTGGATGAGTGGAAACAAAGGTTAGTGAGTTAGTGCTGGCCTGTATTTCCTGTTCTAGGAAAGAGCCAGATAATGGATTCATATCCCAGCTTTCTAGTCCAGTAGTAACTCAGGAGGATGATAAACAGAGGCCCCTAACATTAGACACATTCCATTATCAGCGGCAGATTATTTGCATCCAAGAGTTGTAGAAGAGCTGGCCAAGAAGCAGTGGGGTGTGAGAATAGGGATATATGTGATTTGGCTTGGTGGTTAGGACCAAGAGACAGGCCTAGTGGTTGGAGCAGTTTGACCTGTGAGCCTGACGTAGATCTGGGGCAAAACAACGGAATGGCTAATTTAGGACTGGAATGGCGAAGAGTTAAAGGAGGGTGACAGTGTGTCAGCAGACATGGATTTATGGAAAAGAGATGTTGTCAGACTTGAGTTTTGGACTAGATTACAAGTTTTGTTTATAAAAGTAGGAGCGTTGATGCACTAGACTGCAGCTTCTTTAGGGCATTGGACTTGGCACCATGCTTTGATTGAAAAATTAGAACAATCAAATAATTAACATTCTATTTAACCAAAAAGGCATTTTGGAGTCAAACAGGGGAGCTGACAGGAATGCTGGGCCCCTGGACAATTGGGGGAAGGGGGGGTCCTTGCTCAGAAGGGGTGGGGCTAGGACAGACAGCACCATGTCAGCATGGCATCTCACACACAGACCCTCAAAGCCAGCTGGAACAGGTGGCGGTGATTCTAAAGGGCCCGTTGGCGGGCCTGGGGTCAAATGTTCAGCCTGTAATTGGCAGCCTCTATTTTCCCTAGGTTAATACCACATTGCTTAATCATAACATGTATCGGTTTCTTCTAAACTTTTCATGGGACATGAAATACATTTCACAGGAGTAAGACAGCGCAGCTGTGAGATCTGCCGGGCTCCGGGGCCGTTTCCCTAGGAAATGGGCAGAAGCCGAATTTTCCTTGGGGTGTAAAAGCGAGGCAGTCAGGAGCCATCTCAACTTAATGAAGCGTGTGGCTTTGTTTGGTTTCTTTTCCAGGCCGGCTGCTCTAAATAAGATCCTCATCAAGTGGCTGGAGGAAGTTCACGACAATTCTTTGCTGCAGAGGATTTCGAAACTCTGAGTTTTCCTTCCGACTTCCTGCTTCATTGGTCGCTCCTGCTGCTGGGATGTGGGGGTGGGCCCTGCCAGTTTTGTGCAACGGGGTGTAGCTGTGTGCCGGAGGGGCTAGGTTTTGCCACGGAGGTGGCCAGTGGGAAAATTAGGGTAAGCTGGGCTCCGCTAGCCAAATCAAGCTACATAACAGCCCGCCTTTGTCCTTGCATCTCTGTGAGGGATTTTAGCATCGAGCTCAGACTCTGGGCAGTTTTCCTGTGTGTGTTGTGATGTAGAGGACACCAGTGTTTCCTGGCAAATGCGGAGGCTAGGTCCAAATCTCAAAGCTTCAGGGGGCAGTAAAGCGAGTGTTATCATATACTTAGCATGTAATGGAAGCGGCAAAAAAAAAATTAAAAAAAAA
>CM057847.1:176751246-176765807 GCA_030068395.1 Apalone spinifera | reverse complement strand
GGAGGAGAGACCTGAAAATCCCATCTTATGACGGGCTAATTGGCTAGTTATAAAGAATAGCCAGCATGGATTTGTAAAGAACAAATCATGCCAAAGCAACTTCAGTTCCTTCTTTGTCAGGGTTACTGGCCTATGGGATGGCGTGAAGCTGTAGATGAAATATGTCTTGATTTCAGCAAGGCTTTTGACACAGTTCCACCTGACGTGGTCTAAAGCAGTGAGACTAGTGGGCTTAAATTGCAACAAGGGAGGTTTAAGCTGGACATTAGGAAAAACTTCCCTAGTGTTAGGCAGGTTAAACACTGGAATAAATTGCCTAGGGAGGTTGTGGAATCTCCATCACTGGAGATAAGAGCAGGTTAGATCGACATCTATCAGGGATGATTTAGATGGTGCTTGGTCCTGATGTGAGGGCAGGGGACTGGACTTGACAACCTCACAAGGTCCCATCCAGTTCTAGGGTTCCATGATTCTAGGACTCAAACCTAAGAGATTAATGAGCCAAATTAGTGATGCACATGACTCCAAAGAGCCATAGGCATGTACATTTATTGCTTCATTTATTATCGTGCTACTCAAATTTAAAGAGCACCCTAATGGGAATTTTTAGTGTGTGCATATATATAATTCTCACAGTAAATAAGTTAATAATTCAGTACAGGTAAATAAGTTAATTGGTTAATAACATAGTAAAAGCATACCAGTTGGTTAATAACTCAGACAGGTTAATAATTAAATCACATAGTGTTTTAGTATCACGTGCTGCAAAGGGCCCTAGGAGACTGTAGCTCACAAGCTGCAGTCTGAATATCAGTGGTCTAGAGGAAAATACTATAGAGATAAGCAAACAACTACAGGTTGAATCTCTCTAGTCAGGTACTCACTAGTCTGGCAACATCCGTGGTCTGGCATGATTTTAGTTAGCTGGATGTCCACTGATGATTGGTGAGGCCAAGTTTCCTGAAACCTCATAAAGTTTGTTTACAGCCACCAGTCCTGGCTCTTGGTGTTCTGTGCTGTTACTTAGCTCTAATTTATCCCTCAATGTCTTCTAAGAGCCCAGTAAGCAGTGGAAGTTTCGGTAAAGCTGCTAGATAATATTGACAGAATTGGTTTGGCAAATTCTCTGGTTCAGCATGAGCCACATCCTGAGGGTGCCAGACTAGAGAGATTCAACCTGTTGTTGAAAGACCATCCTCAAAGCACCATTATCAACTGTTGTCAAACTGGGAGGACATGCCTAGCACGATGCTGCAGAGATCTGTCTTGGGTCTGGAATGGCTTAACATTTTCATGAATGACTTGGATGATGGAGTTGAGAGTCCACTTCTAAAATTGGCAGGTGACACCACATGGGAGGGGCTGTAGGAACTGTGGAGGACTGGACTAGCGTTCAAAAAGACCTTCACCAATTGAAAAGCTGGTCTGAAATAAACAAGAGGGAGTTCAGGTTGGACCTCCCTAGTCTAGCACCCTCGGGACCAGGCTGGTCCTGGATGAGGGATTTTTCCAGGCAAGAGGAGGTCATTTCTGGGCCCCCTGGTACCAGCCTCATCCCTTCCCTGCCTCCCCACTGGACTTTCCAGCTCTCCTCACCGCATAACTCAGCTGAGCCATACACTGGACTTCCCAGTTTCTGTCCCCCACCACCCGGGCAGCCCACTGAGCCATGCACCAGGCTCCTGGCTGTCCTGCGCAGCCCAGATGCATTGTGCTGGGCTTCCGCCCCCTTCCCGGCATTATGCCAAGTTCCTGGCCCCTCTCCCCTATAGCACGCTGTCCCCCCTCCCCATTGCCCCCTGCAGTGTGCTGTGACACTCTGATCCTGGAACATCCTGGAACTCGGACCGGTTCACAAGGGAAGCCTTTGTCGACCGCTCCCTTATGCCTCGTGAAATGAGGTTTACAGGAGCGGTCGACAAAGACTTCCCTTGTCGACTGATTTGCATCTTGACTCGTGCGCTGTGCCGACGATCAGCTGATTTGCCTGGAGCGGTCACAGCTACATTTTACGAATGGCCTGTGTTACAGTTTCACACCCACATGTTTGCATGGGGTTGTCAAAGCAGGTCTCACTTGTCCATAGGGGCATAGGGGCAGATCTGACAGGCACAGTTTATCTGATCATTTTTATTTTAATGAAGCTGTGGATGTTTAAATCCCCGCTTCATTGACTATGTCGGGTAGCCTATTTTACATGCCTCTGTCGGCAGAGGCATGTAGTCTAGACATACCCTAAGATCATCAACCATATGGGCTCTTTACCTTCTATTCGCTCTTCTCTTCTTGGTTATCCAGGAACAGACCCATTCAGGATGAAGTCCAGGAACCTGCCCTACTGGATGATATAGAAAGAGCCATGGCAGCTCCAGATAAGGGGACAATTCACGTAAACTTTTCAATGGGATATTGCTATTAGTGTGAGGGAAACACACCAATATCAGCTGCTCGCAGGTCTCCAGGCTAGATTATAGTTGACATATATTTAAGATGCCCACTCTCATTGCTATTAATTCATTTTCAAGCACTCTCAGCAGCCAGAGGGGAAGAAAATCACGCTAATTCTGTTCTATGTGAACAACAGTGTAATTTGAAATCATGTTGCTTTAATAAAAATGATTCTCGCATTGCTGTTGCAGCAGAGGGCAAATGTTTCTTCTGCTCTATTCTTCTGGCGTGACTGATGCTAACGGGGGATGGAATAGCACCTGCACAGACTAGACCTTGTTAGGAGAGAGGGTTGGGACGTTTGTGATTCACTGAAACTCTGTCAAAAGCAAACTCGTTCAGCAGAGAATACGGTGAGCATGGAAACGAAGACTTGGATCCCCCCAAACTTTTCCAAGTTGAAAAGATTTGTTTTCATCCCAAAGCATAGCGATGATAGCACTTGCCTGGGGCACCCAACCTAGCACTGCAGTACTGGAGGATCTGAGGGTGTGTCTACATGACAATTAAAAACCAACAGCTGGCCTGTGGCAGCTGACTCAGGCTAACAGGCTGTTTAATGTTAGTATAGACATCCGGGTTTGCTTCAGCCTGAGCAGAGGGACTTTCTCACCTCACAAGGTCCTAGAGCCCAGGGTTCATTGCAAGCCGGAACAGCTGTACCACAGTTAAAAAGCCCCTTCGTCTGAGCCCCATCTGCCTAAATCTGCTGGCTCGGGTCAGCTGCTGGTGTCAAGGTGCAGTGCAGACATACCTTAAGTGCTCAGGGGAGGTCAAAGGCTTGCACTGTGCCCAGCCCTTGTGCAGCTGCGCCGTGTGAGAGAGGCTTCTTGCAGCTGGGCCGGAATACACATGGTCAGATAAACTGTGCCTGTCAGATCTGCCCCTCTGCCCCTATGGACAAGTGAGACCTGATTTGACAAACCCATGCAAACATGTGGGTGTGAAACTGTAACACGGGCCATTCGTAAAATGTAGCTGTGACCGCTCCAGGCAAATCCTGATTTTCTAAAGGTCAGGAGCGGTTCCGGTTGACGTTATTTTGGATGCAGCTCATTAAATCCCAGGAATCTTAGCCAGTGGTTTTGAACCAGGGCACAAACCCTGTTATGAACCAGATAGAAGCCAGGGTTTCTTAAGAAGGTTGTGCAATAAGCCGTCAGCCCATCATATGGTTCTGTGTAGACCTTTGGGAAGGTAACCACGTGTGAGCTCTTGGTTGCCCTGGTAACAGGGCCTGGCTCCAAAAAGGCCTGTCAGAGGCCTTGAGAGTTTAGTTATCTTCAGCTTCTCAACTAGCGAAAGTCAGAGGCTATGTCTACACTACAGGATTTTTGTGCAAAACCAGCCATTTTTGCACAAAAACCCGCGGAGCGTCCACACCTCAAGTGCATTTTTGGGCAAGAAAATCTGCAGTCGATTGACAGAACAGAGGGGTTTTTGCGGTGTAGGCATACCTCCTTCTAGGAGGCATAACTCCTTTTTGCACAAGACTTCTTGCACAAAAAGGTGTGTGTGGACGCTCAACAGGAGTGTTTTGCACAAAAAGAGCCTATCAGGAAAAGCACAGGTGCTCTGATGGCCTTTCTGTGAAGGGCCATCAGAACTTTCTTGCACAAGAGTGTCCATGTAGTGTGGATGCTCTCTTGCGCAAAAGCACATTGCTTTTGTGATGTGCTTTTGAGATGTGGATGTGCTTTTGTGCAAGAAGTTTTTGATCTCTTCTACAAAAAGCTTCTTGCGCAAAACCCTTGCAATGTAGACAAAGCCAGAGAGAGCATAAAATCCACCAGCATGTCTCTTGCACCTGAGGCTCTGGCCCTTCCCAGAAATCAACAGCTCTGTGGCTTCCCTCTCATTTGAACCAGTTTTTGGGCTTGTCCATACCACAGATGCTGCTATGCTGGGGGAGCTGGTATTAACACCGCTGCCCCCAAGCCATGGCCAGAACACAGCTCAATCTTGCAATGTAGACAAAGTCTAACTCCCGGTCCCCATCATAACAGACTTGCTGTAGTAGGAAGAGGAAGGCGTTATGATGAGAAAGGGTGAGTGGAGACAGGAGCCACAGGATAAAAAAAACTTGGAAGGGAGACTTAGAGCAGTCTTATACTAGGGTGTCCACAGATTGCTTACAGGTGTTTATACCACCCCCATTCCCCAAGCTATAACAAAGGAAAGAATAATGGGGTGGCACATAAAGAACTTTTCAACAGGGCCCATCTTGCTGTGTCAGGGTGGGGCAGGTGAGTTGGTAGGTCCTCCCCATCTCGATCATCTATGGGGTGGTAGGTCACCTGATTAGAACATCATCTTCTGTCTCTAGTGCCAAAAGAGGTGTGTTCCCTCGGTACGCTAGTTACATGAGTTAGCTGTTGTGACATAAAGGCCTGGTGGGGACAAGTCTCTGCTTGTTTTTACCTCATTGTAGCTAGCTGAAGTAAATCCCAGGTAGGAGGCTACCGTGTTGGCTTGACTGGTGACAGTGAGGTAAAAGCTTCCTGCACCTTGCCATCACTAGGATTTCGTAGTGAGCTCGATAGCCTGAGTTACTGGACTGCGGTGTCAAAACACATCCTCTTTGGAAGGGAAGACCTAGCCATAGAATCTCTGGCCTTTCTTTTGCTACAATCCCCATGTCTTTTGGCTATACAGCCTCAGGCTGCAGCAACCACAAACAGGCCCCAGTCACTATTCACTGGCAGGTCACCCTGTGAATTGCAACATACGGCCTGGTACCCAGGATGTTGACCACAACAGGAGTCAACATAACCCCCCTGCTTCCCAATGGTTTAGAAATGCTTCTTTACCAAGAGAGATACCAAACCTCAGCATTGACTGACCCTTCGTACCTTGTTCGTCCAGGATGCTCCAGCTGATGGGCACAGCTTCAGTTTGCAGCTCATCTGGTACGGGGACCAGCATTTGCTACTTCTGCGCATTTCCTCCTCTTTGCCCCTGTGAGACTACAAAAAGAAGGGCTCCGATTCTGAATACTTAAAATAGGGTACTGGCATTCCTCTCTGTAGCTCCCTTACACTGCCCTGATTCCACCAGGAACTTGCTCCTTCTCCAAATAAACCTCCCTTTCCTGTTGCCCAGCAAGCTCACCCAGAGTATGTATGATTTGGAATTAAGGGAACTGTCAGTTCCTACTCACACATAGATCAGTCTCAGACCCTTCACTCCAAAGCTCAGGATCTGCTTTTAGTGGTATGGATGTCTGGCCATCCATGGTGCGAGTCTCCAGTCTTTACTCAGGCAAAACTTGCGTTGGAGTCAGTGGTAGTTTTGCCAGAGTGAGGACAACAGGATCAGACTTGTTATTAGCAAGGCTAATAGAATGGTGATATAATATGTAGCTTAATGGGGGGTGATCATATTTCAACTGGCTGTAATTTGAACAGTTTCCTATTCTTTGCAGCTAAACCGACTCCATTAATAGAGGCTGGTTTTGGTGTTGCAGGCCCTGGATTTATTAGAAATCCTTGTGGTTGAAACATACGAATTTCCACGCTGTGTCATACTTGCTCCTTGGATTCCATTGAGTACATATCTTTGACTAATGAAAAAAATAATTCAGGCATTTTAATTGATCAAAAATACTTTGCATAACAATTCTGAGCATTTGTCTTATTGCAGAAAGTACTGGTTACACATAAAGCCTCAGTCCCTCAGAGGAAAATACTACAATTCTTGTTATTAACCCCATATTACAGATGGGAAAACTGACTGGCTAGAGAAGGAATCTGTGTTAGTGGACACTGTGGCTACATCTAGACTACAAGCCTCTTTCGAAAGAGAGTGTCTAGACAACAAGCAGATTTTTCAAAAAAGCGAGCGGCTTTTTCAAAAGAGAATCTAGATAGTCTCTTTCGAAAAAGCCCCGTTTACATTCAAGAATGCCTTTTTTCGAAAGAGCACTTTCAAAAAAAGGCATTCTTCCTTGTAAAATGAGGTTTACCGAGGTCAAAAACCCAGTTGTGTTCTTTTGATTTAATTTCGAAGGAACGCAGCGGCAGTGTAGACACGGGAAGTTTTTTTTGAAAAAAGGCCACTTTTTTTTTTTCAAAAAACCCCCTGTAGTCTAGACACACCCTGTGTCCCAGTCCTCTGGTCAGAACACTAGACAACATTGCTTTCCATCACACTTGTCTGTGGGAATAGCCATGAGCTTGAAGACATTTTAGGTATCAATAGGTGACTAAGTTGTGATTTAGGGTACAGAGTGTACACCTCTGTTTAATGTTAGAACATTCTGCAGAATGCAGGATGGTGGACAGACCTGACTGATTTCACCAATATCATAGGTTACCAATCAGCCATATCAAGGGTAATCAAGCTATAAATGGATTAATTATTGACCAGATTCCCAAACCTCAGCATTCCACAGTCTGCAAGCCTCTATAAATATAGGGGCTGCCCATGCTGAAGAAACCTTCACTTTCATCTCCCACAGAGTTTTGCCTCTACAGAGACAGGCAGACCCTGCAGCCCTTCAGCCATGAGGATCCTGTATTTGCTCCTGGCTGTTCTCTTCTTCCTCTTCCAGTGTGCTCCAGGTGAGATGGATCCAAGTAATTAGAGGGAGGATAAGTAAAATGGGATACTTGCATGAGAGGATGGGGATGGTAAAATAAGTATCAAATGGAGGATCATTTCCTGGTCATCAAGCTGCTGTCAAGGCTGGTGCAACAGATAGGACAGTTGTCCTGATTTTCCTCTGTCTTGACCCTCAGGCAGCCACATACATCCCATTCAAATTGGGTGTCAAAATGCTATTCATAGAAATCACTCTGTAAGTTCATATTTTTGCAACTCTTTGCTCAGGGGCAGCATATCTAGGATGCGTAGCGTAGTTCTACTGATGTAGTTACAACAGTGCATAGTTGCCCAAGCCAGACAAGACCCTCGCAAAGTCTCCCTGCAGCCTAACCTCACAAGTTAACCTACAAAAGGCCTTCACAGATCAAAATCAAAACAATGAGATGGATCAGCCACTGCTCTGCACCTTGTGTTATCATTTACACCTCTGCAAAGCAGTGGAAAAGGGAGCGGACAATCAGGCTTTAGGTCATCTCCATCTGCAGATGTGGTGAATCTGAGTCTCTTTTCAAATGGGTGTCAATCAAAAGTAACTAGGATGAATTTTTTTGGCCTGTGTCAGACAGGAAGTCAGATTAGATCAGTGACCAGTGCATGGACCGGCTCCAGTCCCTGTGATCTCCAGTCTGGGAAGGCAGCAAGCTGCTTTCTGGTATAAAAAGGCTGAGAAACACTTCTGTCTTACAAAGTGTGTAGCTCACACACCTAGGCTATGTCTACACTGGCGGGTTCTTGCGCAAGAACCCAGAGAGTGTCCACACTGCCTGCCCACTCTTGTGCAAGAAGATTTACAGTATGGCGTGGTAAGAGAGGGTTTCTTGTGCAAGAGCTACGCTCTTTTTTTACAAGTGTAAGCACTCTTGTGCAACAGCTCTTGTGCAAGAGGGCAGTATGGACACGCGGCAGGGGTTTCCTGTGCAAGAAAGCCCTAAATGGCTAAAATGGCCATCAGAGCTTTCTTGCGCAAGAGAGCATCCACACTGCCACGGATGCTCTTGCGCAAAAGCACATCTCGCACATGGCAGTGTGGACATGTTCTTGCACAAGACTTCTTGCACAAGAACCCTTGTGCAAGATGTTCTTGCGCAAGAACCCGCCAGTGTAGACCTAGCCTACTAGTGTGGTTCACTGGCCCGTGTAGTGACACTTAGACCACTTACAGTGAGAGCTAAGAGCAAGGGAGTTTAGAACTAAGCTGAGAACCAGCTGATTTTATAACTTAAGCTGTAGCAACTCATGCACTCAGCTCCAGAGATCACAGGTTCAAATCCACCTGCTGGTAGTTACATATGGAAGTAGATATAGTAAAATCTATGTTATTTGGCATGCTCGGGAATTAGGGTGTTCTGGTTATCTGAGGGTCCCATCAACCTAGGAAAAACCGATGAACAATAATAGTCAAACTCTACTGATGTAGGGCTTTTAATATTGGTAGTTTTGTAGCATGAGGCAATTGGTCTCACATTTCTATTTTGAGTTAAAGATGATTAGTACTTCTTAAATAAAAAATTGTTAAGCCAATCATGGTAATCCAAGCCAGGCCTGTGTGCCTGAAGATGTGACAGTATTGTGGCTGGGGGCAATGCTGGTTAACAAAGTTTTCTGGTTAACAGAGTGCTGGATAACAAAAGTTTCACTGTCTAATAGTTTCTGCTCCTATTAATAAATGTTTGGACTGTAACCAGCTCTCTTTCTTGGCACAGGGAATGCTGACTTCCTGGATAATCGAATCTGCAAAAGTAATTTTGGCTTCTGCCGCTCAGGGGGCTGTCCCATGTCCACCAAACGTATTGGAACCTGCATCAATGGAAAGCTCAATTGCTGCAAACGGCTAACAGCCCCCTCATCTGCAGAAACCCGCAAGGCGTGAGCGAGCAGCAGCAGCCAGAGGAAATGTCTCGCTTCAATAAAAAGAAGCTGTTGTGCAAGCCATGTGCAGTTGGGAGAATTCATTTGACCCATGCCGGGAAGGAGGCTGCGAGGGAGTGAGGAGGAGCGGGAGGATGAATACATTGCTGAAGGTGCCAAAAGTGTCATGGCCATTGGGTCACAATAACAGCTCCAGAAACGGGTGCTTTGTGTGTAAGCACATCTACCCTCCCCCATATAATGATTCCAACTTACAGAGCCACTGCAGCACCAGGGGCAGGCCCGCCGATGGGGGTGGAGATGGCGGGGGGAGGGGAAGAGAACAATTGTCCCAGGGTCTAGTGACACAAAAAGGACCCAGGCTCCTTAAATCGCTGGCAGAGTGCCACACAGCATGCTCTGGGTAGCGCTGAGAGCTGCCTGGGGGAGGCACAGCACTCACGCTGAGGGCTGTGTAACATCAGCATCACATATTATAAACGTGGAATCCCAAGGCAGCAAGGGTAGAGATGTAGACCTCGGGAGGGGCCAAAATGATGGCCACTGCTGAAGATGAGGAAGGTAACAGCCTCCCCCATGGTATCTGTATAGTGATTCCACAGGGGAGAATGGGGTAAAAGCAAACAAAAGGCCAGATTTCACAGAAAGACACCAGATTTCATGGTCCGTGATGTGTTTTGCATGGCTGCGTAGCCTGATCCAAAGATTTCCGTTTATCTCTTTGAGGGTTGACAGATTCTTGTCCCAAGCTCAGGCACAGTACAATTATTATTATAATTAATGTATAACTAACCCCCAATGTGCACAGGTGCAACTCTCACACTAGAGGAACTCTTTTATATTTACAACTAAATAATGTATTTACACATTTATTAAAGTTACACACACTTAGCAAGGTAGAGAGAGAGAAAACAGAAAGTACATTGGAAAGTCTATACGTGCACCGTTCCTTGTGGAGCAACCTGAAATATTAGCCATTCTCCTTCTCATTTCAGTTACCTTCCTCATCTTCACCAGTGGCCATCATTTTGGTCCCTCCCAATGTCTACATCTCTACCCTTGCTCTCCTGGGATGCCATTTTTATAATACGTAACACTGATGTTACCACGTTTAATGCATATATAATAGGGGTTTTCTCCTTATTCCTTATTTGTATTTCCTCCCCTTAGCAATCCTAAGGTGTCCTTTTTCTATAGGACAGTATGTTTATAATTTCACCCTATTATTATATATGTCAGTTCATGGCCCTGGAACATTTGCAGTCGGAGATTCCATCCAGAAACTTCCAGATGCTTATATCGGCTTATGTTCTATGGTCAGTTGTTCTTATATGCATAAGACTCCCCCTTCCATCCTACTTCCAGTTCCTCAGCACTGATGAGTTACTGAAGTTTATCTATGTCAAAATTCACAGATCTCCTGTGAACTGCTAAAGCCCATGTCTTACAGGACATGAACTTCTAGGTTCCTGGAATTACAGCTAAGTGTAATAAACTAGAGTATTATGCAAAGCAGTGCATATAACGGAGGTAAGCTGGCCCATTGGGCTACAGCTGGGAATCTGGTAGGGCCCTAGATGTGTGGTACAGCAGTTAAGTGAGATGCATACATGCAGCATCCTACAAGCATTTCGTAAGGTTGAAACACCGAACACATTTTTATAAATCTAATGCCCACTGTAACAATGTTAATGCATAGGTGAGCCAGGCGGGTTTCCAGTTGTGCCTTTGTGTGCATTCACACTAGGACTTTGGCATGAGCTGGCACCTGGCCTGCTAGTGTCATAGTCTCGCTGTCCTATCCAGATGTAACAGCCCCTTCGATGAGCGGTACAGCCCAGCACCTCCTCCAGCAGATAGCCCATCTGCCCCAGGGAGTGAAGGGAAACAGGGGGAGCTGGGAGGAAACCACATGAGGAATTGGGCTGTTGAGCACTGAGCAGAAGCCTAGGGGCGAGAATAAGCAGCACAACATTCGGGGCTGGAAAAGTATCAGACTGATATTTGTGGGGTGAATCTCCACCACCGCTCCATGGTTATGTGCGCAGATCGGGGGTTGGGGGTGGGGGGTTCCCCACAGTAGGCATCAAGTACCCGACCCAAAGAAGGCTGCCTCTGATTGAGGAGGAACGAAGTGTCAGACCCAGAGCGGGACATGGCTTGGCAGGAGGGACAGAAACACAGGTGCAGAAAGATCCCATCACACAGAATGGGAGGAGTGCCATCCTGGCAGTGAGGCACCAGCATATCCAAATCCAGGATGAAGACTCGGGACTCAAGCATTAGTTCTAACGATACAGTTTATTGCACTGTACTGACTGCTTCATTGAACCTTATGCGGACCATTACCTCACTGTGTGGACACTGCATGGTGTTCTTTACTCCCCAAGAGATGGTTTTGGTGTAAATAAAGTGGATATATGTTTAAGTGAATTGTAGTGAAGTACGGCTAAAAGGGTCACAAGTAAGTTAGGCACATCCTAAACTAGGGACATTCTTATTCCTGCCCACAATTGCCCGTGGAGAGACTGAGGTAAACATCCAGGAACCTCTGCACACAGTCCTCCTTTTGTGTGATGTGAGTCCTATTTATACAGGACTAGGCGGGAAAGCAAAGGTGGGTGAAGTGAATTGGGATGTGTGTCTGAGAGGACTCAGGTCCTTTTATCACTTAGTTCAGCTGAGGTATGATGTGCATAGGTAAATTAGATAAACTAGATACGTTCATGGAGAATAGGTCCATTGATGGCTATTAGCCAGGATGGGCAGGGATGTTCTCCCTAGCCTCGTTGTCAGAAGCTGGGAATGCTTGACAGAGGGTGGATCCCGTGATGATTCCCTGTTTTGTTCATTCCCTCTGGGGCACCTGGCATTGGCTTCTGTTGTTGGAAGACAGGACACTGGGTTAGATGGACCTTTGGCCGATCTTATGTTCATAGAGAACTTCCCCTACTTTGGTAGGCCAAATCCCCTACCTACACGAGTTGCCCTACAGTGGGGAAGGGCAGGTAGCATTATCACAACCTGCCCTGCCTAGAGAGCATGTGACTAGATTCTGGACTGCTGCAGTCTTTGGGGGACTAGAGTAAAAGATCCCACTGCCCCCTTTGATTCCATGCATCAAAGGGGCTGGGCTGATGTACGTCCGCTGAAGGTCATGTGCTGTGGAAGATTCTCAGTCGCTGTAACAGTGGCCAGTTGGGCCAAGCTGTCAAAGCACACTAACCAATCGCCAAGCACCCCCCCGTCAACTCCACTACTCCACCAGGATGAGAAGAGTAGGCAGAGTCGACACCCTGTGAGGTTCCTGGGGCCCTACGGGGAAGTAAGAATAGGACCTCTGTATCTTTACAAGCATGTTGTAAGAGTCGACTAAGGAGGGTTGGGCATGGGTCTAGCAACCCCATCCTGTAAAAATAAACATCTGCTACAAAAACATCAACAATTTCAATTTGAATAGCAAGCCAGCCTTCCTTGACTGAAAAAGGCCCTCAAAGAGGGATTATGATGCAGGGTAGCCAAACCCAAAAGGATACTGAAAATGTGAGGAAAACGGACGAAAGCTGGAGAGAATTAGAAAAGGTGGCACTAGACAGAGAGGCTTGGAAAGAAATTGTTGATGGCCTATGCTCTCATGGAAGCTAAGAGCAAAGAAGAAGAAGAAGAGGCAGAGTCGACGGGAGAGCATCAGCTGTAGAATTACCATGGTGACGACACCGCAATAAGCAGGTCAAAGTATGTCAACTTCAGCTATGTTATTCACATAGTTGAAGGTGCATGACTTAGTTCTACAGCCCGCAGTAATGCAGACAAGGCCTGCGTCAATTGACACATTTTTCCATTGACTTGGATGCATCTACAAAGAGGGTGGTTAGTTGGCGTAGCTACCATCTGCATTGGGGGTGAATTTTTCCACAGCCCCGAGCAACATAGCCATGGCAATCTAAATTTTACATCGAGTAGTCCTGTGGCACCTTAGTTTGTGTCTACACTACAAGAGTATTTTGAAATAAATTATTTCGGAATAATAACTCCCCAAATCACTATTTCAGAATAGCACATCCACACTACAGGGAAGCCTCGAAATTGGTCTGTTGCAGGCTTCCCTAATGTGGACACGCTACCTTGATTTAGAGCCCCAAGAAGCACTGGGGAGTAATTACTTTGAATGTCCCTGGGGAGGAGCTACTTCAAAATAGTAGCAATGGAGCAGCCACACTACCGCTATTTCAAAACAGCAATTTCAAAATAGGCATTATTCCTCGTGGAATGAGGTGTAACAGTTAATCTGAACTAAGGACTTAGTTTTGATTAACTTTAAATTGCTGCGTGTAGCCGTGGGCAGTTTGTTCGAACTAAGGGGGATTTAAAAATGGCGGCTGAACAGGAACATGCAAATAAGGCCCGGGATATTTAAATCCCAGGCTTCATTTGCAACTCTGGTTGCCTGATTTGCCTACCTCGCTCGAATTAACGAGCTAGCGTAGACATACCCTAAGGGCGTGTCTACACAGCAAAATTATTTTGGAATAATGACCATTATGCCGAAATAACTATGAGAGCATCTACACAGCAATTCTGTTATTCTGAAATAATTTCAAAATAATAGACGGCTTATTCTGACTTCTGTAAACCTCATTCTATGAAGAATAATGCCTCTTCCAAAATAACTTTCAAAACGAGGCATTTGTAGACGCTCCATTTAGGCTATTTCGAAATAGCCCCTCCACAGGGCCATTCTAAGTTATTCCTCCACGGGCTGTAAATCGAGATAGCACGTCTACACCAGAGAAGCCTGCCTTGGAGTAATTTTGAGGCTTCCCTGCACCGTAGACGTGCTATTTTGAAATAAGCTATTTCAGAATAACTATTCTGGAATAGCTTATTCTGAAATAACTGTGAAGTGTAGACAAAGCCTCAAATGCCACAGGACTACACATTGTTTTTAAAGTTACAGACTAACACAACTAAATTTTACGTGTAGGCCAGGCAAAATTCACATTTAGGAACTTAAGCAAGCGATTGGATTGGAAGAAATGCTAAGAACTCACAAATTTAATTCCCTTTAAGGAAATTCCTTCTCGTTTGCATCAGAGATCAGAATCTGCACCTTAAAGACTGATTTGTAGGTCACCAGCATTCATGAGTCTGAACTGTAAGCAGGCACTTTTCTGTGCACAGACCCATTACATCTCCCCTCAGGACACTGCTGTGCAAATGTTTTTGCTTTTCATACAGTTTGTACCGGTTAGGCCCAGTTTTAAATAACTGGTTTTCGGTGGCCTTTGGTTTCTTCAATGAACCAGGGTCAGGGAATTTTCCAGTGGCTCTAAATGGAATTTGTCAACATGCAATTGCTTATGCAAATTGAAATGCTGCTCTCGCTCCAGTTTTTGGATTGGAACGTGCAAATCTCAAAGTTTCCATTTTCCTCTGCAAGAAACCAGGGCCTTGGGGACAGATCTTTAGCTACTATACAAGTTTACACCAATGGGGAATCTGACCCATTGACTTAAATGGGAGATAGTCATGGTCTGCCACGGGAGGAAAAGAAAATGCAGAAGAAGATATTCAATGGGCCTTGTTTAAGTTCTATAGACAAGTCCTCCTGTGTCGTTTGTGGTCCTGATTAGCTTGTC
>CM057847.1:176740519-176751146 GCA_030068395.1 Apalone spinifera | reverse complement strand
TGTTTAATTAGGGCTATTTTTGGTATATTTGGTATAATTTGGTATATTTTCCTTTGTAGAAAAAACAAAAGTGTTCACTTTCCTGTTTTTCTTCATGTTCACATCCCAGGTCAGGTGATTTCTGGGTCTGTCTGTCCCCAATAGTGTCTGAAAGCATCCTAGGGAGATAATTCCTCCGTCTTTAGAAAGAGGTAGAGCCTAATATGACAAAAGTGCCACCTCCCTAAAAGAGCCAGGAGCGGCAAGAAGGTGTTCACAAGGGGTCCGTCTACACCACACCATAACTCAAAATAAGAAGCAAATTGCATATCTTGTTTCGATGCTATTTCGAACTAGCTTATTTTGTCATTTGGCGCTGTTTGCACATATTTCGGAATAACCCATTATTACGAAATGTCCCTTACTCCTCGTACAATGAGGTTTACAGGGACATCGGAATAGCGAGCCCAAAATAACGGGCTTGCTGTGAAGACGTGGGATAGCTATTTCGGGATACTCCGATATCCCGAAATAGCGTTGCAGTGTAGACGTACTCAAGAAGAGGGACATTCCAGTGAAGAGGCTATAAACTGGGGCAAAGGATGAAGATTAGGAGAGAGCCAGAGACTAGGCAAAGTGGGTGGAATAAATTAGTGTTTATCATACTGCAATCTCCTCCTTAAGCACTGAGGCAACTCTGCTTTCTGCTACCTTCCCAGCTGCTCCAGCTTCCTGAACTGCAAATGGAAACAGCTAAAAAGCACACACACACACACACACACACACACACACACACACACACACACACACACACACACACACACACACACACACACACACACACACACACACACACACACAGTTTAATCATATTAATCATTACCAGAGCAGAAATACCATGAACTTGCACTTAAACGTCATAAGCGAAGTAATAAAATCAGCAAACTACTGAACGTAAATAGCAGAGTAAGAAAATGTAATAGTCCTGCCCAACATTTGAAAATGAACTGTTTAAACAAATGATGGATGTGGACCACCACTGTGACCCACTATGGCCCTTCCCTTGAGGGGTCTCTAGATGGCCGTTTTCTGCATTGCATCAGCTGACGTGATATGCTGTCCTACAGCTGAAGCGAAGGGTGCTTTGAAGTGTCAGTGAGCACAGAGGGGGGTGAGTTTTTGGATGGGGGCTTCTGGATGCAGCAGGCAGTGTGTGAGTCTCATAATCTGACAGTCCCGAATCTGATCCTCAGAGGAGGCAGGCAGAGGCTTTTGCCCTGACCCTGGTCTCTGGTGGCAGAGCAGGGGTGCTTCTGCGGAGCTTTGCAATCCCAGCTTGGCAGCAAGGCCCACACGTGTGAGCAGAAGCTACCCGCTTCCTTTCTGTGGCTTTTCCCTGATGCTCTAGTGGTCAGGATTTGGCATTTTCGCCACCATGCCCCAGATTCTATTCCCACTCTGTGAAGGCTGGTGGTTACTTCTGTGTAACTCCTAGGTGAAATACGGAAGCCTCATGTTACTTTGGGACTAACTTATGGGTGTCTCTGGCATTATTGTGTATGACAAGCACATATGTGATTTTCCATGCTGTCCATCAGGCTTGGGAAGAGGTCCACGTAAACATCCATAAAACACCACATGGTCCACCTCCAAAATGGCTCCAATAAAACTCTCCTGGACTCTGAGCACCTACAGCAGACTTAACAGTGGTTAGGCCGTTGCTGTACTGATACTACTGCTGCTCATGCTGGCTAGGACTGGCTCCTCATCTTGTACTCCCTAATCACTCTGTATCCCTCTTGCCTTACACTTAATTTGTAAGCACGATGAGGCAAGGACCATCTTTTTCTGTGTGTTTGCACAGTGCCAAACACAATGGGATTCTGTCCATCACCCAGGCCCCCAGATAAATAAATACATGAAGGAATAACTAAATAAATAGGTTTCATCTTCATCGGAATTGTTTCCATTTAAAAAAAATAAGATTTCATTAAAGCTGACTCGTTCCCCGAGAGATTTTCCCTGTTGATGAATCAGCAGTTGCAAGAGGAAAAAAATGTTCCATACAGATATTTTGAATAAGCTTCTTTATTCATAAGTTCCATATTTTCTATGTCACCATTACAACTGACAGGAGGAAATAAGCATCTAAAGGTATGTCTTTATAGACTTCAGGCTTCTTTCGGAAGAAGCGTTTCCAGAACAGATCTTCCAGAAAAACATCTTTCAAAAGAGAGCGTCTACACAGCAAAAGCGCAATGAAAAAGCAAGGTGCTTTTTCAAAAGATAGTCTCCACATTCATGGGACGCTATCTCGCATTTCAGTTGTGATTACTATGGAGGGTACCTGTGCTTTTTCCTGGAGGCCTCTTCTTTCGAAAAAACATTATCTTCGGCGTCCAACCAAACCTTTTTCTAAAAAGCTTTTTCAGAAAAAGGCTTCTTCCTCGTAGAATGAGGTTTACCGCTGCTGAAAAAAACCCTCCATTCTTTCGACTTTCCGTCAAAAGAACGCAATAGCAGTGTGGATGTAAGTATTGTTTTTCCAGAAAAACAGCCGTTTTTCCAGAAAACTCTGCAGTGTAGAAATACTTTGAGGGTGAAATGGGATTTTTTTCCATTGTGGTGAATGGGGGCTGGTAAGCTTCTACAGCTGACTGAAGTAAGTGGAAAGATTCCCACTGATCTCAGTGAGCTTTGGATATAGAGCAAAGCCAAATTCAGAGAACAGCTTTAGCTGGGACATGTCTTAGCAGCAGGGCCTATGTTTAAGTATCTGTTTTACACGCTCATTCCCATGTTGTGCATGTGTCTATGGTATTGTCCTACTTTACAGCATGGTCCAAAGAGTCTTAACATTGAACAACAACCTTAATCATATTAAAGGTACTCTGAGAGCAAAAGGGAAGATGACAGAGCTTTCTGGCCTCCTTCTAGGAGGAGACAGTTACCTCCATCTATCCAGATGGATGGGAATGTGGAGATGGGGCAGGAGACACTGAGGGGTGGGTACAATGACTGGGGGATAAGAGGGAGGGCTGCTACTAACCCCTCACTGCTTCATGTTATGTCCCCTTCAACGTGGCAAACAGATTCTCACCGTGGGTCTCATCCTTCCAGCTTTTTCTTCTTTTTGATGCCTCCCAGGCAAGATGTAACTCAAATTGAGGAAGAACATAGAGGACTATAGAGGGCTATTTCCAAGCCTATAACGTTGGCTAAAATTTTAAAAACGCAGCAGAACTCACACACGCATAGGCCAGCACTGTGATATCACAACAGCTTTTATTAAAAGGGGAGTTGCAATCTTTGGTCAACTACAGATGCTCTCCTGTTTGGATTTCTCCGGCACACGTGGCTCTGTCCAGCTCAAATCAACTTCAGACTTCCATTGAAGCAGGATCTAACACTTTTAGAGGTGAGAAGGTGCACCAGAGTCCCAGAGATCCTGCCTGAACCGTCCACAAGATTGTCAGCCACGTGTTCTGCACAGAGAAAAGAGATGATCAGATACTTTGCTCATGCCCATAAATATGAGAAATTACTTTTAATTCCAATAAAAAAGCAGAGGCAAAATTGTCCCGTGAGTGCAGATATTCTTGGTTAATACTGATTTTCCCTGCTGCAGTGCACTGTTACAGAGTTGTAGCTTTCATGTGTTTAAACAAATGAACTGGCTGCCTACTTGGCGTGATAGGCAAACACAGACTTCTGAACTGGACGCCTACTCGCCTGCCTCTAACTCTCTAGTCGGAGAGGACCATGCTCTCATTTTTTTTAAGTCCTAGGAAGTGCCTTTTGTAAAGTTAAAATGTGGACCAGAACATCGTAAATTCAGCTATAGATTAAGAGGATTGCACCAAAGTTATACCTGATTCATAGTCAATTATTCCTATTAATGAAGACAAACCACAAGACCCTTAATGCTGCCTACCTGGCTCAGGCCACATAGCAATGGTATTTAATAGCTCTGAATAATTTTATATTGGGATGTATCTTGCAAGTCTCGCTTTCTCTCTTTATGTCTACACTGCAGAGTTTTTCTGGAAAAACGGCTGTTTTCCCAGAAAAACTATACTTACGTCCACACTGACATTGCGTCCTTTTCACAGAAAGTGGAACGAACGGAGGGGTTTTTCCAATGGCGATAAAACTCATTCTACAAGGAAGAAGCCTTTCTCCGAAAAAAGCTTTTTTGGCAAAAGGCATGTGTGGACGTGCAAGAGAGTGTTTTTTCGAAAGAAGAGGCCTTCAGGAAAAAGCACAGGTGCCCTGGTGGCCACTCCGTCCACAGTAATCACAGCTTACATGTGAGCTAGCGTCCAATCAATGTGGAGGCTATCTTTCGAGAAAGCAAATTGCTTTTTTCATTGTGCTTTTGCTGTGTGGATGCTCTCTTTTGAAAGACATTTTTCTGGAAGATCTGTTCCAGAAAAGCTTCTTCTGAAAGAAGCCTGCAGTCCAGATGTAGCGCCCGCCCCCCACCCCGCCCCACACACCCCCTCAATATTCTGAGGTGTTTATTTTTTGTGTACTACGGCTGTAAAGCTCCAAAATGCTGCCTGTTTGCAAAGAGCAGCCATTTTGGTCTCAAAGTGGCTAGAGACTGATGCAAAGCAGTGGACTGATATCCTGAGCGCTCACCTGGGAACCTGGCTTTAGTTCTTCCATTTTGGAATAGGGAACACAAACAATTTATACAGCGGGATTGTTTCAGGGCCCACCCTGTGCTTGTACACTCTGCTCTACCAGTCCAGAGAGGTGTAAAGCAACGTGCCTGGCTGAGGAAGCGTTACATCCATGCATCAGCAACACAGAGTTGTTGCAACTGGCTCTATGCTGCTAGTCTTGCAAGCAGTGGTGTACAGGGAATGCTAGGGATGGATTTGGGAGTAGTCAGGTCTCAGAGGGGCAACCTCTACAGCACTGGAGCTCCTGGGGATGTTCCGTGGACCTGGCCATAAGCAGTCTGGGTAACACAGGAGTAAGAGCAGACGACATGGTTGTTCCAATATAGGCTGAGGGCATTACAACACCAATGCTTCTGTGTACCTGAGGTGTATCCTTTGCTCGTTGCCTTTGGGCTGTGCCTCCAAGCACATTAAACAACAGCTTGGATATGGACGGCAGAGGAACACCCATTTCTGCTCATGCAGGAATGTCTCTGTGGTGGAGTCGTTAACTTACCGCAAGCAGCAGAAGCCCCGTGTGACACACTTCCCAAAGCGTCTAGTATAGCGGGGACAGGGCAAGAGGCATTCGCCCCCAAAGCGTCCACACTGCGACGGGGTCCAAACACTCTGTGCCAGGCCTGCAGAAAGAATGGGTCTTACTTATAATTCATCAAAGCAGAAGGACTAAGGGGTTGTTATTTTAGCATGGCAGGCTTTGCCTCTTGCCTGGATGTCACATTCCCTGCAAATTGGCCCAGTCAGCACCATTCTTATCACTTAGGGCCCAGCGTTACCAGCTGTAATGTTACAGAAAGGGCTGCAGTTCTGGGTATCCCCAGAAGCAGCCTCGAAACAGAGAGCAGAGCAGGTTCATTAAATGGGGGCAGGGGAGCCGAAAGCCACGCCGGGCCCCTTGGTAAGGTGTGGGGTGCCTGGCTCCATGCTCCCAGAAGGGGCGGGGCCTCACAAGGAAGGGGCAGGGCTGAGAGCAGCCAGCCCTCGGTGCCACCCGGACCATGACCCCTCCGGCACTTCTTGGAGCATTCCTCGTGGTGCCCCTGCCTCTCCAGGCAGTGTGAAAAGCCGCCTGGAGTGTCATGGTGGTGATTTAAAGGGCTCAGAGCCTGGGCCTCTTTGAATTACCGGGCCCCGGGGAACAGCCCCCTTTGCCACCTGTTGGTGGGTCTGAATGGGGCTTTGGCTCATTGGGTGCATTTAAGAACTAACTCGGCGCTCGGGTGTCCTTCAGTGCTCCACAAATCTATGGGATGAAATGCTGGCAGCTGCTTGCACCAGACTTCCCTTACTGGCTGCTGTTCTGCATGGGATTCTTCAGGGCTCCTAAGACCAATGCACCAGGAAAATTGTGATAACTGTTCTGCTACTGAGTAGGTAGCACTAGCTTGGCTCGCTACCATGTAAAACACAGAAGGGTTTGCTCAAGTTCTTTCCAGAGGGAATGCCAGCCTGAGAGACCCTGCACAAAGTGAAAACTCAGCCCTCTGGAATAGTTTCTTTAGGACCAGTCGCCAGCTTTACATGACCAGTCGCCAGCTTTACATGTACCACACAGGCCAGTCCTGTGGAATAAGCAGACACAATTTCTATTCTCTCAGCCTTTAGGGTACCTGGGTGAAAATATTTAAGTGGAGGTAGCTGTGCTTTCACAGAAGTACTCACAACATAAGAATAAGAACATAAGAACGGCCGTACAGGGTCAGACCAAAGGTCCATCTAGCCCAGTAGCCTGTCTGTTGACAGTGGCCAGCACCAACAGATATAAATGCAAGACCTCTACTGATGCGCTGACATTTCTGCATGTTCTGTCTCTCAACATGAATAGAATCCAGCACATGATTAGAGGGCTGGAACACATGAGGTTGAGGGAACTGGGCTTATTAAGTCTGCAGAAAAGAAAGGAAGAAGGGATTTGCTAGCAGCTTTCAGCTATCTGAAGCGAGTTTCCAAAGAGAATGGAGCCAGGCTGTCGTCGGTGGTGGCAAAAGACAGAACAAGAAGCAATGGACTCAAGTTACAGTGGGGGAGGTCTAGGTTGGATATTAAGAAGCACTGGAATGGGTTATGTAGAAAGTTATTGGAATCTCTGTCCTTGGAGGATTTTAAGGCCAGGCTTGAAAAATTGCCAGCAGAAATGATTTAGTCGGGGTTGGTCCTGCTTAGAGCAGGGGGTTGGACTAGATAACCTCATGAGGTCTCTTCCAACCCTAATTTTCTATGCTTTTATGATTCCCCCCAAATGATATCATTTCCAGGAATCAATCCAAGCACGTGATTGTTTCTGAGAAACAGTGTGGGTAAGACAAAGGTCTGCCGTATTAGTGAACTGGCCTGTTTTCTCACATTGCACCATGTCTGCTTGGGGCATGAGGCCTTCTTTACACTGTCAGGACAATGTGGGATTAGGTCTAGTCAGCAGAACTTCAGACTGTGATTTCCAGTCCAGCCCAAAGCACCAGCCTCTTCACCAAAAAGGAGCCTTTCCATCATGGTAGACAGAGGATTCATTTTCTCTTTTCCCATCTGGATGTTCAGTTCTGTGATTCATGCAGTAGCAATAATATATTCAGGGCAGATACAATATTGGGGATATTTGCTGGCAATCCTCTAGTAATAGCTAAAATCACACTCAGGAATTGAGAGTTTTTCGGTGGGTTAGAATTCAGCCAGATCTAAATGGATTTTTAATTGCACAACAAAGATACGCATGGGACCTAATTCCCCTGCCACATGTCCAGTGTCTGTTGCAACCTATGCCGCCGTTAGAATCTTCAGAAAAAGAGTTTAAAAATGTTACAATGCTAAGTTCTAGGCAACCTTAATAAAGACTTGCCAAGACCCCTCTATGAGATCCTTGATTTTACTGGGATCTTACCAGGCGCAACTTGGAACACCAACAGAGCAGCAAAGAGAAGACAGAGAATCTTCATGGCTATACTTTGGCTGAGAACTCAGTGTCACTAGAAAGAAGAGACCAACAAGAAATGGAGAGTCCCTGTGAAGATAGAAAGATTGCCTATAAATAAATGACATAATATGTGTACTGCAATCTATTCATAATCATATTTATTATTTATTTATACAATATGAGAGGTGATGCAGGAGTATTTTGGGGAAATAGATTTCTGTTGCAAAAGATACATTTTAAAACACAGGTTGGGTGCGCAATCTTAATTAGCCTGTTATTCACATCGGGTTTCTCGCATTTGTTTAGACTGCTGTCCTGTAACCAAAACACAAATGGAAATATTGCACTTTTATAAGCCAAAATGGAATTGAAAGCAATTAGATTACAGACAGCACACAAATGGTTAAATAATGGTGCTTGTGAAATCTGCTAGAATGAATTCAACATAATATGTGATAATCGATCAAGAAGGCAGATAATGAATCAAGGCAATTCATACAGTTCCTCTCCTTTCATAGCAAACTTTATCTTGGTTTTACAATATACTTGGTAAATGATGTTAGTATAAACATGGAACTATGAATCCATAAATGTAGATTTCTATCAATTTCTAATTAAACAATGTTTGGCAGTGGAATTATAGAACTCCCTGTGGCATTCAGCTAATCAGCTCCAAAAGTGAGATTTAGACATTTAGACAAGTCACTTTGGCCGTGTCTACACTACACGGAAGATTAGCGCTGCCTCAGTTAGTCTTCCGGGGTTCAATTTAGCAGGTCTAGTAAAGACCCACTAATTCGACCTGAGAGGGCACCCTTTTGGCACCGGTTCTCCTGTTCCTTGTGAGGAATAAGGGAAGCCCCGTTGACCTCCTGCTCTGTGGACAGCACAAAAATGCAATTTAAGACATGTAATTAATATAGTTGGAGTTGCCTATATTAAGTTGACCTTCCCCTTTAGTGTAGAAATGGCATTAGTGACTAAGGAGGTTCATCTAATTAATTATCAGATTTTGAACCATAAATGTAATGGGCAATTATTGAAACTATTTTAATTTGACTGGAATTTTACCAGTATCGCAGACTCTTTCCCCACATTAAATATTCATGCAATACTAAAATATTTAGCTTAAAAAATAAAACAAAGTTCCTTCCTCCTTTTGTCAATTTCTGCTGACCACAAACTGTCTGAGTTTCAGGATAAACTCTGAAACACTTTGGGTTCCTTTCAGTTGTCTTTTGCAGTTTCCTGTTACAAATAGTATTAAGCTTTGAACAGAAAGTTTAATTAGCCTTAATACACTTAATCATGTGTTGACTTGCCATCACTTTTAAACAACTAAGATTAATCTAGTTAGCGAAATGCAGGTTTACATTGCGCTTTTTAGTCAATTAAAGGGTTTAAATTCAGCAGAGCTGACAGCCCTTATGATTTTATTCTAAACTCTCAGCTGCTGGAGGGAAAAACGGCAAGAAAATCCTCACTTTCATTTTAAACAAGAGCAGAGATCTTGCCCTCCTGTTTGGAAAAATAATCTAGTACATGTGAAACAAGTGCACTTTAAATTCTCAAAAACCAAAAAACAAATAAAAGGGACCCTAAATTAGTTTATTTAAATACTCTCACGATTTAAGCACATCTCATGATTTTGTAATGTTTGGGATGGACAATAGTGCTATTGATAACCATATCAATTTAATTTCTAGAATTTCTGGAATTTTCTGGAAATTCTGGAGTGCTACTGGAGTACAATAGTGCTACTGATAAGCATATCAATTTAATTTCTGGAATTTCTGGAAATTTCTGGAAATTCTGGAGTGCTACTGGAGAACAATAGCACTACTGATAAGCATATCAATTTAATTTCTGGAATTGCTGGAAATTCTGGAAATTTCCACTACATGCGTCTGACGAAGTGGGTCTTTGCCCACAAAAGCTTATGCTCCAATACATCTGTTAGTCTATAAGGTGCCACAGGACTCCTTGTCGCTTTTGCAGATCCAGACTAACACGGCTACCCCTCTGATACTTGTTATCAATTTAAGAAAACCAAGCATGCTTTCCTAACTGATATAATACTACGCTTAAGTAATTGAATGAGTCACCATTCTCTTAATCACCATTGATTAACTATAATTTACATCCAAGTTTAAAGTTGGTAGTGAACTGCTATGATAACGGCCGCTCTATACATTTCAGTCTTTTAGGAGATTTTAACTTACACACTTACGTTCTGAGAATCATTTAGCTTTAAATTTGTCCTGTTTTCATCTGGGTAAACAAAATACATGTACTCCTGGTACATAACAATGGCAACTGATAGGAAGGTATAGCTTAGCTTCCCAGTTTCAGTAGTTTCTCAAAATAGAGAGAAAGTTCATTGAGGTATTTCATAGAGGTATTATGACAACTGTTCTTGTTTTGTTTGCAGCTGTCTCTCTGGAAAAGACTTTAAAGGGCAAAATTAGGAGGAGATTGTAATTGAAATTATTTTAGTTCTTACCAGGTCTGCGGAGCACTCAGTGGCTAGACAACGAAAGTCTCCTTTGTCGCCTTTTAGATCCAGATGTTTCAGACTGTGTCACTTTGATCCAAACAGGGTGCTGAAGGGTGTCGTGGTTTGGTTTGTCTTCTGGGGAACGTTGATCTGGGCCAATCAGAAAGTGGTGAAGGTGTCTCTGTCACATATTAGAAACAACCAATTAGAACTCAAGTTGACCCTTCTCTTCATTGGAGGACAAAACAAAACTTGTTAGAATTTTTGCAAGTTTGTCTCTGGATAAATTTTGTGGACTTCTTGCAACACATCTTGTGTCTTCCCAGTTTGTGTAAGATGTTTTGGTTGTGCAATGAATGCCTACACTGATCAACAGCCTTCTCCTACAGGGATTTTCTTGTAGGCTTCCTTGTGGCATGTGGGTCTTGGCCAATTTGATACAACTCTGTGTCCTTCCCTGAGTAACAGTTTCTCTGTCAGGACTTGGAGTGATCTACAGAAACTAGCCAATTAGCCCGTCATAAAACGGGATTTTCAGGTCTCTCCTCCATG
>CM057847.1:176642718-176657044 GCA_030068395.1 Apalone spinifera | reverse complement strand
ATATGAGTCAGCAGTGTGATGCTCTTGCAAAGAAAGCAAACATGATTCTGGGATACACTAACAGGTGTGTTGTGAGCAAGACATGAGAAGTCATTCTTCCGCTCTACTCTGCGCTGGTTATGCGTCAGTTGGAGTATTGTGTCCGGTTCTGAGCACCACATTTCAAGAAAGATGTGGAGAAATTGTTAAGGGTCCAGAGAAGAGCAACGGGAATGATTAAAGGTCTAGAGAACATGACCTATGAGGGAAGACTGAAGGAATTGGGTTTGTTTAGTTTAGAAAAGAGAAGATTGAGGGCGACATGATAGCAGTTTTTAGATATCTAAAATGATGTCATAAGGAGGAGGGAGAAAACTTGTTCATCTTGGCCTCTGAGGATAGAACAAGAAGCAATGGGCTTAAACTGCAGCAAGGGAGGTTCAGGTTGGACATTAGGAAAAAGTTCCAAACTGTCAGGGTAGTCAGACACTGGAATAAGTTGCCCAGGGAGGTTGTAGAATCCCCATCTCTGGAGATATTTAAGAGTAGGTTAGATAAATGTCTAACAGGGATTGTCTAGACAGTATTTGGTGCTGCCATGAGGGCAGGGGACTGGACTCTCGAGGTTCCTTCCAGTCCTAGTATTCTATGATTCTATGATTACAATACATCACATTCCATTCTAACAACCTATCCTCTATCAGCACTGGTTGAATTGGACTTACATAACCACACCCCGGATTCCTTCCCCATTCGAGCATGAGCTGTATTTACATATCAATAGTTAATTATCTTGCACAGCTAAACAACTTCAGCTGGCTGCATTGCAAGCAGTCCTTCAGACCCCTGGCTTACACCAACAAAGTGGAATACACATGGTAAGCACATAATGTCATGCTCATCAAGCCTGATAAAGACAGCAGACTCCCTCTGTTGGTCAGTCTCTCTGGATCCTCCTTGCTCCATGTCACGGTCGTGCAGAGGAGTCCTGGCAGCTCTGGGCTTAGGCTGTGTCCTGGAGGTGAGTTCTTTTTCCAGGTCTTCCTTCCTTCTTCTTCTGGGTCTTCCTTTCTTCTTTCTCTTCCTCTTTTCCTTTTTCCCTCCTGGTCTCCTTCTTGGACCTCAGTTTGTAAAGTGAAACTCGAATCCTGCTTAGCTATTCCTTAACCTTATTATAATTTTACTAACCAATCATAATATACTTTAGGGCTATGTCTACACTGGTGCATTCTTGCACGAAAATGGGCGCTCTTGCGCAAAAACTTGCTGCCTGTCTACACTGGCCACTCGTTCTTGCGCAAGTAGCAGGTTTAATGGGTAGCAGGTTTAAAACTAATAAAAGAAAGTTCTTCTTCACACAGCATGTAGTCAGCCTGTGGAACTCCTTGCCAGAGGAGGCTGTGAAGGCTAGGACTATAATAGAGTTTAAATAGAAGCTAGATAATTTCATGGCGGTTAGGTCCATAAAAGGCTATTAGCCAGGGGATGAAATGGTGTCCTTGGCCTCTGTTTGTCAGAAGCTGGAGAGGGATGGCAGGAGACAAATTGCTTGATCATTGTCTTCGGTCCACCCCCTCCGGGGCACCTGGTGCTGGCCACTGTCGGCAGACAGGATACTGGGCTAGATGGACCTTTGGTCTGACCCGGTACGGCCATTCTTATGTTCTTATGTTCTTATGTAAGTAAACTGACTTTGTACTATAGAAAATCAGGGCTTCTTGCGCAAGAACTCTGACGCTCCCTCTCAGGAAGAACCCCTCTTGCGCAAGAGCTCTTCCAGAAGAGGCCAGTGTAGACAGGCAACATGAATTTCTTGCGCAAGAAGCCCCTATGGTTAAAATGGCCATCAGAGCTTTCTTGCGCAAGAGAGCGTCCAACCTGCCATGGATGCTCTTGTGCAAAAGCATATGCCAGTGTAGACGCTTTCTTCTGGAAGAGGTTTTTCCAGAAGAACTCTTCCACAAAAGAGTTCTTGCGCGAGAAGCTGCCGGTGTAGACATAGCCTAACAGAATTACATAACCCATCACACCCCACCACCTAAGCTGATTTACACCTAGCAAAATTAGTTATGCAGCAGACAGAAACAGTTACACACCAGACAGAGATCACACAGACAAACTTTAGGAAATTGGGGACGATAATCTTAGAATGAGGATTCCACAACCTCAACTATTGATAAACAGTTTCTTGACAGTCAAAATGCTGCTAACTAAGCTTTTTCTACCCATAATGATCTCTATTTCCTTATCTGGCCGCACTGGATGCCATTAGGAGAGGATCTCCTTCTCACAGCCTGGTGTGACCCAATTTGAATGCAATTTAGATGGAATGTGAGTTTGTGACTTCAAGCTTTACAGCTAATGACTGCTGCTCTTCTGCCTGGCTGCAGAGGAAGGCTTTAGGCTTTCCGTAATGGCTATAGGAAAACCATATTGTTACACTGGGGCCTTCTCTCTCCACTCAGCCTCTCCAAGCTGGCAGTGCGCTTCTATCTCTGCCCAGCCCCAGCGTCTGCCTGGGGCCCTATTCCTATATGGCACACATTGTGCCCAGCCCACACTCCTATGGTCCTGGCTCACAGTATCCTCAATCATAGGAAGCCATTCTGTCCTTTTTAAAGATTTGACATGGTTCTGTAATGGGATGGGAGCCTAGAAATAAGAAACATTTTAGAAAACCAAACATACATAAGAATAATAATCAACATGGTATGAAAAGGTGCACGTGTTCAGAAACACGCAGAATTAGCTGCCAAGTCACTTCTGAGGGGGAAATGTTCCCTGAATTCTATTGTGACCCATAGACTCATAGAATCATAGAATACTAGGACTGGAAGGGACCTCGAGAGGTCATCGAGTCCAGTCCCCTGCCCTCATGGCAGGAGCAAATACTGTCTAGACCATCCCTGATAGACATTTATCTAACCTACTCTTAAATATCTCCACAGATGGAGATTCCACAACCTCCCTGGGCAATTTATTCCAGTGTCTGACTACCCTGACAGTTAGGAACTTTTTCCTAATGTCCAACCTAAACCTCCCTTGCTGCAATTTAAGCCATGGAGGCCTGCAAAGCCCAATGCAGCCTGAGAATCTCTTTGCATTCACTTCCACCAGGTTTTTAGCAGGCTGAAGAGGATTTGTCAGTACGGACGTTTAACCTCTAATCATGGCCCCATGAGACTCCATGACAAGACTTGTGTTGACTTCCAAGGAGTGAAATTGCAACAAAGATGCTAATTACCTAATTACCAAATATTTGTCTGCTGGAACAGTAACAAAGAAACTATGCAATTAATTATAGTAGTGTGATATATTTCCTAAAATTGGCGGGAATTATGGCTAAGCTCTCAAATACTAGGTGCTGCATCTCAGGCTGACAGAGGAGTTGACTAACAGCAACAGCCACTACCAGAGCCAACAACACACTCACTCAGTTGTGAAGTAATTTCAGCTTTTATCCGTTTCTGCTATATCATTTACTTTATTCCTGGAAGTCTGTAAACATCCAGTGCCCCTTGGCCTTTCTCTGGGGAGAAAGTGCCAAGCAAGAAGATCAGTCTCCTCCATCTACTGACAGACAGCTGACATAGAGGGCAATGCCTGCAGGCTGAGAGAGACATCTCACTGCCCTGTCACAGCCTCTCTTTGCCCTGTAGGTGTCAGTGTTGGGGCATGTGGCAGGCTTTACTCATGTCACTAACTGTAAAATTCCTCACTTCAGATATACTGTACTTGGACACTTCTTTAAATGTAATGGGAGGCAAAAAAAAAAAAGAGGAGACTAAGGGGGGATATGCTAGAGGTCTATAAAATCACGAATGGTATGGAAAAAGTGAATAAGGAAAAGTTATTTACTAATTCCCAATATATAAGATCTAGCAATCATGAAATAAAATTAGTAGACAGCAGGTTTAAAACAAACAAAAGAAGGTTTTTCTTCATGCAGCGCACAGACAACCTGTGGAACTCCATGCCAGATGATATGTTGGAGGCTTGGACTTTAACTATCCAAAAAGAGCTAGATAGTTACAGAAAGGACGTTTGTAAGAAAATGACACTCTGCCTCCTTTACTGGAGAGTTGGGGGGAAAGGGAGACCGATGTTCAGAAGTCAGGCACACTTACTTTTTTAGCCAGGTGGGCAGCCAGTTCATGTGTTTCGATGTTGCAGAGTGCTGTGGTGTCCTGAGTGAGGGCAAGTAGAGCACACAGAGACACAAATGCTTTGCTGTCCCTCATCGAAGTAGACAAGTAAGCAGGGAAACCTGAGAACTGTCTGTCCGGGGTGGCGGTAGGGTCCTTTTAAGCACGGAGTTCAGTTAGCCTCAGGCAGCAGCCCCACACACTAAGTCCGACCCTGATGCCCTGCCAGAACTGGTTTCGGCCAGCCTTAACTCCTATTCAGAGTCCATTCAGTGTGGACGTGCTATTTCAAAATAGCAAAACGCTAATTCAAACTGCATTTTGTGTGTAGATGCGTCAATTCTAATTAGCTTACTTCGAATTAACTATTTTGAATTAAGAGAACTCAAATTAACACTTTAGTGTAGACATACCCTTAAAGCCATCACTTTAGATGATAGCCTTTGTGCATCTCATTGAATTAATGAAATGACAGACGTACAATGGGCTTGTCTTGTCCAGGTATGCATTGAACAATATAGACGCTCATTTTTGTGAGATAAGGATGAAGCTGATGTTGACTGGTGACACTCTGCAGGATAATTGAGGCACAAGCTTCTGGTAGTATCCCTACAACTCAGGTGGGGGGTGACTCTGCTTGAGAAGGGCCAGCAGTGGTTGTTTTCACAGCAGAGCAATGTAGGAGACGTCCCACATTTGAGAGCTGAGGGCACACAGCAGTTTATCGGTCCAGATTGTACCCTGGGGAATGTCACAGTAGATACATTAAAGAAGGCACAGCCTGTTTTAAAACAGTTGAATATTAATCTCTCAAAGGGCCACTTTCTCCTAAGGACTGGCCTGTTTGGAATTTCTAAGCCTGGCAATTGGCCACTGAGGTAGTAATCCCAAGAGCTGAGTCTTCACACGCGTGTCTGTGCAGAGTCTCACAGACAATCTCTGGAGTCAGGTTATGGAGGGTGAGAGTTCAGTGTGGAGAGGGACCCATGTATTGGAACTTTTCTCCCCCCAGCAACTCTCCTCAAGGGCTTTCAAAGTCCCCCTCAGGCAGTAAGAGCCTCTTCTCTCCTGCCAGCCTCCTCCAGCAGGCATAGAGCTCTGCTCTGCGCCTGGTTCTCCCAGCCAGCTTCCCTCTCCCCCATCCCTCCTGCCAACAGGGTTTGTCTCTCTCCCCCAGCCTCCCCAGGCTGACAGCACCCTTTTCTCTCTGCCCTGCCCCCCTGTCTTGGCAGGCCCCAATTCCTATACAGCACACTGCTCATGGCTCAGTGTCCTCAATCACAGGAAGCCATTCTGTCCTTTCTTAAAGATTTTAAACACCTCTCTAGTGGGATGGGAGCGTAGAAACTGGAAACATAAAAGCCACAGTAAAAGCTTAACAGTAAAAATTAACATGGCATAAAAAGGTTCACGACCTACAGAAACATGCAGTGTTTGCTGACATCTCACTTCTGAAGGCAACTTGTTCCCTGGATTCCTTTGTGAACCACGGGGCCTCTGCAAAGCCCAGTGCAGCTTGTGAGTCTCTTGCCATTTACCTCCATCTGTTTTGTACCAGGATGAGGAGAATTAGTTGGTACAGGCGTTCAGCCTGAAATCCTGGCCCCAGGAGAGTCCATAACAAGACTCCCATTGACTTCCAAGGAGCCAAACCACAATCAAGATATTAATTTCCTAAAGGCAGTGATTTGTCAGCTGTAACGATAGCAAAGGAAATATGCAGTTAATTTTAATAGTGTCATATATTTCCTAAAATTGGCCGGAATTAGGGCTGAGCACCTCAAACCTCGCAAATACTGTATGTGTCAGGCTGACCAAAGAGTTAGACTGAGTAAAAGCAATAGCCACTACCAGAGTAAACCCCAGTCTCACTCAGTTGTGAAGTAATTTCAGCTTTTATCAGTTTCTTCTATATTATTTGCTTTATTCCTAGAAGTCCATAAGCATAGAAGCATAGAATCATAGAACTGGAAGGGACCCCAAGAGGTCATTGAATCCAATCCCCTGCCCTCACACCGGGACCAAACACAGTCTAGATCAGGGGTGGGCAAAAGGGCCTCCGCAGGCTGTATCCAGCCCACCAAGAGGGTTGATCATGCCGGCGGAGGCCCTGCTGCTCCCCCACCCCTGGGCCAATTAGGGTCTGGGGGTAGTGAAAGTGCGAGAAGTTTCCTCCGCCCTGCCAGGAATGCACGGTGCTTTGAGGCACCACATGCTCCTGGAAGGGTGGAAGGAGACTTTGTGTGCTCCCCTGCCCCCAAGCCCTGATTGGCCTTGGAGAAGAAGGGGGAGCATGTGAAGTCTCCTCCCACCACCAGGGGCATGGGTACCTAAGGGGAACCTCGGGGGGAGGGGGAGAGCAAATACTTCACATGCTCCCCCACACTCAGACCAATCATGGTCTGTGGGTGGGGAAGCAAGGAAGTATCCTGGCCCCATCCCTTCCACTTGAGGCCCTGCCCCTTCAGGCATGACCCAAGGCCACTTAAAAAAATTCTGAAGTGGCCCCCGGCAAATAATTATTCCCCATCCCCTGGGCTAGAATATCCTTGACAGATGTCTGTCTAACCACCTCTTGAATATCTCGTGATAGAGATTCCACAACCTCCCTAGGCAATTTATTGCTGTGTTTAACCACCCTGACAGTTAAGAAGTTTTTCCTAATGTCTAACCTAAACCTCCCTTCCTGCAATTTAAACCCATTGCTTCTTGTCCTATTATCAGAGGCCAAGGAGAAAAATGTTTCTCCCTTTTCCTTGTAGCACTCTTTTAGATACTTGAAAATTGGTATCATGTCTCCTCTCAGTCTTCTCTTTTCTAAACTAAACAAGCCCAATTCTTTTAATCTTCCCTTACAGCTCATGTTTTCTAGACCTTTAATCATTTTTGTTCCTCTTCTCTGGACCTTCTCCAGTTTCTCCACATCTGTCTTGAAATGTGGTGCCCAGAACTGGACACAATACTCCAAGTGAGGTCTAATCAGTGCAGCGTAAAGCAAAGAATGACTTCTTGTGTCTTGCTCACAACACTTCTGTTAATGCATCTCAGAATCATGTTTGCTTTTTTTGAAACAGTGTCATACAGTTGACTCATGTTTAACTTGTCGTCCACTATGACCCCTAAATCCCTTTCAGCTGTACTTCTTTCTAGACAATAGCTTCCCATTCTGAATGTGTGAAACAGATTGTTCCTTCCTAAGTGGAGTACTTTGCATTTGTCCTTATTAAACTTCATCCTGTTTACCTCAGACTATTTCTCCCGTTTGTCCAGATCATTTTAAATTTTGACCTATCTTCCAAAGCACTTGCAACCCCTGCCAGCTTGGTATTATCTGCAAACTTAATAAGCGTACTCTCTTTGCCATCCTCTAAGTCTAAATCATTGATGAAGATATTGAACAGAACCAGCCCCAAAACACATCCCTGTGGAACCCCACTTGTTATGCCCTTTCAGCATAATTGTGAACTGTTAATAGCTACTCTCTGCGAATGGTTATCCAGCCAGTTATGCACCCACCTTATAGTAGCTGTATCTAGGTTGCATTTCCCTAATTTATTGAAATAAGGTCATGTAAGGTCATGCGAGACCATATCAAATGCCTTACTAAAGTCTAGGTATATTACATCCGCTGCTTCTCCCTTATCCACAAGATTTGATATCCTACAAAGAAAGCTATCAGATTGGTTTGACATGATTTGTAGTTTACAAATCCATGCTGGCTGTTATCTATCACCTGATTATCTTCCAGATGTTTGCAGATGGATTCCTTAATTACTTGCTCCATTATCTTCATTGCCACAGAAGTTAACCTGACTAGTCTGTAGTTTCCTTGGTTGTTCTTATTTCCCTTTTTATAGATGGGCACTAGATTTGCCCTTTTCCTGTCTACTGGAATCTTTCCCGACTTCCATGACTTTTCAAAAATGATAGCTAAAAGCTCAGATTCCTCCTCTATCAACTCCCTGAGCATTCTAGGATGCATTTCACCAGGCCCTGGTGACTTACAGACATCTAACTGTTCTAAGTAATTTTTAACTTATTCTTTTATTCTAATTTCTAAACCTACCCTATTTCCACTAGCATTCACAATGATGGACATTCCATCACCATCCATCTTCTTGACAAAATCCAAAAACCAAAACAAAGAAGTCATTAAGCACATCTGCCATTTCCAAGTCTCCTGTTATCATTTCTTCCCCTTCACTGAGCGACAGGCCTACCTTGTCCTTGGTCTTCCTCTTGTTCCTAATATATTTAGTTCATTTTGGGCCTTTTCTTTTCTAATCCTGTCCTTGCATACCTATGCTGTTTGCTTATATTCATCCTTTGTAATTTGACCAGGTTTCCATTTTTTATACAACTCCTTCTAGATGTTTAGATTATATAAAATCTCCCAGTTAATCCAAAGTGGTCTCCTGCCATACTTTCTATCTTTCCTATGTATTGGAATAGTTTGCTTTTGGGCCTTTAGTAATGTCCCTTTAAAAAATTGACAACTCTGTTTTGTTGTTTTTCCTCTTAGTCTTGCTTCCCATGGAACCTTACCTACCAGCTCTCTGAGTTTACTAAAATCTGCCTTCCTGAAATCCATTGTCCCTATTTTGCTGTTCTCCCTTCTACCATTCCTTAGAATCATGAACTCTATAATTTCATGACCACTTTCACTCAAGCTGCCTTCCACGTTCAAATTTCCTCTCTATTTGTTAAAAGCAAATCTAGAACAGCTCCTTCTCTTCCCCAGTAGCTTTCTTCTTTGCTGAAGTTTGTCTCCTTGGAAGTCAAGGCAGTCTTGATGGATTCTCATGGGGCCAGGATTCCAGGCTGAACATCTGTACCGACTAATCCTCCTCAGCTTGGTAAAAAATGGATGGAAGTGAATGGAAGGAGATTCACAGGCTGCATTGGGCTTTGCAGGGGCCCCATGGGGACATTGTTTAGGAATTGGGACCCTAGAAGACAGGGGACTGGACAGAGAGAGAAGGCCCCGGCCAGCTGGGGGGCTTGGTGGGGATGGGTGCAGGGGCGCAGAGAGATGACCTCTGCCAGCTGGAGGAAGCCAGGGGGAGAGAAAAGGCCTGGCTGGCTGGGTAAGCAGGAGGGAAGAGAAGGCTCTTACCACATGGGGAGTTAAGTAGGGGGAGAAAAGTCCCACCAGAGAGAAACCCCCAGCCCTGAGCCCATTTCACCCTCTGTCCCTGCACTCTCCCATGCCCTCATCCTTCTGCCTCCCAACAAGATCCCCAAGGCCTTGCCTTGATGACTGCACCTCCCACCCCATAAGCCACCTGCCCTGAAGGACACACTGGGTGTTTGAGGCATTTGGGTTTTGTGCAGACGCTCTGGTTCCTGTGTTGGACCCTGCTGCACACAGCCCTGCATGGAAGATTAGGTAGAAAAAAGAGGCTCCCTGGTGGGGAGGTTTGGGAGGCGAGGGAAGCAGAGTAAGGGGAAACCTGCCCTGGAGCACTGCCATGGGCTGTCCATACTGAGCAGCCATGTTATGACTGAACCCAACTTGGCCACTTGTGTTGTGTTTCTGACCACAATGCAAACTAAAGGACTTTATGCAAGGACAAAGGAACAGGCACAGATTTATCCACATGCTCTTGGGAAACTCTTAAAAATGTACGTCCCCTGGGTCTAGGAACACACGCAGGTAGATGACAGCAGCTTTTTTTTTTTATTTTAAGTAATTTTTAAAGAAAGACTTTTTCTGAAAAAGAAAAAAACTAAGCAGCCCCCAAAAGAAAAAAACTAAGCAGCCCCCAAATGTCAATCAAGCCACTCCGACACACACGTCTGCGATGCTGCACTACAACCAGCTACTTTTATTAAAAAGAGAAGAAGAAGCTATTAGAGGTGACACAAGGGCTCTCTTGCAAGATTCTTTGCAGTCTAGAAGAAAAACGTCCAATGACTTTAGAAGCCAGGCGTGCTCTGCCAGATTCCCAGAGATCCTGTATTAATACTCTCTGCTGACATCGCTCACTCTCTGATCTACAAAAAAGGAAGAAACTTTCACACTCTAGGTTTCTATCCATTAAATCAAGAGCAATAGAACATTGCATTTCAAATGGAAGGTACAGCAGGACTTTCCCCATCACTGAATGGTGAGTGCACATCCTCCTGGCTAATGTCAGAACACGGGATTCATTTTCCAGGTTGCAACAGAGCTTTAATGAACATAGTTAGTTATACCTAAAAAAATAAACAGGCTGCCCACCTGGCTCCCGAAGTAAATGTGCCTGGCATCTGAACATGGGTCTCCCCTCCCTGGACTTCTCACTCTCCAGTAAAGGAGGCAGATTCTCATTTTCTTACAAAAACCCTTCCTGTAACATTCTCCACCCTTACAGTGACAACCACAACAAATAAAGTGTCTGTGTGATTAATAACCCCCCCCCCAGCGCATGAAGTATTAAAGTTGCTGGAAATATGATGCACAGTATCAAGTGTGGAATCCTGAACTTACCTTCCTCAATTCACAGCAGCTCCTTCCAGCACTGCAAGCTGACATCCGAGAATAAGGGTAGTAACATCGACGGAAGCAGGAACCACCAGAAAGCTCACATGCACGGTCCGGATGGATTAACCGGCTGCATCCTACACAGGGAAAAAAGTCACTTCAAATCCCTGCTAAAAGCCATACTACCACTTAGAAAAGAAGTTGGAAGAATATGATACAAAGTTTCAAAACCTTTGAACAGACTCACAAACGTTTCTCCGTATTGTCCCTTCATTTCATTATGCTCTTACCTGGGGAGCTTTGCAGCACCAGGAAGAAGACAGCAAAGAGAAGGTAGAGAATCTTCATGGCTGATGGTTGGCTGGGAACTCAATATCGCTGGAGAGAAAACACTCCAAGATAGAGAGGAGATGGAGCGTGTCTATTTATGGGCTGCTGGAGGTTGTGAAATGTGGAACTGTTGAAATTGTGTGTGGAAATATTGCATGCTTTCTAAGTTTACACTGCAATCGTTAATAATAATAATGATTATTATTTGTTAAGTGCTATAAAGATTCCTGAGGAATTGCAGAAACGACAGTTAATAAATCCTTGTGTGAAGTAATGGAGATATGTAAATTTCCACCTAGCAAACAACTATGGCATAATTGACAGTACTTTGAAGACAATGGAATGCTTCTCGTTCCATTTAAAGGAGGGTCCAGATAAAGTGAGGAATTCCAGATCACAGCTCTACCCTAGAAGCATTGGCTGCAGGTTTGTCCTTTGGTTTATTTGTTTTGCCCAATATTTAATCAATATTTTACATGTGTTTAGGGTAATTTTATATTTCATGCATCTAAGCCCTTAAAAAAGGTTAAAATGGTGTTTAAAATGAGAGGTAAAATGGGAGTTTTCTCATGGACTCTCGTGGGGTCAGGATTCCAGGCTGAACATCCATACCAGCTGATCCTTTTCAGCCCGCTACAAAATGGTCAGAAGTGAATGGAAAGAGATCCATAGGCTGCATTGCAAGGGCCCCACGGTTCACAAAGCAATCCAGGGAACATTTCCCCCTCAGAAGTGACTTGGCAGCAAACTCTGTGTTTACGAACATAAGAACATGAGAATGGCCATACTGGGTTGGACCAAAGGTCCATCTAGCCCAGTAGCCTGTTCACCGACAGTGGCCAATGCCAGATGCTCCAGAGAGAGGGAACACAACAGATAATCATCATGTGATCCCTCCTGTCATCCACTTCCAGAGAAACAGAGGCTAGGGACACCATTCCTACCCATCCTGGCTAATAGCCATTGATGGACCTAGCCTCCATGAATCTATCTAGCTCTTTTCTGAACTCTGTTAAATTTCTAGGCTTTACATATCCTCTGGCCAGGAGTTCCACAGATTGACAGTGTGCTGAGTGAAGAAAAAAATCTATTTTTTTTTGTTTTAAACCTGCTGCCTCTTAATTTGATTTTGTGACCCCTAGTTCTTATATTGTGGGACTAAATAAATTACTTTTCCTTATTCACTTTTTCCACACCAGTCATGATTTTATGATCTCTATCATATCCCCCCTTAGTCTCCTATTTTCTAAGTTGAAAAGTCCAAGTCTTTTTAATCTCTCTTCATATGGGACCCCGTTCTGTAGCTCCTGTCCTTTTTTAATACAATGTTGATTATTATTTTTAAGTGTATGTGGTTTTTTAATTGTTTCCTGTTTATATGTGCCCATACCATTACAGAGACATTAGTCCAAGACAGACTCTCCTAATGTGGATGTGCTATCTAATTTAGAGGCCTAGGAAGCACTGGGGAATAATTACTTTCAATGGCCTTGGTGAGGAGCTATTTCAAAATAGCAGCAGCGCAGTATCTACACTACCACTATTTCAAAATAGCCATTTTGGAAGAGGCATTATTCCTCATGGAGTGAGGTTTACAGATTTCAAAATAAGCCGCCCGTTATTCAAATTTATTTCAAAATAATGGAATTGCTGTGTAGATGCTCGCATTGTCATTTCGGAATAATGCTGTTAAGAAGACACACCCTTACAGTGTCCAGCTACATGCTGGCTCTTTAGTTGCCGAAGACACTTGAGCTTTTGGCTCTGGTGCAAACCAGAGAGCACCCAAAAGGGCATGAACTCTGCACAGGAGAACCCGGCACATCCATGGATGTCTGCTTTATATCCACGGGTATCCCCATCTGCAGACGTCACTGTGGATATCCAGGGCACATTTTTGCACACTTAGTTGTGGATGCAGATACAAATTGCGTAGCCATGCAAGGCTCTACTCCGAAACACCTCCATCCCACAAACACACAAGAGCAACGTTATGCTCAATGCAGGTCCTCACATCAGCAGGATCTGGGGCCATATGTTCTGTAACGGCAGCACCTGAGCATCCCATGGCTCACATCATTGTAAGCACCGACCACAGCTGGTGCTGGCTCTCAGAGGGACAGAAGGGGCAGGACGACAGCAGCCAGCCGTTAGCACCCCCTAGAATTAGCCACACCGGACTTGATCCTGCAGCCCTCAGAGCTGCATGGAGCATGCCGCGCAGCGCTGCAGCGGCAATTTAACTGGCTTGGAGCTCCAGCTGCAGCTGCTCCTCTGGCAGTGATGGTCTCCTTAGAATGGCCGAGGCCCGGGGCAGGCCTGCAGAGGGGCAATCTCTGTAGCACTGAGCTCTGTGCAGATGCTGCGTTGCTCCGGGCTGTGGGCAGGTCATGGGCCACCTGGGTAAAACACCTGTAAATTGACTGTCACACATAAACTCCACTTCTGGCCCTGCCCATGCACAGCCCCGAGCCTGTAAAGCCATCCCCCAGCTGAGCAGGAGGAATACTTCTAGCAGCTCACTCCTGAATTATCCTCCAGAGTGTCACCAGCCAACATCCATCTTGGGGTTACTCTCTCAATGGCCATTTGCCAGGCTTAGAAATTCCAGAGAGGCTGGTCCTTCGGAGAATGTGGCCCTATAGGAGATTCATAGTCTTAAAACAGACTGTGCCTTCCTAAAAGGATCCACCGTGACATTCCCCAGGGTACAGTCTGCATCGATAAACATCGTGTCCCCTCAGCTCTCGAACATGGAACGTCTCCTACATGCCTCTGTCGTGAAAACAACCGCTTCTGGCCCTGCCCAAGCGTAGCTCCTCACCTGTAAAGTCACCCCTAGCTGAGTTGTGGGACTGCAGAATATCACCAGCCAACCCCAGTCCAAGCCTTATCCCACAGAAATGAGCATCTTGTACTGTTCAGTGCATACCTGGACAGGACAAGCTCATTGTATGTCTGTGATTTTATTCATTCAATGAGAAGCACAAAGGTTATCATCCAAAGTGAGGCTACCCTTGAAGAGTGTAGGTGAGGGACCTTTTCAAAGGCTCTCTGACAGTCTAAATACATGATAATCCCGGAGCAACATTGCCCATATATTTGTTGACCATTCAAACAATTCTAAGAGATAGCTGAGGCATGCTTTCTCTTTATAAAACTATGTTAACTCTTCCCCAACAAGTAATGTTCATCTCTATGGCTACAGCTAGACTGCACGCCTTTTTCGACAGAGGCTTTGTCAACAGATACTATCGACAAAGCCTCAGTTGAAAAAGAGCATCTAGACTACAACCAGTTCTGTTGAAAAAGCAAGCCACTTTTTTGAAAGAGAGTGTAGACGCTCTCTTTTGAAAAAGCACTGTTTGCATGCAATAGTGCCTTTTTTCGAAAGAGTACTTTCGAA
>CM057847.1:176605115-176622402 GCA_030068395.1 Apalone spinifera | reverse complement strand
TCTTGCACAATCTTCTTATCAATAAACTAAGGAAGTACAAACCTAGATGGTACTACTATCAGGTGGGTGCATAACTGGCTGGATAACCATTCTCAGAGAGTAGTTATTAATGGTTCACAATCCTGCTGGAAAGGCATAACAAGTGGAGTTCCTTAGGGGTCTGTTTTGGGATGGTTCTGTTCAATATTTTCATTAACAATTTAGATGATGGCATAGAGAGTACGCTTATTAAGTTTGCAGATGATACCCAGCTGGGAAGGGTTGCGAGTGCTTTGGAGGATAGGGTCATAGTTCAAAATGATTAAGACAAACTGGAGAAATGGTCTGAGGTAAATAGGATGAGGTTTAATAAGGACAAATGCAAAGTGCTCCACTTAGGAAGGAACAGTGCGTTTCACACATACAGAATGGGAAGAGACTGTCTAGGAAGGAGTACTGCTGAAAGGGATTTAGGGTTATAGTGGACGACTCCCAGACTCAGCTGCCTTGAAATGGGATGATCCAAGGTAACCAACTCAAACTTCCAAACCAGTGGACCAGGGTCAGGGCACTGGCTGAGCAGGGGAGGGACGGGATAGCAGTGATATTACAAAGGCTTATTGCAAGACCTCAGTCGATTGGGGGAAAGTGGTGGCTTAGTGGTGACCTCACAGAGAGACCGTGGCAACAGCCAATCAGGACAGAGGTGCAAGGCAATAGCAACCTCTGAGATTCCCATGGCTTTGCAGCAGCAAGGCTCTTTCCTAAGATCTCTCTCTTGGGATTGAGAGAGAATCGGGATTAATCTGCCTGAGCAGGAGGAACCTCCTAGAGTTTTCTCCTTCCCTCTCACCAAGTCTGTGTGACCTGTGAAGAAGGTAAAAGCCTCAGGGTATGTCTACACTAGCCCCCTAGTTCAAACTAGGGAGGATAATGTAGGCATTCGAAGTTAAATATCCAGGGCTTTATTTGCATCTTCCCGTCCAGTTGCCATTTTTAAATTCCACTAGTCCGAAGTAACTGCCCGCGGCTATACGCGGCAGTGAAATTGCAATTCGAACTAAGTCCTTAGTTGGAATTAATTGTCCCAACTCCTCTGACCACAACACAAGCTAAAGAGCTTTGTAAAAAGCACAAAGGAAGAGGTAAAGATGTATCCACGCGGTCTTAGGGAAAGACATAGAAATGTATGTCCCCTGGTCCAGGAACACTCCCATGTAGATTTAACAAATTAAGGTGGCCTTTTTTTAATCTGTAATTTTCTTTAAAAGAAGAGATTTCTGTGGAAAAGAAATAGCTAAATAGCCCCCAAATGTCAATCAAAACACCCACACACGTTTGTAATGCTGCACTACAACCAGCTATGTTTATTAAAAGGAGAAGAAGAAGCTATTAGAGGTGGCACAAGGGCTCCCTTGTGGATTTTATGGTTTGCGAGGTTCTTTGCAGCCCAGAAGAAAAGCATCCAATGACTTTAGAAGCCAGACATCCTCTGCCAGATTCCCATAAACCTTCTCTGCTGCTACTGCTCAGCCTTTGTTCTACAAAACAAAGAAGAAACGTTCACACTCTAGGTTTCTATCCATTAAAACAAGAACAACAAAACCTTTCATCTCAAATGCAAGGTACAACAGGGATTTCCCCATCACTGAACAGTGAGTGCAGATACCGCTGGCTGATGCCACAGTAGGAGATGCATTTCCCAGGCTGCAACAGGGTGCTACAGAGTTGTAATGAACATAGTCAGTTGTATTGAAAAACATGAGCTGTCTGCCCACCGGGGTCCCGAAGTAAATGTGCCTGACTTCTGAATATGGGTCTTCCATCCCTGTACCTCTCACTCTCCAGTAAAGGAAACAGAGTCTCATTTTCCAGCAAATACCCTCCCTGTAACATTCCCCACTCTTAAAAGGACAAACACAACAAATATAGTTCTTGGGTGATTAATAACTCCCCAGCAAATTCAATATGAATGTGGCTATAAATATGATGTACAGTATCACATGTGGAATCCTGAGCTTACCCTGCTCCATCTACAGCAGATCCTTCCACGACTGCAAGTTCCAATCCTTTTATAAGGGTAGTAACATTGACGGGCACAATTACCTGCAGCCCTTTCACATGCACGGTCCCCAATCTTAAACTGGGTGAATCCTGCACAGGGAAAAGAGTCAGATCAAGTCCCTGCTAAAATCCATGCTAAGGTAGAAAAGAAGTTGGGAAAATATATACAGTGTTCTAAAATTTTAGAACAGACTCACAAACATCTCTCTACATTGTCCCTTCATTTCATTATGCTCTTACCTGGGGAGCTTTGCAGCACCAGGAGGAAGACAACAAAGAGAAGGCAGAGAATCTTCATGGCTGAAGGTTGGCTGAGATCTCAAGGTTGCTGGAGAGAAAAGACCCCAAGTTAGAGATCATATGGAACAGCTCTATTTATGGGCTGCTGGGGGTTGCGAAATGTGGAACTGTTGAAATTTTGTTTTGAAACACTGTACATTTATCAAGTCTGTGCTGCAATTGGTTAATAATAACAATTATTATTTGTTCACCTCCATAAACATTCCTGGAGAATTGCAGAAAAAGACAGTTAAAAATTCCTTTCCTTGACTCGTTGCAATATGCATATTTCTACCTAGCAAACATATGGAAATGTTTAAAAGTCCTTTGAAGACAATGGAATGCTTCCCATTACATTTAAATGCGGGTCCAATTTCTGAGAGAAATTCTAGACTACAGCTGTCCCTTGGAAGCTTTGACAGTAAGGGTATATCTACACCGCAGAATTTTTTCTGGAAAACTGGCCATTTTCCCAGAAAAAACTTCACTTCTATGCACACTGCTATAGCATTCTTTGGACAGAAAGTCAAAAAACGAAGGGGTTTTTCTGACAGTGGTAAACCTCTTCCTACGAGAAAGAAGCCTTTTTTTGAAAGAGCGCTTTCAGAAAAAGGCATGTGTGGACGGGGAAGAGGGATTTTTTTTTCGAAAGAAAAGGCCTCCAGGAAAAAGCACAGGTGCCCTTTTGGCCATGCTGTCCATAGTAATCACAGCTTAAATGTGAGATAGCGTCCAATCAGTTGCTTTTTCAATGCGCTTTTTCTGTACACAGACACTCTTTTGGAGAAGCTTCTTCCGAAAGAAGCCTGCAGTCTAGACATAGCCTAAGTATATGCATCTGTTTATTTGTTGTGTACAATATTTAATGAATATTTTACATGTGTTTGGGAATATGTAAGTGGAGAATATATTTATAAAATGTGCAAGTGGCACCAAGGAGGGTTTTTGGAGGGTTTCATGCACTTTGGGGGATGGGTTTAGAACATAAATGGACGTTGGTAAAATGAAATATTGCTCTGAATCAAGTACAATGGAATTCAGTAGAGACGAGTGTAAAATATGTCACTTAGGAAGGTAAAATCAAATGCACAACTATGAAATGCAGAATAACTGGCTATGTGAAGGTACTGCTGAAAAGGATCTAGGGGATATAGTTTATTACAAGCTGAATAGGAGTCATCAATAGGATGAAGTTGTAAAATGGGTTAATGAAACAGGTTACGTCTACACTGGTGGCTTCTTGTGCAAGAACAGCTGTTCTTGCGCAAAAACTTGCCGGGTGTCTACACTGCACGTGAGTTCTTGCTCAAGTAAATATACAGACTAGTGTCGGAAAACAGGGCTTCTTCCAGAAGAGTTATTCCTCTCCCCACGAGGAATAAGCCCTCTTGCGCAAGAGCTCTTCCACAAGAAAGCAGTGTAGAAAGGTGCAAGAGACCCCTATGGCTAAAATGGCCATCAGGGCTTTCTTGCGCAAGAGAGCGTCCACACTGCCATGGATCCTCTTGCGCAAAAGCACATGGCAGTGTAGACGCACTATTGTGGAAGACTTTTTGTGCAAGAACTCTTCCGCAAAACAGTTCTTGCGCAACAAGCTGCCAGTGTAGATGAAGCCGGGTGTCTTAACAGAGGTAATATATGTCAGACATGAGAGATAATTGTCATGCTTTGCTCACCATAGGTGACAAACTTAGGAAAGACATGAGCAAATAGGGGAGAGTCCAGAGGAGAGGGGGGAAAAACAAGCAAATATTTAGAAAATCTGACCCAGGAGGAAAGGTGGAGATAACTGGGAATGTTTAATCTTTTGGAAAGAAGACTGAGAGTATGTCTACACTAGCCCCCTAGTTCGAACTACCCCGAGGGAGGACCTGAAAACAGCCTTCAAATATGTAAAGGGCTATTATAAACAGGATGGAAATCAAGCATTGTCTAGACTATAGGTATATCCCTCTGATACTTTGAAACGTGGTAATCCTGCTTGGGTTTAAATCAATCTGTGTCACTCAAGTCCTAACTTAACTTCCCTCCCACAAAGAAAGCAGGTAAGGTACCTTATACCCTTCAAATTTCAGCACCATATCCCATTGGTTCCTCTTGCACCCTGCCAACACCGCGAGTAAAGCCCCTTAGTCATTGGGTGCTAGCCAGCACTCCTCCTATCCATCACGTCCCAAGAATCTTGTAGCAACCACTGTATGTCTTGTGCAAACTAGGCTGATGGAATTTCACGGAGACAAAATTGTGAGCATTCCGAAGTTTCAACCATGGACATTTCAAATTTCCACTCGAACCAGGGCACATTATGGTTTCTTTTAGCCCTCCATTTCTCTGATTCTAAAAGACGTCACAGAAAGAATCGAGCCTGATTTCAAAATTGGCCTCTCTGTGATCGAAACAGCCAGAGGGGAAAGATACAAAGTCACATCAAGTTGGCCAAGGAATGCAACAGCGAGAGAGCAAGGGGAAGTTGCCTGCAGAAGAATGTTGTGGAGTAGAGTTAAACCAGTAAATTTTCGTTATATGTCCCAAGATATTTTGCACAAACCATGGTGGCTTAATGTGTTTTACATAATCTGGAATGGCCAATGGTGAAGAAAGAAAGAAAAAAAAAGAAAAAAGAAGGGGTAATGATGAAGACTGAAAAGGGAAGTGTTTAGGGAGAGAAAGGAGAGGCGAGAGGGAGGCAGAGAAGAGGGTGCAGGAGAGAAAAAGGGAAGGAAAGCAGGTAAGAGCCACAGGAGTCAGGTGTTTGCTTAGAGCTGCTTGATTACTTCCTAGTGCTGACATTGCAGCATTTTGCTATATAAATGTCATGTTTTCTTCTTTAATTAAAGACTCCAGTTATAGACAGATGCAGTGTTTGTCAGTAGGAAAGTTTTTCTCTGTAGAGGCGCCCAGCGTGAGGTTTATTTTTCTTATGCTAGTTAGTGGCATCTTGAGCCAATTCTCGTCTGTATTTTTCAGAGGAACCACTAGATATTGAGTCCACCTTTCTTGCGGCCTATGTCACCTGACAGAAGTCACTTGGCAAAGCAGGACTGTCTGCCAATTACCAGGGCACAGTTAGTGTTTCTGTGCAATTATGGTCTTCTTCTGACGGTGCTCCCCACTCCGTTGCTAATCATTAGACATCAGCAGAGATCAATGGGCCCTTCTTACAATAGGTGCCCCTCGTAAATAAAGGTATCTCCATGCAATTGTCAACAAGTAGCTGATCAGGCCTTAGTCAGGCTTTATGACATACTAGAAAACTTACCCAGGCCTGGGCCTGGCCTGGGACCTTGGGGGTTGCTTGGCCTGCCCGTTGTTTTTCCCCTGGGGCCAGCCCGGGGAGGCAGGAGCTGCATGGCTTGATTGGCAGCCACTCTCTGGGGGCAACTTGGCGAGGCAGGGGATATGCTCTTAGCCAGTGGCTGTTTCCCAGGGTTGGGCTGCTTGAGGCCTCTGGTGGTCATTCATGGTATAACTCTCCCCACTATCAAACCCCTCCCTTTCCATTTGCTGTGAAACAATCACATTCCACATACATCCCATTGTCCTGGCACCACCAAAGCCTGACCTTGCTTTCAGGTATGATAAGATGACAGTGCATCTAAATTTGGTGGTCCTCACTCATAATGTTTAAAAGGAGTTCTTGAACAAGTGGACACATGGACAGAAAGACGCATGGATAGACAGATGTACAAATGCTCTAAAATATATAGTAGATCAAATGGACATGTTTTAGAGACTTTTACTTTTCATTGGCTTCTTGACATACCACCTTCTACAATATAAATCGAGGGCCTTTATGAAGTATTAGTTAAACATAAGTATATATTGCATGTTCACAATTATATCTTAAGTAAGTAGCATTTAGGAGTTGTTTGCAACACTCTGAGTTCATACCTCCCTGACAGTAAAACTTCAAACTACACACCATTGTTAAAGAATCATCTTTTTAGAGCTTTCAAATTTGTTTATACTTTTTTAAACTTTTATTGCCAGCCTTACATTTTATCTCACATTTCCCATTAAAAATATATACCTTGTACTGCCATATTAAGTAAGACTTTTATTTACCTTCTCTCTCTCATAAGCTTCTTGACACAAAGGAGATAACATTGGGAAAAAGATAAAGGGTGTGGGGTCAGCTTAGCTAGAAACTGCTCCTATAGTGTAACTCTTCTATGAAAATCAGAAGCAGCCTGTGTAATTGCACATATTTTAAAGGTCCAGGCCTAAATTATTCCAAGGACTCTAGCGTCTTTATGCATTCAAATGACATTATTGTTAAAAGTAAAGTCCATATTTTCTGTTTTAAAACAAACATCTCACAAGTCCCTGCATTACACAGGTTACACTCTGACTACATCTGTTCAATACCTTCAGCCTGGTTCAAAAGCCCACTGAAGTCAATGGACAACGTGCTTGACGGGATTAAATTTGCTGTCGAGTTTCAAACACATATCCTCGATCACGTGCTGCTCAGCCATGAGTCTATAATTCTTCCCTCAGAGATGGGTGTGGTTGGCAAGCTTGTTCTCCCCACACCCACATCCTGCTCCCACCCATGGCTCTATTAGCTGTCCCACAGAGACTATTCTTGTGTGGGTTGACTCATTAGGGTAGAAGCGAGACTGACTAGCAGGAAGCAAATTGCAGCCAGGGAGGATGGTTTATGGCAGTGGTGCTCAACCTTTCTAATTCACAATTTTTGTTGAGCTAAGAAAAAAAAATACCAGGAACATTTTGTTGCGGCCCCTTTAATTTCAACTGCCGTTCTGCTCCCCTGCCTCTCCCCCCAGCCCCAGCCGCATGTAGGTCAGGTGCTGAGCTATGAAAAGAAAATGGCAGCCAGCCCAGCGCTGAGATCCCCCAGGAAGACAGCTGGGACCCCCAAGGGGGTCACAACCCACAGGTTGCCCACCGCTGGTTAATGACTCACTGACTAGACTGGAACTGAGAAAGTCAGAGCTAAGTTCCTTGGCCAAGTCACTTCATGTCTCCGGGCGCTGGGCCCCATCTGTAAAATGCTGCTGGGGGCCAGTCATGTGCTCAGTCCCTAGCTGGCACAATGGGGGAAGCTTTGTAGGTTAGGGACTGAGGCAAGGGGTATGATCTGCCCACCTGGTTACACAATGGGTGGGGGAGGGGAACACCCCAACATGAGTGCCCACCCCAATCTGCATATCATACCAACAGGCTGGCTAGCTGGGTCCTTCATGGTAGGGGGCTGGTGGTGTGGGGGTTGCAAGAGTCAGGCCTTGGGGATTTGGCGGGACACCGCAGGTGGCTGTGAGTGTGGGGGGTGCAAACATGAGGGCTGAGGTGTGATGAAGAGCTCTCCCTATCCCAGCCAGTAGGGTCTTTTTCCCCCCATAACCCTCCTGGCCGGCAGGGGCCTTCTGCCTCCCCCAAGCCCTCCTGGCCTGAGGACCAAGGCCAGAGGAGGCCCATAGTGGTTGGGCATCCAGCAGATGCCAGCGGAGCATCAATGTGTTCCTTTCTGTGGCAAACTTCACCCAAATTTGGTGCAAAAGGCGGAGGAAGGGGGTAAATGGAGTCCCTGGATATCAATATTTCACTGCTCCACAGAGCAAAACGGCTGTGAGTTCCATTGTTTTCTCTCTTGGTAGGCGGACCCCATGTGACTGCCTCAGTTCACCCCACATATGAAAATGCAGCCACGTTTATAGACGCATGGGTTTTATGCTGCCCTTCCGGTTCCTGTGCCGGACCCTGCTGCACACCGCCATATCTGGAGGGTCAAGCACAAAAAAGGGGCCCTCATGGTGGTGTGGTTTGGGAGGTGAGGGGAGCAGAGAAGAAAACCCAGCCCTGGAGCACTGCCATGGGCTGTCAATACTGTGCAGCCACGTTGTGACTGAACCCAATGCCGCTGACCATAACACAAACTAAAGAGCTTTATAAAAGGCTGAAGGAACAGGAACACATGATCTTAGGGAATCACATAAATATGTATGTCCCTACGTGGATTTAACTGGTGACAGTAACCTCTTATTTTATTGGTATTTAATATTTAAAAAGGAAGGGATTTTATGGAAAAGCAATAACTAAACAACACCTGCATGTCAAATCAAAATACACAATTAAAAGACACACATTTGTGATGCTGCACTGCAACCAGTTACTTTTATTAACAAGAGTAAAAGGAAATATTAGCGTTGACACATAGGCTCCCTTTTGGATATTCTATTGGGTGTGACATTCTTTGCAGACCAGAAGAAAAGCATCCAATGACTTAGAAACCAGGCACCTTCTGCCAGAGATCCTGCATTAATACCCTCTGCTGCTAATGCTCACTCTGTGATCTGCAAAAAAGGAAGAAACTTTCACACTCTATGTTTCTGTCCATTAAATCAAGAACAATAAAATATTGCAGTTCAAATACAAGGTAGAGCAGTAATTTTTCCATCACTGAATGGTGAGTGCAGATACCCTTGGCAGCAGGAGATTCATTTTCCAGGATACAACATACTTGCACAGGGGTTTAATGAACATAATCAATTACATCATAACACATGAACTGGCTGTTCATCTGGCTCCCAAAATAAATATGCCTGACTTATGAACATGGATCTCCCCTCCCTGTAACTCTCACTCTCCAGTAAAGGAGGAAGTCTCATTTTCTTATAGAGACGCTTCCTGTAACATTCTCCACACTTAAAGTGACAGACACAACAAATGAAGTACTTGGGTGATTAAAAACCACTCCCCAGCAAATTAGATATTAAAACTGCTGAAAATATGATGTCCAGGATCACTGAAATATTCATCAAACTTTTCAAAAAATGTTTCAAATTGAAATTCCATTTTGGGATTTAATCAAATTGTGTGCTATAAAAATGCTGACTCTCTCCATGACACTGCTAAAAATTAAAGCAATAGATATTTAATTGCAGAATAAATAAATGATTCTTTAAGAATGCACAGACTATTCTCTCTTCCAGCTCCCGTCAGCCTAAAGTTTGACCCTGTTCAGATGTCAGCTCTCTAGCTGATGATAATCTCTGTGCACGCTCAGTGCAGCAGTCAGGAGAGCACTTCAATTGCTACCGTGGAGCTGAGGCTACTGGTTAGTGCGTGTTACAGATGCCCCTTGCAGGAGGCTGGGAGGCTGTTACAGTCTCTGACAGGAGGCTGGCTCTGTAGTTCAAGTTGAAGACACTTAAACATTCAGCTCTGGCAGACTCTGGTGCAAACCACACGGCACTGGCCAGGACGGCTTGGCCGCCATCACATATGTGCACAGGAGTAAGGCCCTGCAAATCCATGGATATCCACTTCACATCCACAGGTATCCCACCTCTGCAGACATCACTGCGGATTTCTATGGCTCATGTTTGCAGACTCCGGTGTGGAGGCAGATATAAATGTTGCTGCACAGTGGTCTCCTCAGAAGCACCTCCATCCCACAGACACACGGGAGCAACGTTAGGCTCGATGCAGCTCCTTATATCAGCAGAATCCAGGCCCAGATGTTCTGTAACTGCAGTACCTGAGCAACACATGGCTCACACAATGGCCCCTGGGCTGTTCCCTGGTGGTGCTGTCTCTCAAAGGGACAGAGAGACCAACAGTTCGAGGCCCATGGTGGTTCCATCCTCCCTTAAGGGTGGGGTTTTGGGCAGAAGGGGTGGACCTGAGGCAGCCAGTGCTCAGTGGTCCAGTACACTTTGAATCGCCAGACCCCCGGGGTCACTGCCTCTTTTGCCCCTGTTGCTGGGCCTGCAGAGGGGCAACCTCTGTAGGACAGAGCACTGTACAGACTCTGTGCTGCTCCAGGCAGGTCATGGGCCACCTGCGTAAAGCACCTCATAAAATCATAGAATCATGGGGGACCATGGGAGGTAGTCGAGTCCAGTCCCCTGCCTTCACCTACTAGATCACCTCTAAGGTTACTGTAACAGATAAACTCCAGACAGTCCAGAATCAGGGCAGCACAAGAGTTTCCTTTGCACCATGTCCCAGGTTTGTGTCATGTGTTCTGAAGCGCCCAGGACCTTAGAACTACAAAAAGACACAAATATTCTGCTTACACAGTGATGCCTCGTGTGTGGAATCCTGAACTTACTCTAATCACTTGACAGCAGGGACTTCCACGATTGCAGATTCCAATAAATGGAATCCAAAGCACCAATCTTAATGATAATTATCTGAAGTGAAGACATATAATATTGATGTGTCAGTCATGTGGAAGCCAGTAGCACTTGCAGGTGCCCAGTTACTCCTAAGATTAACTGGAAGAGGAAGAGAGCAGGAATTTAACTTGCAGCCAAGTATATGCCTGAAAAGGTCTAAGGGTGCTATTGAGGCTTTGGACACCTGAAATTCCCCTGTGGGATTCATCCAAACCCCTGTAAATCTTCACTGACCCCTTTATAATCTCTCTCCCCATCATCGTCTTCCTCTTTCCTCCCATTTCTGCCCATTTGGTAGCACCAAATACAAAATGTTGCTGGCAGCCAACAAAGAATAAGAATCCACAGGGAGGAGGACGCCAACAGGGCAATGTTCTATCCATACACATAAAGAAGTTACAGACAAATTAAAAAACAACAAACAACACTCTTACAGGAAGTTGGCTGCTGTAGCCACATCTAGTAAGTGCTTTTTTCCTTCTGCATGATTCATAAATACACTGGGGTTAAGAGTACAATCTCGATGGAGGTTTAAGAGATTTAAGAATGACATTTGATTCTGATAATCTGTCTAGACAAACCACAGATATGTATCTACCTAAAATTTCTTAATATTTGAGGATCTCCATTGGAGCAAGACGTGTAAAGCAAATGGAGACTATATGAACACTTTCCCAGGTGTTCAGCAAGAACCCCATGGAAGCTTTTTAAGCACCTCTTGTTACTAATTCAGATAAGAATGGTGAGGTGGATTTTAAAAGGAAAATAAATGTTCTCCAATGCTTGTTAAGGGTGGGGCTATCCTGGGGTTATTATATGCTGCTGACCTGGTTGTTTTATTCCAAACTTCAAGAGGCTTCTGCAGGTATTTATGTCAATGTTCTCCTTATTTTAAGTCTCATGACCTGGTTCTCACTTACAAGCCCATGTCATGTTTTCTGGGAAGAACTCTCCTCAAACAGAATAGAAGACAGAAGGCCTCACTGAAGAACAAATCTCTGCATTGACTTATTCAGGGGATAAAGTTTGATGATTCAGGACACTGGACCCCTTCTCATAAAGACTGGAAACAAAGGCCCTTAGCTCAGGTAAAATGCAGCTCAGGGGTTGCTGCATTTTACCTGCTCATCCAGTGGGAGAGGTGTTGCTTCAGAGTGAGAAATTCTGAGTGCTAAGAGTAATGTTGCCGGATAAGGGCCAACCCATTGGTAGGGAGGTGGGAATGGCTACAGAGAAAAAGGAAAAACTCTGCAGCTGGCTCACACTCTCAGGGTTTGGGCTCTGGTGGCTTCATTGTCTTGCAGATTTCTACGTTCAAGATGCAGCCCAAACTTTGGGACCATCCCTCCCGATGGAGTCCTACAACCCCAGCTGCAGCTCAAGGCTACGCAGCTAAACAATGGCCCCACAGCCTGAGGCTAGCCACAGGTGTCTAGTTGCTTTGGAGACATAGCCAATGTGGTCAAATTTGGATGTGGGGTCACTTTTCAGCCTTAGAGATCAGCTGTGCTGCTGAAGCACTCGCAGTGTAGACCTACCCTAAATATGGCAGCATCTAGCCCTTAATAACACACAAATCTCCTTCAGTTCCTGGGAGACACTTGTTCTACCTCATTGATCCTATGTGGTCCAGGGAGCGTCGACTTCAGTACAGAAACTGGGAAAATTTCCTTACATTTTCCTGCCTGCAGCAGTAACCCATTCACTTCTCATTCTCTCCTCCCTGGATCCAGTGAGTGGAGCAAATCCTGAAAAGGTGCTTAGGATCTGCACAGGAATGTTCAGGGCAGCCACACTTTTCCTGGCAACTTTCCCTGAGATTTCTCAAGCTGCTGTTTGCTCCAGCAATACACAAAACCACAAGCAAAAGAGGAAGATTTTATGTCTTTCCTCCTGCAAAAATGTTGTGAACATTAATTCCTCCTTCAATTTTTATGGAAAAAACAAACACCACTCCGCACAGTATTTTCACTATCACTGTATTCAGATTAGATACTAGGAAAAAGGCTTTCTAACTAACACTGTAATTAAATTCTGGACTAGGCTTTCAAGGGAGGTTTTGGAATCCCCATCACTGGAGATTTTTTAAGACCAGGTGGGGTGAACACCTCTTGTGTATGGTCCATGTTTATTTGGTCCTGTATTAGCACAGGAAGCTGGACTTGATGACCCTTCGAGGTCCCTTTCAGCCCTATATTTCTATGACTCTGAACATCTTTACAAAAATAACTTCTCCCAACTTCAAAATTGCCCTTTATACAGCAGATCAAAGTGTTGAAAAGCAGAGTAGGTCTTGGGGTAGGCAAGCTGGGCGGTCGCCTGGAACCGCTGTTTTTAAGGGGCCGCTGATAGAGACTGATGGAAGCCTGCAATTAAAGGGCCTGACCTTCTGAATTCTTCCCCTGGTTACTCCCTGACCTTTTTGCTCAACAAATTTTCCCTGGCAGTACTTTTTTCCCCAGCAGTTGCCCAGGGCCACCAATTAGTTAGGACCGGTCCTGATGAAAAGGAAATTGAAACATAAGCGGAGAGTCATGTCAAGACGGCCCAGGAATGTAACACAGGGAAGCCAGAGAACTGGCCTTCAGAAGCAAATTGCCAACCAAAGCTGAAGCAATAAATGTTTGTTGTGTAGCTCAAGAAATTTTTCAGAATCCACACAAACATGGAAGAACTTCCTAGCCACAAATCTGCAATAATGCCAAACTACAAACTGAATGAGGACATTTTAAATCGCCAGTGGATCCAGGGAACATTTTTGATTGAGGCCCCTTTCAGCCAAAACATATCCATGATTCTAAAAGACTTCACATAAAGTATCTCTCCTGATTTCAAAATTGACTTCTTTGGGGCAGAAGGTACTTGCCAGTAAGGGGGAGGGAAGCATGGGGGCAGTGGCAGATGACGATTCTGCGGGGCCCAGGGAGCCCAATTTCGTGGGCCCCTCTTTGCCACGGCGCATGCGCGGTGGTGCTACGGTGCATGTGCGGGGCTTCTCAAAGCGCGGGGCCCGGGGCGGCCGCCCCGCTCGCCCTGCCCTATATCCGCCCCTGTGTGGGGGAGAAAAGTCCCAACACATGAGACCCCCAACTTGCCCACAGCCCACCTCATCCTCCAATGGCCCCAGCCTCCTGCCCCCGACCCAGATTCCCAAGGCCCTGCCTTAACTACTACACCTCCTCACCACCAGCCCCATGCCCTGAAGGACGTGGACAACACTGGATGTTTGCCTGAGGCATTTGGGATTTATGCTGCCATTCCGGTTCCTGTGCTGGAACCTGATTTGATGGCACACAGCCCTGTCTGGAAGATCATGTAGAAGAATGGGGCCTTCATGTTGGGGAGGTTTGGGAAGCAAGGGGAGCAGAGAGAGGAAAAGCTTGCCCTGGAGCACTGCCATGGTTTGTCAATACTGCACAGCCACATTGTGACTGAACCCAGCTCCTCTGAACACAACACAAACTAAGGGCTTTGTAAAAGGATGAAGGAAGAAGCAAAGATTTATCCATAGGACCTTAGGGAAACTCATAAATATGTACCATATCCTGCTCTAGGAACACCCCGAGCTGCAGTTACCAATAAAGATAGCCTTTTATTTCATTTATATACAGTTTAAAAAAGTATTTTTGTGGAAAAGAAATAGCAAAATGATCCAAAAATATCTGTCAAAACACTCTCTCACACACACGCTTCTGATGCTGCATTACAATGAGCTACTTTTATTAGAAGTTGAAGATGAAGCTATTAGAGGTGACACTAGGGCTCCCTTGTGGATTTTAAGGTTTGTGAGATTCTTTGGCGCCCAGAAGAAAAGTGTCCAATGACTTTAGAAGCCAGACGTCCTCTGCCAGCTTCCCAGAAATCCTCCATTGACAATCTCCACTACCATCACTCACTTTCTGTTCTACAAAAAAGAAAGAAACTTTCATGCTCTAGGTTTATACCCATTAAAACAAGAACAATAGAACATTGCATTTCCCCATCACTGAACAGTGAGTGCGGATACCCTTGGCTAATACAGAGCAGGGGATTCACTTTCCAGGTTGTAACAGACTGCTACAGAGTTTTAATGAACATAGTCAGTTATATTGAAAAACAAGAACTGGCTGCCCACTTGGCTCCTGAAGAAAATGTGCCTGATTTCTGAACATGGGTCTCCCCTCTCTGTACCTCTAACTCTCCAGTAAAGGAAGCAGAGTCTCACACTTAATGTGACAACCACAACAAATAATGCACTCGGGTGATTAATAACCCCACATTAAATTAGATATTTAAGTTGCTGTAAATATGATGAACAGTATCATGTGTGGAATCTGGAACTTATGTTCCTCAATTTACAACACACCTTTGTCTGACTGCACCTTCCAATCAATAAATAAGGTTCGAAACATTCACGGAAACAGTAACCCCCAGACTTCGGACATTCAAGGTACCCAGGGGCTAAATGGTCCAATCCTGTACCAGGAAAAAGTTAATTCAAGTCCCTGCTAAAATCCATGCTACAATTTAAAAAAGAAGTTGGTAAATTATGATACAATGTTGTAAAATCTTAGAGCATACTGACAAATATTTCTCTGTAATGGGTAGCAGGTTTAAAACTCATAAAAGAAGGTTCTTCTTCACACAGTGTGTAGTCAACCTCTGGAACTCCTTGCCAGAGGAGGCTGTGAAGGCTAGGACTATAACAGAGTTTAAAGAAAAGCTAGATAATTTCATGGAGGTTAGGTCCATAAAAGGCTATTAGCCAGGGGATAGAAATGGTATCCCTGGTCTCTGTCAGAGGCTGGAGAAGGATGACAGGAGACAAATTGCTTGATCATTATCTTCGGTCCACCCTCTCTGGGGCACCTGGTGCTGGCCACTGTCGGCAGACAGGCTACTGGGCTAGATGAACCTTTGGTCTGACCCAGTACGGCTATTCTTACGTTCTTATGTTCTGTATAGTCCCTTCATTTCATTATGCTCTTACCAGGAGAGCTTTGTGGCACCAGGAGAAAGACAGCAAAGAGAAGACACAGAATCTTCATGGCTGAAGGTTGACTGGGAACTTAACGTCACTGCTGTAAAAAGATCCCAAGTTACAGCGCTGAAATTGGTTAATAATAAAGATTATTGTTCGTCCAGCTCCATAAATCTTGCTGGGGAATATCAGGAAAAGACAGTTAAAAAATTCCTTTCCATAAGTAGTTGCAAAATATATATTTCCACCTAGCAAACATCAACTGCATGATTGGCAGTCCTTTGAAGACTATGGAATGCCTCCATTTGCATTTAAATGAAAGTTCAATTGCTGAAAGAAATTGCCAACCACAGCTTTAACTGGGAAGCTTTGACAATAAGTGTGTGCATCTGCTTATTTGTTTTGTACAATATTTAATGAATACTTTACATGTGTTTTGGGACATTTAAAATTTCCCCCGTCATCTTCTTCCTCTTTCCTTCCATTTCTGACTATTTGTTAGCACTCAATAAAAAGTGATGTGGGAAACCTGCGACATTTTATTTAGTTTTCTTGCCTGCAGCCAAAGGGCAATCACTTCTCATTCTCTCTTCTCTGAATACTGGGAATGGGATGTATCTACAAAAGTTCCACAGTATCTGTGGAGACCATTCGCATGTTCGGTGCAGTAAGGGATCAGTCTTGGTACAGTCTGGTTTTCCTCTGCCTCTTCTGAGTGTCAGTAGCTCCCCTGGCTCCCCTTTCACCCGCTCTCCCTCATTCACGAGCTTCCCCATCTGGGTTTGGATGCACAAACACACATAGAATATTGGTACAATGGATTGACAACAGGTACACCAGGCTGCCACGCCTCTCTCTGGGTTGCTCCGGTTCCTGGAATTCCCTTCTTCAACAGGGCCCTCACTCAAAGCTGATAAGGTCAGAGTGTGGCTTTTAATTGGTTCCAGTGGGCAACACTATGGATTTTGTAATGTCCCACTCACTCTGGGCTTGCATTTGTCAATTGTATTTCCCTGAAATGTGCCCAGAATTGTGATGGTGCTGAACAAATAATAATCATAATTCACAGCCATGCCTGTTATAAATAGCACTAAACACAACAGAAGTTCTACAGTTGGGTAGATTACAGATTCCTGCAGGCCATACATTCCAAGCCAGGCCACAGCACTTTGTGGCTTGGGTCGCTTTTATGACTTAGCACTGAGTACCTACATACTAAAGCAGGCGTCTTCATATTGTCCTCCTTACGGTGCAGTCCTCGTCCTTTTTGTCATTCTCTGCATCTTTCCCCAAGTGGCAGCTTCCATGTCCGCATTTCTGCTGTCAGCAGAAATGTCCATTTACAAATCAGGAGAGAGTCTTTATGTGACGCCTTTCCACATTCTGTGATGGTTCTGCGGTTGTTACATAGCAAATCATGCTGCGACATAAAGTCATTGAATTCATGTTGCTTGGTTTCTCCCTGTCATGAACAGAAGGAGTGTCTTGTGGAAGGGCACAGAGTTATAGCAAGTTGGCCAAGGAACACTACACAGTGAAAGAAACGAGAATTGATCTTTAGAAGTAGTTTGATGACCAGATCTGAACCAGTAAATGTTCATTATATGTCTCAAGACATTTTATACAAACCACTGAGGCATAGGATGACTATAAGCAAACAGACACAGGAATGGAGGGGCAAGATTAGAAAGGCAAAGATTAGAAAGGCAAAGTCACAGAATGAGCTCAAACGAGCTATGGTAATTAAGGGAAACAAGAAGACGTTTTACAAACACATTAGAAGCAAGAGAAAGACCAAGGACAAGATAGGCCCACTGGTCAGTGAGGAGGGAGAAACAGTAACAGGAAACTTGGAAAT
>CM057847.1:176592729-176605015 GCA_030068395.1 Apalone spinifera | reverse complement strand
CATTAGGAAAAAGTTCCTAACTGTCAGGGTAGTCAAACACTGGAATAAATTGCTTAGGGAGGTTGTGGAATCTCGATCTGTGGAGATATTTAAGGGTAGGTTAGATAAATGTCTATCAGGGATGGTCTAGACAGTATTTGGTCCTGCCATGAAGACAGAGGACTGGACTCGATGACCTCTCGAGGTCCCTTCCAGTCCTAGTGTTCTATGATTCTATGATTTCTATGATTCCGATGGCACAAAATGTTTTGCACAAAGACCATGGAATTTTCCAGAAAAAACATCGAATAATTGGCTTTCTCAGTACAATAAGTAATTTTCCCTACAAGTACTCTTACCTTCACCTCACTGTTGAAGACGACCCACATCTACCCTGATTTAATTAGTGCTGATAATACCCTCCCATCTCTGTGTCCCACCTTTGTATCCCTGCCTTTCTTTCACTTCAAACTTCTGAGTTGTATCTCATGAAAACGTATGCCCTGATATATTTGTTGGTCTTTACGGTGCCAGTAAACTCCTGGCAGTTTTGCTCAAATAACTCACATGGCTACCTCTCTGAAAAAAGTCTAAATTGTAGCTGGACATTTCAAATCTTTTCCAGAACCAGGGGTGAGTTTTCTGACTGGCCCACAGCAGTTTAGCAAAGAAGACACCAAGTCTTCAGCATCTCTAGGAAATATGCTGTTTGGGTCAAAGGGTCAGTCTCTGAAGACAAAATATCTGGCTGAGAGAGATTTAATGAGCATGTCTTCACTAGACCTGGTATTTTGAACCCTAGAAGATCGATTGTGCCAGCTTTGATCTTCTCTGTAGTGTAGTCAAGTCCATTACATTTTCCTTTGAAATCCTTTCTAGGGACTCATGTGTGACATCCAGACAGAGAAAAACAACACAACCATCATAATGCCTTCAGTCAGTGAAAACTCTGAATAAACTTTCTAGCTATCTTAAGAAACCACACAGGGTTCTGAAAATAGCTTGAACAAGCCTTCCTGCACATTTCACTGGACAAGTGGCTGTAATACACACATTCAATTTGTCCAGATATAAATATAATTATTTTAATGAGGAATTAAAACCATTTGTAAGATAATTCCCCTCAGCCAGACTCCTTAGTTATCTGATTGCCCAGTGTGTGTCTCCTGCAGTGTTGGGTCAGTTAGACGCCTGCTAACTAACTAACCAGGTGGAAGGATTTCAGGATGAGGAGAGCAAGGAAAGGGGGACAAATGAGAGAGAAGGAGGGGAGGAGAGAAAAGATGGGGCATGAAGAGAGCCAATAGGCGAGAAAGAAGCAAAAAGGGTTTAGGTGAAGAACGAGAGGAGAATGTTCAGGAAGAGTTCAGACGGGAGTGACAGGAGAGCAGGCTGGAGGGAGAAGAAGGAGGGAGGCAGAGAGGAGGGGAAGGAGCGAAAATGGGAATGTAAGAAGGAGGGAAGAGAGACAGGAAACAGGAGCCTGCTTGGAGCTTCTTGATTATCGGTGGCAAAGGGAGCAGTTGCAGTGGCTCGAGCGTAGGAACATTAAATAATTGTTGGAGCCCCAGGTAGTGCTGAGGGTTGGCCGGAGAAGGCTAGTCCTTAGTCCTGCCATTCTTTTTGACTCCTCCTCGACTCTTATGGGGGATCAGAGCTGACCCCCCACACCTTGCTGAGCGCTCAGGCAAGTCTGTCTCCAGCTTGTATTGATTCCTTCCAAGCACTGGCAACCCGGAGCTACCCAAGCACCAGTGAAAATAATAATAAATGATCACTAGAGAATTCAATCTTCCATGTCCAGAAATTAGGGTTTGCAGAGCTGTTGGATCTGCTTTGCTCCCAGGAAAGCCAATAGGTTGTTGTGGGTGAGGAAATATCTTTCACTGGGCCAGCTTTTGAACTTCCTCAGTGCTCTAAAACCTGAACTAAAACTCTGAGTAAGCCTGAATGTGTTAAAAACACTTTTCCTCCCAAAATACTTTAAATAAAGTAAACTTAAAAAACAACAGTTGGTCTGGTAGCACTTTATAGACTAACAAAATATGTAGATAGTATCATGAGCTTTTGTGGGTGCAGCCAAATAAGGTCTTTGTTATCCTTGTTGCTGCCATAATAGAGTTTTCCCTCATCTCTGTAGCTTCACTTATATTTCGGCACTTCATTACATCTAATTTCTATGCAGTGGTATCTACTTCTGCTGTCCCCCAATTATTTTTGTAATTGTTGATACACTTTCTCTGCAGACTGGTACTGAGGAGAAAAACACACAGTGCTCTCTTCAGAGAATCTGCTGCATCATAAGCACAATCTGTGCACTTTAGTGGCAATAATCAAAGAAAATCATTGAAAGACGACAGCCAGCCGGGCCGACAGCCACTGAGGATATGGGGGCAAGGAGTGAGGGGCCTGACTTCACACCCCCAGAAGGGGCATAGCTTTGGGAAAAAGGGGAGGGCCCAAAGGCAGTCAGCCCTTAGCGCTCTCTGGAATGTGGAGTTAGGCCTTCCTCACCAGTCCGCAGCTTTTCAAATGGGCCGAGAGGTCCCAACTACTGCTGCTGTTACTGCTACTGCAGCAATGGTGGCAGCTGAGAGCTGTGGACGCCTTTGAAATTATCAACCTCTGTGCAACTTACCCTTTTGCTCCCCCGTTGGTGGGCCTGAATACAGCCTCTGCCTAGTTGAGGCTGTGACAAGATAGAAGATAAAAGATTGTAGGGCTGAGACATGAGAAACACCAACCCAAAGGTGGATGCTTGAGTCCCTTGCTGTCGTGTGGTTCAATTTATTTTAGATCCGAGGGAAACCAGGGCACTCCAGAGAGACTTAACCACCTCCTTATATATTGCAAGCCTTCAAGGAGTTAATATACCCCTTTACAATTTACAACTCTTAAAAACAATTACTACACAATTTCAGCCTCAAATACTATAGATTTTAAAAACGATTAGTACAACGTAAAACAATACAAAAGCAATTAATAGAAGATGTAGTATAAGACACCAAGAAGAAGAAGAATACCCTATTTAAGCCTAGGTCACTTACATGCCACCTTCTACAGTAGCAGGCAGAAGGTACATGGTCCCTTTGACTCCCACGCTTTGAGATGCTGTATCCTACTGTGGCTGGTGTGAAGGGTATTTTACTTCTAGTTACAATAAGCAAGAAATTATTGTACAAACCTGCTCCCCACTGCACATCCGTTCTTACTAAGCCTATTTTATATCAAAGGAGGACACTGTCATTCTATTAATATCCACCGATTACTTACATAGTGTGTAAGATACCTATTATACTCCTGAGGGGTACATTCTGCTACTCGGAATGTTGTAAAACTATGTGCTTGGTTAACAATTTTATGGCTGCCTCTTCTTTTTGCTTATCAGAAATAAAATGTACCAGTTTACTCCCAGTTTTCTTGGCATGATCACACTGTGCTATGCTAGATATGCATGACTGTGCAAAAACATTCTACCCCTTAAAGCCCCAAACTTGCCTACATGCACCGGACTCGAGACAGGCCTGGGTTTTGCTTTGTTAGGGATCATTACATTTAGTAACACAGACGTTGTTTTGGTAAGCGCCTGTCATCTAGGCTCCTCTACACAATCTCTCGATCATGTTGAGTCTGCAGTGATAGAGCACTTGGCTGCCAACTTATCTGCTCTTGAATATGAGCCACACGAGACACCATTCGTTGGGTGTAGAGACACAGAACCAGCCATAAAAGCATTTACTTTACTATATGCATTGGTGTGGTTCGATTTTTAGATCCAAGGGAAACCAGGACACTCCAGAGTGATTTAACCACTTACTTATTTATTGGTCAAGGGAGGGCCATTCAGGGTCGTATACATAACAGTGCGTATACATAACAGTACAATTGGATGGGTTAAAATGATTAATCATTCCCTATCTGTGGGAAAATACCCTGCAAATACATTATACCAATATTGCCCTGCTACTTACTCTATATCTGCTGCCAGTTTAAGCAACTGCTTCTTATGGTGTCTAATTGTAATGGACGCCTGCTTTTTTTATTGGTTAATTGCAAATATTTGAATACTAACACAGAACATGGCCATTCTCACCTCGGTAGTCAGACCTCTCAATGTTTGCAGAAGCATTTGAAATACTCCTACTGCCTCGTACAGAGGTTGGAGGGTTACGTAGATTGTGTTAACATGGGTGGAATGAAATCCAGCACTGTCCCATTTCTTAACTTGACGATTTAGCTGCCCCAATTTAGCCAATTTGTTTTGCACTGGTTTCAGTGCTATCAGATTTACTATTGTAGTAAGCAGTCTGGCACCTTCCAGGATTACTTCTAGGTCCCTTTTAGCCCTTTCGACTACCTTTCTTATCCTACATCCAGGTGTTGAGCACAGGATTAGGACAATTGGGATTCATATGGGAAATATTAATATTCCATTTTAGAGTAATAAAATACTCAATAATTCCAGGTGGAAATACTACAAAATCCTTAGGCATAGTGTGACTCAAAGGAGTGGGTACTTCTGCTGGGTTAGGGGGTTCAGTGAAGAGATAATACTGCACAGTGGCCTCCCATGCCAAACCTGCTCTATGTCCCCGTGTTTACCCGAGGTGTTTTACCTATTTTGTGCTTATTGGTTCCCCATGTGTCTGTTCCCAAATGCTTAACCTATCTGGCTTTTTGTTACAATCAAGTGAGCCATTAATACCTGCAAGAAAAAATTTAAGCTTCAATCCCTTTATAACTGAATGATTATGAGCCACATATACTGTCCCAGTCCGATTATATACTACTTGGGTAACATCTTCGGTATCTTCTGCCCATAATTTCCATTTCATGTTATTTGAGGCTACTGGCTCTGCTAGGGATATGGATGCCCTCCTTTTGCACTCCCAAATTGTTACTGGCGACCTTTGGACTAGGTGGACCCAAATGCAGCCTGTAAATCCAAAGGTGACATTAGAGATATTGGTGGTGGTCCAAATAACCCAGTCAGTAGATGGTCGATAGTGGAGCAGTGTGGTTCTTTCCCAATACAGTATTTGAGGCACAGGAGGAGAGGTTAAGTTGACAGATATCAGATGTGGAGTATATATTCTTGATTAAATAAGTTGACATTCAAATGCTTCCACCATCCATAGGCATAGGATTAACAGCATCCGCAGAGAAAATCCAAAGCTATTCTCAGGATTTTAGACATATCTCCGGCACACACATTAAGTTATTGCAAGGGGTTAAGACCCAATTGGTGCTCACCGCACCCATAGCAATGATGACCCCTGTCTCCAAGCATTAGCCTCGAGATCCATTCGTTATATGTCCCAAAATGTTTTGCACAAACCACTGAGACCTAAAGTGTCTTATGGAAATTGATATGATGAAAAATATTTTGCACAAAGGCCATGGAATTTTCCAGGGGAAAAAAATGAAACAATTGGCTCCCTTATTAGAATAAGTAGTTTTCCCTTCACATACTCTTATCTTCTCATTGCTGTGGAAGATGAGCTATGTCCACCCTGATTTAATTAGCACTGATTGCACACTCTACCCCTATCTTGCTCTCACTTCAAGCATTTGAGTTGTATCTCAAAAAAAAAATGGCCTAATAATTTTGTTAGGCTTTAAGGTGCTACCACACTCCTTGTTTTTGCTGAAACAGACTCATATGGCTACTTCTCTGAAAAACGTATAAATTGTAACTTGACATTTCAAATCTTCACTAGAACAAGGGGTCATTTTCTGACTGGCCCACACTAATTTAGAAAACACTAAGGCTACGTCTACACTCCAAGCTTCTTGCGCAAGAACAGCTGTTCTTGCACAAAAGCTTGCAGAGTGTCTACAGTGCATGCGCATTCTTGAGCTAGGAAATTTACAGTAAAGCATCGGAAAAGAGGGCTTCTTGTGCAAGAGTGATTCCTCTCCCCAGGAGGAATAAGAAGGCAGTGTGGACGGGCAACAGGGGTTTCTTGCGCAAGAAACCCCTATGGCTAAAATGGCCATCAGAGCTTTCTTGCAGAAGAGAGCATCCACACTGCCATGGATGCTCTTGCACAAAAGCACATCTCTTGTGCAAAAGCACATGGCAGTATAGATGCGCTCTTGTGCAATATCTTTTGTGCAAGAACTCTTGTGCAAAATAGTTCTTCCGCAAAAAGCCTGCAGTGTAGATGTAGCCCCCTTCTTCATAAACTGTACGAAACAGGCTGTTTGGGTCGAAGTATCAGTCCCGGAAGCTAAAATATCGGGTTGAGATAGCAAGTGGGACACCTCTCACTCGACTACTGAGAGCTTCATACTGTGTTGCAACTGCTAAAGTCACATCTCCATGAAACCCCCTATTAAGTCTTCCTTTAAAGTCCTGTCTAAGGAGTCATCTGTGAAATCCAGAAAGAGAAAACCACAATTGTCATAATCGCTTGAGTTAGTGAACTCTCTGAATAAACTTTCTAGCTTTCTTGAGCAAACACTCAGGTTTCTGCAAATAGCTAGGACAAGCCTTCCTGCAACTTTCAATGGATAAGTAACTGTAATACACACATTCAATTTGTCCAAGTATAACATAGTTATTTTAATGATGAGTTAAAACTATTTACAAGACAATGCCCTTTTCCTGGGCATTGTAAAATGTGGAACTGTTAAAATTTCATTGTGAAACATTGTATGTGTATTAAGTTTATTATGCAATTGTTTAATAATAATGATTCCCTATTCTTTGCAGTCCAAATAACCTTAGTTCTCTGCCAGATTCCCAGAGATCCTGCATTATCAATCTCTGTTGCCATCGCTCACTGTCAGGTCTGCAAAAGAGAAAGAAACTTTCACGCTCTAGGTTTATGCCCATTAAAACAAGAACAATAGAACATTGTATTTCAAATGCACAGTGGAGCAGGAATTTCCCCATCACTGAGTGGTAAGTGCAGATACTCCTGACTAATGCCTGAGCAGGGGATTCACTTTCCAGGCTGCTACAAAGTTTTAATCAGCATAGTCAGTTATATCGAAAAACAAGGATCACCTGCCCACCTGGATCCCGAAGTAAATGTGCTGACTTCTGAACATGAGTCTCCCCTCTGTGTACCTCTAACTCTCAGGTGAAGGAAGCAGAATCTCACACTTAGTGACAACCACAACACATAAAGTACTTGAGTGATTAGTAACCCCCAGTAAATTAGATATTTAAGTTGCTGTAAATAAGATGTACAGTATCACATGTGGAATCCTGAACTTACCTTATTCATTTTACAGCACTTCTTTCTGCGACCGCATGTTCCAATGAATACATAAGGGGAGAGACATTGATTCAAACAGTGACCCACAGCCATTGAACATGCACGTTGAGCTTGGAATGCCTGGTTGAATCCTGTACAGGGAAAACAGTCAAATCAAGTCCCTGCTAAAATCCATGATCTGGTTTAGAAAAGAGGTTGGGAAAATATGATGCAATTTTCTAAAATCTTAGAACAGACTCGCAAACATTTCTCTGTATTGTCCCTTATTTCATTATGCTCTTACCAGCAGAGCTTTGCGGTACCAGGAGGAAGACAGCAAAGAGAAGGCAGAGAATCTTCATGGCTGAAGGTTGGCGGGAACTCAACGCTGTTGAAGAGAAAAGACCACAAGCTAGAGAGGAGATGTGGAGTCCCTATTAATGGAGGGCTGGGGCGTTGTCACAAGTAGATCTGTTGAAATTTCATTTTGAAACTCTGCACATTTACTAAGTTTGTGTTGCAATTGGTTAATAAAAATTATTATTATCCATCCAGCTCCATAAACGTTCCTAAGGAATTTCAGAAAAAAACAGTTAAAAAATTCCTTTCCGTCAATAGTTGCAATGTGTATATTTCCACCTAGCAAACATCAACTGTCAGAATGAAAATCCTTTGAAGACTATGGAATGCCTCCATTCACATTTCAGTGAGGGTCCAATTGCTGAGAGAATTCAAGATCACAGCTGTACCTGGGAAGCTTTGACAGTAAGTCAAATATCTGGCTGAGAGATCGCAAGTGGGACTGTTCTCACCCAACTACTGAGAGCTTCACACTTTCTTGCAACTGCTAATGTCACAACTCCAAGATTCCTCCTATTCACCTGGTCTATACAAAAGGAGAAAGTCGACTTAAGATATGCAATTCCAGCTACGTTAATTATATAGCTGAAGTCGATGTATCTTAAATTGGGTTTTCGTGTCATCCATACAGCAGAAGATTGAAGGGGCACTCTCATCATAGAAGCAGGACTACGGCATTGATGGAAGCACCCTCTCTGAGTTCAAATTAGCGTGTCTTCACCAGACCCATTTGTTCCAACCCTAGTATACCAACTGTGGCACCTTATATCTTCACTGCACTGTAGAAAAGCCCATTAGTTTTCTTTTGAAATCCTGTCTAAGGCGTGATCTATGAAATCCAGAAAGAGACGAAGAACACAACTATCATAATGCCTTTGGTCAGTGAAAACTGAACACACTTTCTAACTATCTTCAGAAACCACACAAGTTTCTGAAAATAGCTAGAACAAGCCTTCCTACACATTTCAATGGAAAGGTAGCTGTAATACACACATTCAATGTGAACATAGTTATTTTAATGATGAGTTAAAAGATAGATAGAAGATAATGCCCTTCACCCAGACTCCCTACTTATCTGATTGCACGGTATGTGTCTCCTGCAGTGCTGGGCCAGTTAGTCACCTGCTAACTAACTAACATTAAGACTGTGGGACCTTGTATGTAGGCGGAATTCAGGAATTAGGGATAAGGAGAGCAAGGAAAGGGGGACGAATGAGGGAGAAGGAGGGGAGGAGAGAAAAGATGGAGCATGAAGAGAATCAATAGGAGAGAAAAAAGCAAAAAGGGTTAAGGTGAACACTGAGAGGAGAATGGTTAGGAAGAGCAAGGACAGGGGTGACAGGATAGCAGGAGGGAGGGAGGAGAAGGAGAAAAGCAAAGAGGAGGGGGAAGGAGACAACGGGGGAATGTAAGAAGGAGGGAAGAGAGACAGGAAATAGGAGCCTGCTTGGATCTGCTTGATTATCGGGTGCAATGGGGGCAGCTGCAGTGGCTCCAGCCTAGGAACATTAAATCATTTTTGGAGCCCCAGGTCATGCTGAGGGTTGGCAGGAGAAGGCTAGTCCTCAGCCTTACCCATTTTTTCCGGCTCCTCCCCTTACCCTACTGGGGGGCTCGGAGCTGACCCCCCACCTTGCTAAGGGTCCCAGCAAGTCCAGTCGCTATTGATTCCTTCTTAGCACTGGCAACCCAGAGATGTCAACGCACCAGTGGAAATAGTGAGGGGTAGGACCAATCTCCCAGATTATGAGTTCCAGAAATTGCTCAAGCAGCACTAAGGATGCTCTTGACTTCTGCTACTATGTCCCCCTCCCTCTCTTCCTCTGTCCTCTTCCCTTCCTTCCCATTTATCTCCTCCTCTTTCCTCTCTCCCTTCCCCTGATCTTTGTCCAGGCAGGACATCAATGCAGCTTTCAGGGGAGCAATGAAGCATGTTCCTTCTCCCTGCCTCTAGCCTCAGACATTGAATTCTCCGGCACTCCCTTCTTCCAAACGCCCAGTTATCTCCACGATTTTAATGTCCCTCTGGCCAGACAGATCAATGGCAGTGTTCTATAATGGGAGGTGTCATGTTTATGTGCATAGCATTAGCCAATTCAATCTTATGCATCCAGAAATTAGGGTATGCAGTGCTGTTGGGTCTGCATTGCTCCTAAGAGAGCCAATCGGTTGATGTGGGTGAGAAAATATCTTTCACTGGACCAGCTTCTGCTGGTGGAAGACTCTAGCTTTTGACCTTACTCAGCACTCTCAGAGCTGAAGAAAATCTCAGAGTAAGCTTGAACATTTTAGAAACTCTTTTCCTCCTGAAGTACTTTAAATAAGGACCTTGTTAACGTGGTCGCTGACATCATGCAGTGTTCCCTGATCTCTGTAGCTTCACTTATATTTTGGCACATCATTACATCTAAGTTCTATGCATTGGTATCTACTTCCTCTGTCCTGGAATTATTTTTGTAATTGTTCATGCACTATCTCTACAGAGAAACACACAGTGCTCTCTTCAGAGAATCTGCTGTGTCCCAAGCACAGACTACACACTTTAGTAGCAATAACCAAAGAAAATCATTGAGAGACAACAGCCAGCCGGGCCGACAGCCACTGGGGACATGAGGGTGAGGAGTTAGGGGCCTGAATTCACACCCCCGGAAAAGGTGGAGCCTTGGGAAGAAGGGGCGGGGCCAAAGGCAGTCAGCCCTTAGCACTTTCTGGAATGTGGAGTTAGGTCTTCCTCACTATCCTCAGTGGTGTGTGCACAACGCTTCAAACGGGCCTAGAGCTCCCAGCTATCGCTGCTGCTACTGCACCTATGGTAGCAGCTGGGAGCTGTGGATTCCTCTGAAAATTCTGGGCTCTTGTGCAACTGCCCCTTTTGATTCCCCATCAGTGGGCCTGAATACATCCTCTGTTTAGTTGCGGTTGTAAGCCTTCAAGCCATTAATGTTGTTCTTTCAGTTTTAGAAGCCTTTAAAACAACTACTACACAAGTTAAGCCTTAAATACTATAAATTTTAAATTTTAAAAACCATTAGTACAACACAGAACAATACAAAAGCAATTAATAGAAGATGTAGTATAATACAGGAAGAAGAAGAAGAATACCGTATTTAAGCCTAGCTCTTTACACTTTGCCCATTTTCCACCTACAGTAGCAGGCAGGAGGTTCATCGACCTTTTGACCCTCACGCTTCAGCCATGCCCAGTGTAAAAGGTCTTTTACTTCTAGTTACAATGAGCAGGACCTGTGAGTCAATCCTGCTCCCTACTGCCCATCAGTTCTTACTAAGCCCATTTTATAGCAAAGCAGGACATGGTTGTTCTAATAATATCTACCAATTAATTACACAGCGTGTAAGATACCTATTATACTCTATGGGGTGCATTCTGCTACTCGGGATGTTGTAAAACTATGTGCCTGGTTAACAGTTTTATGGCTGTCTCTGCTTTTTGCTTATGAGAAATAAAATGTACTAGTTTACTCCCAGTTTTCTTGGCATGATCACACTGTGCTATGCTGGATACACATGATTGTGCAAAAACATTCCAGCCCCTCAAAGGCGCAGCTTTGTGTACATGTGCCAGACTTGAGAGAGGCCTGGATTTTGCTTTATTAGAGATCAGTATTTTGAGTAAAGTAGACATTGTTGTTTTGGTTAAGACCCATCCGTCTAGGCTCCTCTACACTCCCTTTATCGACCATGTTGAGTCTGAAGTGATAGAGTACTTGCTCAGAATGTACCAACGTAACTGGTCTTGAATATGACACACAAGACACCACTCATCAGGTGTAGAAACACAGAGCCAGCCATAAAAACATTAACTTTGCTATACATATTGTAGTGTGGTTCGATTTTTAGATCCAAGAGAAGCCAGGACACTCCAGAGAGAATTAACCACTCACTTATTTATTGGAAGCTTTAAGCAGTTAATTTAGTTGTTAAAATTTTACAAGCCTTAAAAACAATTACTATACAATTTCAACCTTACATATTATAAATTCTAAAGCAATGAATACAGTGCAAAGCAATGCAAAAACAATGAATAGAAGATTATTATACCATAATTAAATCTAGTTCACTTACACTTCCCCTTATGCTACCTACAGTACCAGGCAGGAGGTCGTAGTCCCTTTGATTTCCACGTTTCGGAATGCCTGTGTGAAGGATCTATTCCTTCTTTTTACAACGAGCAGGACCTGTTTGTCAATCCTGCTCACTCCCTTCCACTGATTCTTCTTACTAAGCCCATTTTATAGCAAAGCGAGACTTGGTCGTTCTAATAATATCTACCAATCAACTGCATATTGTGTAAGATACCTATTATGCCAATATTTTGGGTACATTCTGCTGCTCAGGATGTTGCAAAACTAAGTGCTTAAGGTTGTTAATGACTAATGACTGGAAGGTAGCCAACGTGACACCAATATTTAAAAAGGGTTCTAGAGGCGATCCGGGCAATTACAGACCGGTAAGTCTAACTTCAGTACCGGGCAAATTAGTCGAAACAATAGTAAAGAATATAATTGTGAAGCATGTAGAAGAACATAATTTGTTGGACAAAAGTCAACATGGTTTCTGTAAAGGGAAATCCTGTCTTACTAATCTATTAGAGTTCTTTGAAGGGGTTAACAAATATGCGGAGAAGGGGGATCCAGTAGATATAGTATACTTACATTTCCAGAAAGTCTGTGACAAGGTCCCTCACCAAAGGCTCTTGTGTAAATTACATGGCCATGGGAT
>CM057847.1:176579597-176592629 GCA_030068395.1 Apalone spinifera | reverse complement strand
AAAAGGCTATTAGCCAGGGGATAAAATGGTGTCCTTGTCCTCTGTTTGTCAGAGACTGGAAAGGGATGCCAGGAGACAAATCACTTGATCATTGTCTTTGGTCCACCCCCTCTGGGGCACCTGGTGCTGGCCACTGTCGGCAGACAGTCTACTGGACTAGATGGACCTTTGGTCTGACCCGGTACGGCCGTTCTTATGTTCTTATGTTCTTATCCTTATCAAAGGGAGTAGGTGAGTTAGTCTGTACAGGATAAACTTAAAAAACAACAAATGATCTGGCAGCACTTTATAGGTAAAAGAAGCAGATAAGGATCATAGAAAGAGTATTAAATGCTATCCTTATCTGCTTCTTTTTAACTATCCAATCTTCAAGTGCTTATAGATTACCAGTTCTGCCTACTTGTTTTTCCCTTTGATATTTTCATATCCTCTGCTCCTTGTTACAGTCCTCTTCCTTTTTTTTCTTTCCCCCTCTCTCTTCTCCCCTATTTACTTTGGGTCTGCACATTCTAAACTCAAAACTCTGGTCATCTGAAGAAATGGGCTGTGCCCACAAAAGCTCATGATACCATCTACATGTTTTGTTAGTCTATAAAGTGCTACCAGACCATTTGCTATTTATTAGAGATATTGTCTGTAGTCTAGGTTACCCAGTTAGTAGCTGGTTGATAGTGGAGGAGAGTAGTTCTAGCTACATACAGTAGTTGAGCCATGGGAGGACAGGTCAAGTTGACAGATATCAGATATGGAACAGGAATTGTTTTTACATTTATTCTTGTTTCAATAACAATATGTTGACTTTCAAATGCTTCCACCATCCATAGGCATAGGATTAACAGCATCTGCAGAGAAAATTCAAAACTATTCTCGGGGTTTTAGACGTATCCCTGGTACAGACATTACGTTGTTTCAAGGGGCCAATAGGTGCGCCCTGCACCCATGGCAATGATGAGCCCCTGTCTCCAGGTATTAGCCTCGAGATCCATTCATTATATGTCTCAAAACATTTTGCACAAACTACTGTGGCCTAAAGTGTCTTATGTAAACTGGGATATCGCAAAATATTTTGCACAAAGGCCATGGAATTTTCCAGGGGAACAAAATGAAACAATTAGCTCTCTTATTACAATAAGCAATTTTCCCTTCAGATACTCTTACATTCTCATCGCCCATGTCCATCCTGATTTAATTAGGAGTGATGTTACAGTCCCATCTCTGTCTTTCTTTCACTTCAAACATCTGAGTTGTATCTCAAGAAAATGTATGTCCCAATATATTTGTTAGTCTTTAAGGTGCTACCGGAATCCTGGTTGTTTTGCTGAAACAGACTCACAAGGCTACCTCTCTGAAAATGTCTAAATTATAGCTGGACATTTCAAATCTTCACTAGAACCAGGGGTCATTTTTCTCATTGGTCCAAACCTGTTTAGCAAAGAAGACACCAAGGCTTCAGAATCTGTATGAAAGAGGCTGTTTGGGTCAAAGTGTCAGTCCCTAAAGCTAAAATATCTGACTGAGAGAGATAGCAAGTGGGACTGTTCTCACCCAACAACTGAGAGCTGCACACTGTTTTGCAACTGCTAAAGTCACATCTCCACCAAACCCTCCATTAAGTCCTCCTTTAAACTCCTGTCTAAGGAGTCATCTGTGAAACCCAGAAAGAGAAAACCACAATTGTCATCATCACTTGAGTTAGTGAACTCTCTGAATAAACTTTCTAGTGATCTTCAGCAACCACTAAGGATTCTGAAAATATCTAGGACATGCCTTACTGTATCTTTCAACACGTAAATTGCTGTAATACACACATTCAATTTGTCCAAATGTAAATATAGTTATTTGAATGATGAGTTAAAACTATTTACAAGACAATGCCCTTTTCCCAGGCATTGTGAAATGTGGAACTGTTAAAATTTTGTTTTGAAGCACTGCATGTATATTAAGTTTATGCTGCAATTGATTAATAATAATGATTATTATTTCTAAAGCAACATAAATATTCCTAGCGAATTTCAGGAAAAATTCGTTGCATGAAATAGTTACAATATGTTATTTGCCATCTAGAAAGCATTTACTGCATTATTAAAATTCCTTTGAAGACAAAGGAATGCCTCATATTACATTTAAATGGGGATCTGCAGAGGGGAATGCCAGAACACAGGAAGCACTGGCTGTAGAGGTGTGCATCGATTTATTTATTTTGTACAATATTTAAACAAGATTTACATTTCTTTAGGGAGATTTTAAATTTCATGCACCCAAGGCCATAAAAGAGGTTAAAATTATATTTTTCACATGAGAGAGAAATTCAATAAAACTGAAATAAATATGACATTATTAAAAACAACGACATATTTTCTATTTCACTGTCACAGCTGACAGGTCACCGCCTGTAGGAAGTTACTATGTTGGTTGAAATTTGGCTCTTGGAAGTCAATGGGAGTCTTGTCATAGATGTTCATGGGGCCAGGATTCCAGGCTATATCAACTGATTCTCCTCAGCCTTTATCAACTAATTCTCCTCAGCTTGGTAAAAAACTGACAGAAGGGGATGGAAAGGGATTCATAGGCTCCACTGGGCTTTGCAGGGGCCATGGATCACAAGGGAATTCTGGGAACAATTCACCTTCAGAAGTGACTCGGCAGCAAACTCTGTGTGTAGGTCGTGTACCTTTTTACACACTGTTGATTATTATACTTAAGGGTAAGCAGGGTCTGAATCAATGCTTCCATTATAGGCAGCTGGAATGGAAAAGGAATCCTAGGTGTGGTTATGTCCACCCTGTTGCTTAGGCCTGCTAGATATTCAATTGTTAGAATGATATTTTTCCTGCTGTAACCAGTTTGGCTGTTGGGGAGTCATACACCGTGTTAACCCTAAACATAGTAATTGTAAAATGTGACCAGCAATGCTTGCAGCTATTGGGAATGCAGAAAAGTCAGACTGTATTTAACTCAGTTCAAAGTAGCGCCACTGTCACTGTAATGAATCTGGGATGGACAAGGCTCTCTTTTCCAAACCAAGTCAACTGGCGGGAAGGGCATAGCTCTGAACCATCAGGCTGCTTGATCTCCAGGCGTGAGCTGTCAGACTAGTTTGACTTGTTTCTCTCCCGCCACCCCTGTAATGATAGAACTAAAAGAGATTCCATCCGGAGTCTCTTTATTATTTTAAAATCTTATTCTGGTGGAAGCTGTAATCTTTTGGCTGTGCTCTGGGGCAAGAGCTGAAATCACCAAGAAGCTGATATCACAGAGAGCTGAAATCACAAGGTTTGGCCTACAGCCAAAACTGTCACAAGGAGCAGCAGCTGGTGGCTGGCAGGAGCATTTGGCAGGAGGGAGCAGGAACAGGCAGCCAGCAGGAGCACAGTGTAGGTGAGATTGCTACGTGTTCAAAGAGTAGAGACATGAGGATGACGTACGTATGCACTGTGAGTCTGCACAGACTGGACAGAGCCATGAATGTGGTATTTGACATGGGGGGAAACCACGTTAAATGAAGTAGGGGTTGGACTAAAGATCTTTAAGCAAAAGACTTTGCCCTCCATTCTCTGGGAATCGTATCTTGCTTTCAGGGTTTCTTTGTTTACGTGTTCCTATAGGTTGATGCCAGACTGTTTCTATCTCCGACTCTAAGCTTGCGAAAGGGGAAGAATTGCCTAGAAAGGCACCCAGTGGGTAGGCTGGAATTTTCCCAGTTTACTGAGTGGGGCCTCGAGCCAGTTTAGTGACCTTCTTGAAAGAACCTCCCTAGACACTGAAGCCGGGCCCTTCTGGCTTTCGACTGCTGCCAGCAGAAGGGTTACAGATGTGAATGTGTCTTTTTTTTTAAATGTTTCCTGTTCATATGCTTCCACCTTATTGCAGAGGCATTCTGAATCTTTAGAAATGACAGAATGACTTCTTACGATGGTGGATATTGTGAGTGCAGGTTGGGGGCACTGTGTGCTGTACAGGAAGGGGAAGCCGCTGAGACTGTGGGGTTTGGCAGAGAGAGAAGTGCGCTTGGGAGAGTCCTGGGGAAGGGGAGAGAAGGCCCTTCCTGGCAGGATTTATGGGGGGACAGAGAGAGTGGCACTGTCACCTACCCTGGAGGTTCAGGGGGAGTTTGAAGACCTCTGACAGCCAGAGCAGGCAGCGGAGAGAGAAAAGACCTGTTCTAGCTGAGCGCTGGGGGGAGATAGAAATTCCTTGCCAGTAAGGGGAGGTAAGGATGGCGGAGAGAAGTCCCATCACATGAGACTTTCACCCTGCACTGAGCCTACCTCATCCTCTGTACACTGACTCTCCTATGCCCCCAACCAAGATTCCCAAGGCCTTGCCTTGACTCCTACACCTCCTCACCACGAGCCCCATGCCCTCAAGGACATCAACACTGGATGTTTGCCTAAGGCATTTGGGATTTGTGCTGCCATTCTGGTTCCTGTGCTGGAACCTGACTTGATGGCACACGGCCCTGTCTGGAAGGTCACATAGAGAAAAGGGGCCCTCATGCTCTGGAGGGTTGGGAGGCAAGTGGAGCAGAGAGAGGAAAAGCCTGCCCCGGAGTATTGCCATGGGTTGTCAATACTGCGCAACCACATTGTTACTGAACCCAGCTCCTCTGAACACAGCACAAACTGACGAGCTTTGTAAAAGGATGAAGGAAAAAGCAAAGATTTATCCACAGGACATTAGGGAAACACATAAATACGTGCGTCTCCTGCTTTAGGAACCCTCGCAGCTAGAGTTACCAATAAAGGTAGCCTTTTATTTTATTTGTATGCTATTTTAAAATTTTCTGGAAAAACAAATAGCTAAACACCCCCAAACTATCAGTCAAAACACTCACACATACACGATTGTGATGCTGCGCTATAATCAAGTACTTTTATTAAGAGGAGAAGAAGAAGCTATCAGAGGTGACACAAGGGCTCTCTTGTGAATTTTTAGGTGTGTGAGATTCTTTGCAGCCCAGAAGAAAAGCATCCAATGACTTTAGAAGCCCAGCGTTCTCTGCCAGATTCCCAGACATCCTGCTTTAACAATCTCTGCTGCCATCGCTCACGCTTCGATCTACAAAAAACAAAGAAATGTTCACGCTCTAGGTGTATACCCATTAGAAGAATAATAATAGAACATTACATTTCAAATTCACAGTGGAGCTGGGATTTTCCAATCACTGAATGGTGAGTGCAGATCCCCCTGACTAACAACAGAGCAGGGGATTCACTTTCCAGGCTGCAAAAGTTTGCTACAAAGTTTTAATGAGCATAGTCAGTTATATCAAAAAACAAGAATAGGCTGCCCACCTGGCTACGGAAGTAAATGTGCCTAACTTCTGAACACGAGTCTCCCCTCCCTGTATCTCTAACATTCAAGTAAAGGAAGTGAAGTCTCACACTTGAAGTGACAACCACAACAAATAAAGTACTTGGGTGTATAATAACCCCCCAGTATATTAGATATTTAAGTTGCTGTAAATATGATGTACAGTATCATGTGTGGAATCTCAAACTTACCTTCTTCAACTTACAGCACTTCATTTTACGACTGCATTTTCCAGTCATTACCCACGGGTGGACACAAAAAAGTTCACAGTAACCTTTAGACATCGTACATACACGGTTCCCATACAATAAATGCTTCCATCCTGCATAGGGAAAAGAGTCAAATCAAGTTTCTGTTAAAATCCATGCTACAATTTAAAAAAGAAGTTGGGGAAATATGATACAACGTTCTAAAATTTTAGAACAGACTCAGAAATGCTTCTCTGTATTGTTCCTTCATTTCATTATGCTCTTACCAGCAGAGCATTGCATCACCAGGAGGAAGACAGCAAAGAGAAAGTAGAGAATCTTCATGGCTGAAGGTTGTCTGGGAACTCAACGTTACTGGAGAGAAAAGACCCCAAGTTAGAGAGGAAATTTACAGTCCCTATTAATGTGTGGCTGGTGATTGGGTCATGTAGCTCTGTTGAAGTATCATTTTGAACTATTGCACATTTTCGAAGTTTGTGCTGCAATTGGTTAAGAATAATTATTATTATTCGTCCAGCTCCATAAACATTCCTGGCGAATTTCAGTACAAGACAGTCAAAAAATTCCTTTCTGTCAGTTGTTGCAAAATGTAGTTTTCCGTCTAGCAAACATCAACTGCATTCCTTTGAAGAAGGGAGGCAGAGAGGAACAGGAAAGAGAGAAAGGGGGAAGGTAAGAAGGAGGGAAGAGAGACAGGAAACAGGAGCCTGCTTGGAGCTGCTTGATTATCAGGGGCAAAGGAAGCAGCTGCAGTGGCTCGAGCCTAGGAACATTAAATCATCATTGGAGCTCCTGGTAGTGCTCAGGATTGGCAGGAGAAGGCTAATTCTCAGTCCTGCCCATTCCTTCCGACTGCACCCCTCCTCTTCTAGGGGCTCAGATCTGACCTTCAACCTTGCTAAGGGCTCCAGCAAATATGTTTCCGGCCCCTATTGATTCTTTCTGAGCACTGGCAACCTGGAGCTTCCGAAGCACCAGTGGAAATAATGAGGGTCAGTTCCCCAGGCTGTCAGTGCCAGAAATTGCTCGAACAGCACTAAGGATGTTCTTGTCTCCTGCAACTAGGTCCACCTCCTTCCCTTCCTCTGTCCTTTTTCTTTCCTTCCCATATATCTCCTCCCATCTCCTCTCTGCCTTCCTCTGGTCTCTGTCCAGGCAGGACATCGCTTCAGCATTCAGGGGAGCAATGCAGCCTTGTCCTTCTCCCCACCTCCTGCCTCTAGCCACTAGCATTACATTCACCAGCACTCTCTTCCTCCAAACACCCAGTGATCTACATGATTTTAATGTCCCCTTGACCAGACAGATCAATGGCAGCATGCTGTATTGGGAGGTGTGATGTAAAATGTTTATGTGCATATCACTAGCCAGAAATTAGGGTTTGCAGAGCTGTTGAGTCTGCATTGCTCCCAGGAGAGCCAATAGGTTGATGTGGGCGAGGAAATCTCTTTCATTGGGCCAGCTTCTGCTGGTGGAAGACTCTAGCTTTTGACCTTACTCAGCACTCTCAGAGTTGAAAAAAAGCTCCGGGTAAGCTTGAACATTTTAGAAACTCTTTTCTTCCTGAAATACTTCAAATAAGGTCTTTGTTATCGTTGTCTCTGCCATCATGGAGTGTTCCCTGATCTCAGTAGATTCACTTATATTTCGGCACTTCAATACATTTAATTTCTATGCATTGTCATCTACTTCCGCTGTTGCCCAATTATTTTTGTAACTCTTAATGCACTTTCTCTGCAGACTGGTACTGAGGAGACAAACATACAGTGCTCTCTTCAGGGAATCTGCTGCATCACAAGCACAGTCTGTGCACTGTAGTAGAAATAAACAAAGAAAATCATTGAAAGACGACAGGCAGCTGGGCCGACAGCCACAGGAAACATGAGGGCAAGGAGTGAAAGGCTTGGCTTCACACACCCGGAAGGGACGTAGCCTTGGAAAGAAGGGACGGGGCCGATGGCAGTCAGCCCTTAGCACTCTCTTGAATGTGGAATTAGACCTTCCTCACCAGTCCTCAGTGCTGTGTGGACAGCGCTGCCACAGCATTTTAAAGGGGTCCAGAGCTACCATCAGTGCAGCAGTGATGGCAGCTAGGAGGTGTAGACTTCTTTGAAAAGCCGGTCCCCTGAGCAACTTATTCTTTTGCTCCCCCTTTGGTACGCCTGAATCCAGCCTCTGCCTAGTTGAGGCTGTGAGAAAATATAAGATAAAAGATTTTAGTGTTGAGACATGAGAAGACCCTAACCCAAGAGGGAAGCCTGGGATCCCTTGCTGTCATGTGGTTTAATGTCTTTTAGATCCAAGGGAAACCAGAACATTCCAGAGAGACTTAACTACCTCCTTATATATTGCAAGCCTTCAAGGAGTTAATATAGTCCTTTACCTTTTACTAGGTTTAAAAGCAGTTACCACAGAATTTCAGCCTCAAATACTATAAAATTTAAAAACGATTAGTATAACACAAAACTGTACAAAAACAATTAATAGAAGATGCAGTATACTACAAGAAGAAGAAGAATATACTATTTAAGCCTAGTTCACTAACACCTTACCCGTCTTCTGCCTACAGTAGAAGGCAGGAGATTTGTGGTCACTTTGACGCTTATGCTTCGGGGTGCTGTTCCATGCCGTGGCCGGTTTGAAGGGTCTTTTACTTCTGGTTACAATGAGCAGAACCTGTGGGTCAGTCCTGCTCCCTACTGCCCATCAGTTCTTACTAAGCCCATTTTATAGCAAAGGAGGACATGGTTGTTCTAATAATATCTACCAATTAATTATGTAGCGTGTAATATACCTATTATTATACCCTTACAAGTACATTCTACTACTCAGGATGTTGCGAAAGTATGTGCTTGCTTATAATTCTTTTATGGCTGTCTCTGCCTTTTGCTTATCAGAAATAAAATGTACCAGTTTACTCCCAGTTTTCTTGGCATGATCACACTGTGCTCTGCTAGATACGCATGATTGTGCCATAACATTCTAGTGCCTAAGAGCCCCAACCTTGCCTACGTGCATCAGGCTTGAGACAGGCCTGGATTTTACTTTGTTAGAGATCAGTACTTTGGGGAATGCAAACATTGTTCTGCTTAAAACTTGACCATCTAGGCTCCGCTACACAACCTCTTCGATCATGTTGAGTCTGCGGTGGTACACTGCTTGGTTGCCAGCTTATCTACTCTTGAATTTGAGCCGAATGAGACACCATTTGACAAGTGTAGAGACACAGAGACAGCCATCAAAGCATTTATTTTGCTATACGCATTGGTGTGTGGTTCGATTTTTAGATCCAAGGGAAAGAAGGACACTCCAGAGTAACTTAACCACTTACTTATTTATTGGAAGCTTTAAGCAGTGAATTTAGTTGTTTAAATTTTACAAGCCTTAAAAACAGTTACCATACAATTTAATCCTTAAGTACTATAAATTCTAAAGTAATTAATACAGTACAAAGGAATCCAAATGCAATTAATAGAAGATTATTATGATACCATAATTAAGCCCAGTTCACTTACACTTCACCCATATGTGCCCTACATTACCAGGCAGGAGGTCCTGGTCCCTTTGATTCCTATGCCTCAGAATGCCTTGAAATGGCATTGCCACTGTGAGGGGTCTATTACCTGTGGGAGAATCCTCCTCCTTCCCTCCCATCTCTTCTTCTTACTAAGCCCATTTTATAGCAAAGCGAGTCTTGGTCGTTTTAATAATATCTTTCAATCAACTGCATATTGTGTAAGATACCTATTATGCCAATATTTGGGGTACATCCTGCTGCTCAGGATGTTGTAAAGTAAGTGCTTAATTAACAGTTTTATGGCTGTATTTGGAATTTTTCACTTATCAAAATGGGATGTGCCAATACTAGGTTATTTCTCGTCTTCTGGACATGATTTCACAGGGCCATGCAATTTCTGTAAGATTGTGCAAAGCAATCCTGCCTCATACAGCTTCCCCCGCTGTGTCTGCATGCTTACATGCACCAGACTTGTAAGCAGGCATTGGGTTTCCTTTCTTTGGGATCTGTACTTTGGACAAGGCCTGAAAATGCAGATGTTGTTCTGGTCAAGGGAGGGCCGTTCAGACTCCCCTCCACTACGTACACATAACAGTACAATTGAATGGGTTATAATGCTTACTAGTGCCCTAGCTCTGGGAAAATACCCTGCCAATACATTATACCAATATTGCCCTGCTTCTTATTCTATATCTGCTACAAGCTTAAGCAACTGCTTCCTATGGTGTCTAATTGTAATGGACGCCTGCCTTTTTTTTATTGGCTAATTGCAAAGGTTTGCATAATAACACAAGCGATTGCCATTCCTGCCTACATAGTCATACGTTTCAAAGTTTGCAGGAGTCATTCAAATACTCCTACGACCTTATACAGAGGCTGGAGGGTGATGTGTCCTGTGTTAATAAGGGTGGAATGAAATCCAGCGCTGTCCCTTTCAAAACTTGATGATTTAGCAGCCCCAATTTAGTCACTCTGTTTTGCACTGTTTTCATGGCTATCAAATTTAGTATTTTAATACCCAGTCGTGCAACTTCCAGGATTGCTTCTAGGTCCCTCTTTGTCCTTTGAGTACCTTTCTTCTCCTGCATCCAGGTGATGAGCGCGGGATTAGCCCATCTACTGCAGTTGGAATGCATTTAGGTGGATCTAAATGCAGTCTGTAAATCCAAAACTGACATTAGAGATACTGTTTGTGGTCCAGGTTACCCAGTAAGTAGATGGTTGATAATGGAGGAGAGTGGTTCTTGCCCCATATAGAAATTGAGCCATGAGAGGACAGGTTAAGTTGACAGATATCAGATGTGGAGCAGGAATTCTTTTTACATTTATTCTTGTTTCAATTACACTATATTGACCTTCAAAATCTTTCACTACTCATAGGCATAGGATTAACAGCATCTACAGAGAATATATAAAAGTATTCCTGGGGATTTAGACATATCCCCGGCATAGACATTAAGTTGCTTTCAGGGGTTAAGATCCAACAAGTGCACCCCGCACCCATGGCAGTGATGATCCCCTATCCCCAGGCATGAGGCTCAAGATCTGTTCGTTATATATCCCAAAATGTTTTACACAAACCACTGTGGACAAAAGTGTCTTATGGAAATTGAAATGACACAAAATATTTTGCACAAAGGCCAGGGAATTTTCCAGAGGAAAAAATGGAATAATTGGTTCCCTTATTATAATAAGTAATTTTGCCTTCACTCTCTTGCCTTCTCATCACTATTGAAGATGAGCCACTCTCACCCTGTTTAATAGCAGTGATGTAACAGTCCCATCCCCGTCTTTCTTTCACATCAAGCATCTGAGTCGTACCTCAAGAAAATTTATGCCCCAATATATTTTTTAGTCTTTAACCTGCTACCAGAATCCTGGTTGTTTTGCTGAAACAGACGTACATGGCTACCTCTCCAAAAAATGTCTAAATTGTAGCTGAACATTTCAAATCTTCACTAGAACCAGGGGTCATTTTATGACTGGCCCACACTATTTAAGCAAAGAAGACACCAAGTCTTCAAAATCTATATGAAAGCAGCTATTTGGGTCGAAATGTCTGTCCCAGATGTTAAAATATCTGACTGAGAGAGATAGCAAGTGGGACTGTTCTCACCCAACTACTGAGAGCTTCAGACTGCCTTGCAATTGCTAAAGTCATATCTCCACCAAACCCCCTATTAAATCTTCCTTTAAAGTCCTGTCTGAGGGGTCATCTGTGAAATCCAGAAAGAGAAAACCACAATCATCATAATCTCTTGAGTCAGTGAACTCTCTGAATGCAATTTCTAGCTTTCTTGAGCAATCACTCAGGTTTCTGAAAATAGTTAGGATACACCTTCCTGCATCTTTCAATGCATAAGTAGCTGTAATACACACATTCAATTTGTCCAAATGTAAACATAGTTATTTGAATGATGAGTTAAAACAATTTACAAGATAATGCCCTTTTCCCAAGAATTTTGAAAGATGGAACTGTTGAAATTTTGTTTTGAAACATTAAGTTTATGCTGCAATTGTTTAATAATAACAATTATTATTTCTAAAGCAACATAACCATTTCTGGAGAATTTCAGGAAAAGATAGTTAATAATTCCTTGCGTAAAATAGTTCCATTGTGATATTTTCCATCTAGCAAGCATTTACTGCATTATTACAAGTCTTTTGAAGACAAAGGAATATCTCCCATTACATTTAAATTGGGGTACAAGTGCAGAGAGGAATAACAGAACACAGCTGTACCCAGGAAGCAATGTTTAGAGAAATTGTAAGTTTCATGCACCCAAGGACATATAAGTGGTGAAAAGTTAAAATTATTTTTAAAATGAGAGATAAAATAAATAAAACTTCTCTCAATGTGTGTCAGAAATAGGTGATATATTTTTCTTGTATATCTGAACTGAAGACTTCCACAGTTAAATCCCATCTAGACTACCGTGCTGTGCTGACAATCAGCTGTTCAGCTCAGCGCGGTAGCCATTTTGATGTAAATGAAGAGGCAATTATTTAAATCACCGCTTCATTTCCCTTTGCTCAGTAAACTCATCTACATAGTTCCGTCGATGGAGCCATGTAGTCTAGACACACCCTTAGTGACATGACTGAACACTGGATTGCCCTCTCACCTGACCTCATAACAAGCACATTACTCATAACTATATAAATAAAAACATACAATATTGGTGCCTCACAAAAGTGGAAGCCAATGGCACTTGAAGGTGTCCAGATAATTCTGGGATTTGTTTCATTCTCTGTGGAAGAAGAGAGCCGCAAGTGTCTGGACTAAAATTAAAGCCAGATACATTTCTGAAAATGTCTAAAGGTGCTGTACAGGCTTTAGTCATCTAAAACTTCTTTGTAATAGTCATTCAAACCACTGTAAAGCTTCACTGATTCTGTATAACAATTCCCTGCATCATCTTCTTCATTTTTCCTCCCATTTCTGACCCTGGTACCAAATATAGCTGTCTGTCAATAAATAAAGGTTACCAATTTCCTTGCTTGGCACTTTCTCCCCAGCAAAAGGACAAGAGGGCACTGAATGCTTATGAACTCTTACGTATAAAGCAAATAATTTAGAAGAAACTGAAAAAAGCTGAAATTACTTCACAAATGAGAGAGTTTATTGCTAATTCTTCTCCTGGCTCTTTCTCTTAGTCTAATTCCTCTGTCAGCCAGAGATACAACACATAGGATTTGACAGATTTTAAGCGCTTAGCTCTAAATCTTGTCAATTTTTGTAAATATATGACACTATTAAAGTTAACTACAATTTTTTTGTTTCATTGTCATAGCTGACAGTTCACTGCCTGTAGGAAGTTACTATCTTGGTTGAAATTTGGCTCCTTAGAAGTCAATGGGGATGTGTCTACATTGGTGTGATCTTGCGCAAGAGCGGCCGCATTTGTGCCAAAAATTGCTGCCTGTCTACACTGGCCGTAAGTTCTTGTGCAAGAACACTGATGTTCTAATGTATGAAATCAGGGCTTCTTG
>CM057847.1:176541200-176552550 GCA_030068395.1 Apalone spinifera | reverse complement strand
CCAGCCGGTCATAAGGAACAGATACAGGCAGAGCTGGGCATTTGGATCGTGTCGCTTCCAGAGGACAAATCCGTGGGGCATCTCTCAGCCTCCCTAGGTTGCCCACTGCGAAGGGATCATGTAACCTAGCAGTCAAAATCTGAGATGTAATAAGCTCTCCCTGAAAACTCTGGGGCGTCTGTCAGCCTGTTGGCTGCCCACTGTGACGGGACCTGGTCCTAGTGGACAAGGACACGGATGTTAAACTTCTCAGGGCACCCATCGGTCTTCCCCTAAGGCCGCCCGCTGCGACAGGACCTTGTGTCCCAGGAGTTGAAGACTCGGGTGTAACACTCACTGCCCTGACCATCGACTGACACACACAGAGCCAGCCATAAAAGCATTAACTTTGCTCTCCGTTTACATAATGGGAGGAGTTAAAACACTTAATAGTGTGCTAGCTGTAGGAAAATAGGCTGCACATATTTTATACCAACATTTCCCTTCTACATACTCTATATCTGCTGCCAGCTCAAGCAACTGCTTCGTATGGCATCTCATTGTAATGGACGCCTGCCTTTTTGATTGGTTAATTGCAAAGATTTGCATACTAACACAAGCGATTGCTATTCCTGCCTCGGTAGCCATACTTTTCACTATTCGCAGGAGCATTTGAAATACTTCTACCACCTTGTACAGAGGCTGGAGGGTGACGTGAACTGTGTTAATGTGGGTGGAATGAAATCCAGCGCTGTCCCTTTTCATAACTTGATGATTTAGCTGCCCCAATTTAGCCAATTTGTTTTGCACTGTTTTCAGGGGTATCAGATTTACTATTTTAGTACCCTGTCCGGCACCTTCCAAGACCACTTCTACGTCCCTCTTAGTCCTTTGAGTACCTTTCTCATTCGGCATTCAGGTATTGAACACGGGATTAGCCCATCTACTACAATTGGGATTCATATGGGAAATACTAATATTCCACTTTAGAGTAATAAAATACTCAATAATTCCAGGTTGAAATACTACAAAATCCTTAGGCATAGTGTGATTCGAAGGAGTGGGTACTTCTTCTGGGTTAGTGGCTTTAGTGAAGAGATAATACTGCACTGAGCCCTCCCCCACTCGCCCACATGCCAAATGCCATGTCTGCCCCCATATATATCCAAGTTGTTTTACCCATTTTGTGTTTATTGGTTCCTCACATGTCTGTTCCCAAATGCTTACCCTATTTGGCTTTTTGTTATAATCAAGTGAGCCATCAATACCTGCAAATATAACCATAAATTTAAGATTCAATCCCTTTATAACTGAATGATTATGAGACCCATATACTGTCCCAGTCCGATTATATACTACTTTGGTAACATATTTGGTATCTTCTGCCCAAATTGTCCGGTTCATGTTATTAGAGACGGAGATGTTAAAAACAAAGGTAAGGCTACTGGCTACATTTCCTGAGCTTGCACTTTTTTTTAACTTGGTAAACAGTTCCTTTTTGCACCTATCCACTCCAACTTTTGCTTTACTTGCATAGTTCCAGCCATATAATCAACTTTAGCAGTTTCCAAGCTCAGCAAATTTGCTATATCAACTATGGCACTGCCCAATCCTTGGTCCTTAGGTGGACCATCATGGAGATGGGCATATAATTGACAATTTGGCAAGAGGTGGAGGGGTAGGGAGAGGAAGAGGTTTGATGAGAGAGTCGTTGATTCTTTCTGCTTACTGCAGTATCCCTTCTTTTCCCAAAAAACAATATACAATGATGTTAGCATTCAGAACAAACACCAAAACCAAAATAAAACATGAAACACATCTTTTGTTGTGGCAATAAATCCATATTAGTCTTCTTGATTGCTCTTAAGCTGGTACCAGCTTTTTCTGATGTTCTGAAAAACAAAAGAGAACATTTTCTACTCGCTTGGGGGTGGCACATTATATCTTAAAATACTTATTTCTTTTACAAATATTTTTGCTGATGTCTTCATTTGCCTGCAGTTAGTCCAAAACTTACCTATACTTTTGTTAATCATTAAATTAATAAACTGGTGTACCTCCGTTTCCTTTTTATACTGCAGACAAGGTGTGTTTCCAGCTACCACTTCAGCATATTTACAGGCTTTTCCTTTTCCAAAAGAAAATCATATGAATTATACCTGGTTACAGGGTTACTTTATAAACATTACATTTATCCCAGGATTAAACAATAACATTAGCATAAAGTTTCTCACAAGTGGATGCTTATCATGCCTTTTTTTAAAAACAATTTATCTTTGAGGCCAGTATGTTCCATGTCTCTGAAATCTTTGAAAAGGAACACAATAAATGTTTAGAGTTTTCATTACTGTTTACTTTTAAATTCTGCTTCACAGCACAGTGTCCCATTTTTACAATAGACATTACACATCAGAGAAAAATGCACATTTTTATAGTGTAACTTATATAAGATTACCTTGGCCATATCACTTTTTATATAAAGTATAACTTTATTTTGTGCTTACAGAATTTTCATTTACTGTTATTAAAGTGTTAGTCTAGTTACTCAAAGCCACCTTAAGGCTCAGTGTTTCTGACATTGCTGTTTTTCCTTAAGTTTTCTCTTAGTTGCTATTTTGCCAAGAAACAAGGACTCCAGTCTCTTCCCATTGACTCTTTCCCCATTTTTTGATTGGTTCTGGCTGCTTCTTATAAGCGCTATACAAATATAAAGCACTGAGATATCTTAAGGTTTAAATGCTAAATACAAAAAGCCAAGCAACCAGTTACCTGTGTCTGGCAAAAGTATCTTGACAGTTTTGCAGCTCTGAATGAAATAGCATTGTTAAATACTAAACAAAACCAGTTCATTTATTCAAAGCCTACAAAACAGAATTTCATAAATATACAGAAACACTGATTAGGTCCCAGAAGCCTCACATATTTACACAATATATACATACATAGACCGATACATGCATACACTGTTAACATTGTTTACACTATTTCCACAGAACTATACAAAAATTACATTCCCTTTTATTTAGTTGGGATAGTTAATTTTCAATAAAAAGCCCCTATGCTCTTTTAGCAAATTTGACTGAAGTGTCCATAGCTAAATTATTTAAATCTGATTGTCTCTACCTGGATTATTTACAGACATGCTTTTGGAAAAGAGCCCATTTTCCCCTCAGAAAGACTGCAAAGAAACCTAGAATTCTTTTCCTACAGCACTTTTTCTTCTAGCATTTTTACGTTTTAATTCCTCAATTCCCTTTAGACTCTGCAGTGTTAACTTGTTACTCTTTTTTTTCCTTCTAACTTACTTCCCCTTTTTATAATTCTATCAATTCCCCCGGTTTTCACCAAATTACTTAAATTTCATCTAGATCCCAGCCGACCAACAGCTGAGTTTGGCTTATGTAACATGCAAGGACAATCCAGAGGTTACCAGGTGACCTTTCTGGCATCGTATCCTGGTCCTTATTCTTTCCTTCCCCACTACTAAAAAGCGGCATGGTTCACAGATCTCCTTGGCCTGTCTGGGTCTGTGAGATCCTGTTTATGACTCCAGTTGTCATGTGTTTGAGGTCTTAGATACATAAAGAGCCAGTAGACATGAAGAACAAGCTCTACCTCTAACTTTATTATACACAATATAGTAAAGAAAAGCAATGCAAAGTTACATAGATCTATTCCAATAAGTGGGATAATTAGTACAGACAATATAATAACATCCACACTTAAGACACTACACAAGCTATTCAGCTTTAAGGCTATGGATATACATGTACTTATTTTTATAAATCACACACAGTTCTATTGTTAGTAAACCTTCAATTGTTGGACAGAAGGAAGTGACCTCTTTCTTTTTCCATGCACAGAGGGGCGCACTGCAATCACCAGTAGGTATAGGTTCAGCTTCTAGTTGCAGCGAATAAGGTATGTGGGGATAATTTATTCAGTGCCTTCCACTGATTATGTTTTCTATACCTATATTTATACCAGGCTTGAGTTGGGTGCCCATGACTGTGATTAACCACTCATTGTTTAAAACAGGACTACTCAACTTCGGAAGCCCCAGAGCCAAAATGATACTCACAGCACATGCTGAGGGCCACAACTTCAGTGTGGTTGCATAGACATGCAAATATATATGCAAATATATGCAAATAGCGTCTTTCACCGTGACGGTCATGAATACAAAGCACTTCCTACAGTGCCCCGGCGCTCCTGGCACCTCCTCCCTGAGGGCTAGAAATGCGGACATCCTGTACCCATCTGTTCCAGCCAGCCCATCCCCTTGCGTCTTTCAGTGCTCACCCTGTCTGGGAGACACCTTGTCATTGTGGAGCGTGTTCCCAGTGGAGGCCATGTTCAAAGGATCCCACCCATGAGCCATGTGTTTAGCCCCACATAAACCCAAACTGGACCACGGGCCACAAACAACAGGCCAAGGGCCGCGTGTTGAGTAGCATTGGTTTAAAACTATTTTATTGTATATTCTTTAACCGAAACTTAAAGTGGTCAGTTTATCCATCACTGTTTCTACTCATGATATGCTATATTTTTAAATTGTTTACTCCTTCGTGGCTGTAAGGGCTGCCAGGTCTTGTCTTGTACTTCGGCTTATCTTTTGGAATGTTCCAATCTAGATCCTTGTGTTTGCTCATTGTAGTCGTGCTCTGCCAACTCCCTTAAGCATGGAAGCCATATTCTCTCATGCTTTCGGTTCAGGTATTGCCTGCGTGCATGTATTGCACCAGACTTTATCCAGGCCTAAGCTTGCCTGATTACATGGCTGTGGTTTGGTCAAGACAGAGCTGCTCAGGCTTCCCCACAGATGCCTCTATGAGCTCCTCCTACTTCCATCTAGCAGTTGGAGAGTGTTTTGAATCCATAGGCACTGTCAGATGGGAAAAACTTACCGATCGGAACAGTTATCGAGGAGAATGAATTCAAGAATGACAAATGTCAGATGCTACACAGAGGCCTAGTCTACACTAGCAGATCATTTTGAATTAAGATGCGCCACTTCCGCTATGTTAAGTGTGTATCAGAAGTCGAAGTAGCTTAACTCAAATTTTGTCCACGCTGCGGGAAGTCGAAGGGAGCACATTCTCCCTTCGACTTTCCTCACTCCTCGTAGAAGCAGGACTACCGGCATTGATAGAAGATCCCCTTCAGTTCAAATGGCATGTCTTCACTAGACATGCTAATTCGAACCCTGGAAGATGGAGAGTGTCTGCTTCAATCCTCTCTGTAGCATAGACAGGGCCACAGGGAAGAAAACATCACTGCACAAGTGCAGTTGAAGTTCTATGCCCAAGTCTGTCACTGCTGTAAAGAAAGAATGTAGACAAGCTGGAAATGATCCAGAGGCAAAGAACAAGGAGGATCAAAGGAATGGAATGCATGTGAGCCATGGCTGGAGGAACTGGGTATGTTTAGTCTGGCGAGGAGATTAAAGGAGAACATGATAGCAATCTTTACATACTCAAACGGCTGCCATGAAAATAGAAAAAAAAATAACCACCCAAACTGTGCTCTCTCTTGCCACAGGGGATAAGACAAGGCATAATCAATTCAAACGGCAGCAGATTAGAGATTACATCTCAGAAAATTTTTCCTAATTGTGAGAACAGTAGGACAATGGAACAATCAAACTTAAGGAGTCATGGAATCTCCTTCCCTGGAGATTTTCAACAGGGGTACGTCTAAACTACATGGCTCCGTCGGCGGAGCCATGTAGATTAGTTTACACAAAAAAGGGAAATGAAACTGCGATTTAAATAATCACGAGGCATGAAGGATCTGCCGATGAGGAGTTTTGGGGTCAGCACATCCCCATCTAGACTGCCGCTCTGTGCTGACAATCAGCTGATCGGCACAGCGCGGTGGCCATTTTGATTTAAATGAAATGGCGATTATTTAAATTGCAGCTTCATTTCTCTTTGCCGTCCTGCCTAATCTACATGGCTCTGTTGATGGAGCTATGTAGTCTAGACACACCCCAGGAGACTGGGTTAGCCTTGGATAGTTTAGGCACAATATATCCTGCCTCCCCATCTTGGCAGGGGGATAGACTAATGGCCACTGAAATCCCTTCTAATCCTTTGGTTCTATGATTCTATAATTCTAACAGCGTAGACTGGTCTGCAGCACCATCCCCTATCGCAGGGGTGGCCAACCCACGGCTCTTCAAAGGAAAAATTGCGGCTCCCGCACCCACAGCTCTTCTCATGGTCCCCTGTTCTGACCTTTTTTCCTTGTCTGGGCAGGGGCGAGATTTGACACTGTGGCTAACGGAAGCCTGCTTGGGCCACATGCGTCTCTTAAAGGGGCAATGCTTTTTTTTTTTTTGCTTAACAACTTCTTTCCCTTGACTCTTTGCGTTGTATCCACCACTATTTTGGCTCTTCGTCTGTAATGGGTTGGCCACCCCTGCTCTATCACTAAATGGAAGAGAGTGCCTTGTTTCAGGAGCCTGCTTTTCATAAGTATGGAAAAACTGAGGGAAAATGTGGCAATCTTGACTACTTCTGGGTGGTGGGAAATGGAGGGGCAGGGTCTTGGGGGAAGAGGTGGAGCATGCACAGGGCAAAACAAAGTGGGGTGAGGATGCGTCACTCATGCCAGGTTCCTCTGTTAACCTTCCAGGCTTCCTGTGTCCCCACATCCACCTGAAGTATGGCCCCCCACAAAGTGTGAAGCCTGGGGAAGTTGCCCCAGTCCATCCTATGGACCGGACAACTCTGAAAATATAAGCCCAAATATTGGTGGAGCTGGGCCCACATTCCTGAATATTGGTGGAGCACAGGCACCATGGGGCCATGCAACTCACCACCTAAGGATTATGAAGAGGAACACTCATCCCAGCATCACCTCATAGTTAGAGACACAGCAGGCTGTTCTCCTTCCAGGTGCTCCCCTTGCTGTGGACTCTCTGGCCCTGCAATGATGTGTCCCCTCTCTGACTCAGCCCATGAGCCTGGTCTCACATCCAGGTCCCTCCTCTGAGGGTATATGTCAAGACTTCCGCATGGGGCGGCCTTCTGGGTTCGGCAAGTGTAGGGAGTCTTGACAGCCGGGTCTTAACCAAAGCAACAATGTCTACTTTACCCAAAGTATAGATCTCTAGCAAATCAAAACCCAGGCCTGTCTCAAGTCTGGTGCACGTAGTTTTTGCATAAAGTTTTTGCACAGTCATGAGTATCCAGCAGAGCACCGTGTGATCATGCCAAGAGAACTGGGAGTAAACTGGTACATTTTATTTCTGATAAGCAAAAAGCAGAGACAGCCATAAAACTGTTAACCAGGCACATAGTTTTACAACATCCCGAGTAGCAGAATGTATCCCATAAGGGTATGATAGGTGTCTTACACACTATGTAATTAATTGGTAGATATTATTAGAACAACCATGTCCTGCTTTGCTTTAAAATGGGCTTAGTAAGAACTGATGGGCAGTAGGAAGCAGGATTGACCCACAGGTCCTGTTGGTTGTAACTAGAAGTAAAAGTCCCTTCACACTGGCCATGGCAGGGCACGGCATCCCAAAGGGACTACAAACCTCCTGCCTGATACTGTAGTCAGAAGATGGGTGAAGTGTAAATGAACTAGGCTTAAATACTGTATTATAACACATCTTCTATTAATTGCTTTTGTATTGTTTTGTATTGTACAAATTGTTTTTTAAATTTATAGCATTTAAGGCTGAAATGGCCCAGTAATTGTTTTTATGGATAGTAAAACTTAAAGGGCTATATTAACAGCTCGAAGGCTTGCAATAAGTAAGGAAGTGGTTGAGTCTAACTGGAGTGTCCTGGTTTCCGTCAGATCTAAAATAAATTGAACCACATGACAGGAGCACATGGCCCTCTTCCCTATGAGTCAATGCAGGGCTGTCCCTGGTGGGAGTGCAGGACCTAGGCAGGCCCAGCCAAAGAGTTTGCAGGGCACAAGGCAGCATGTTGTGGTTGGCTGCACTGCATGGCCAGGCGGCTGCCAGCCAGGGCAGCGAGCGAGCACCGTACCCTGAAGGCTCATGGCCCAAGGCAACCGACTTGCTCACCTTGCCCTAAGGCCGGGCCTGGACCTAGGTGCTGAGTTTCTAATTAGACATGGTGGGTCTTGCTTCTGCCCAGGCCTCCTATCCACTCCACCCCTTTCCCCAAGGACCCACTCCTGCCTCACTTGTTCCTGCCCCATCCAGCCTTCTGCTCCCCCCTCCCCCCTGAGTGCACTGAACCCTCCATCCTCTTCCCTTCCCACAGCCGTGCAAAAGATCTCATCCGCAGCAGACAGTAGGTTCTGAGAGGAAGGGGGCAGTGCTAATTGGTGGGGCAAGCCGGTGGGCAGGGGGTGCTGGCGGGGAAGAGGTTCTTGTAGTGGGGCTGCCGATGGCTTCTTTAGCTGTGGAGTGTGGGGCTTCCTGAAGTATGAGGCCTGGGGGAGGGTCACCCCAATTGGCCATTCCCTATCAACCGCTCTGAGGGCTGTGCTACGGGCTGGATGGGGAGTTGCTGCAGTCCAGGAAGAGCAGAGGGCTGCCACAGGGTCGACATGGTGAACTTCAGGTGTTGCCTCAGGCTGTCCCCTCCCATTTCACCTGAGGCCCCGCCCCTTATGGGATGTGGCTCCACCCCCTTCTTTACACAGGGGCCCATAGAGATTGTCAGCACCCTGGCCTCTGGATCACCCAACAGGAGAGAAACAGGCACAGACTCCTGGTTTACTATGCCCTCACCCAGTGCTCTAACTATTAGGATGCACTGCCTTCCCTCTTCATATATTAAAACTGATTCTCACATGGTGCTTTAAGTCTCTCCAGGGCTGGTTCCTGCAGGCACCATGGTAAGGGCTGTGATAGCGAGAGATGGGCTTAAACCAGGGGGGTATGGTACTAGGAAAAGGAGCTGGGTTATGATAAAAATGAGCAGGTTTATAGAGGTCACAATCTTTTGCTGCTGCACAGAAATGAGAAAGGACCTGTAAGTTCAGCTGTTTCTCTCTTGGGGAGGACGCTGTGTGGCTGCCTCAGTTACCCCAGGCTTGAGCGTTTAGCCAGGTTTTCAGGAGCCTGGGCCTTTGGCTTTTGTGCTGCCATTCTGATTCCTGACAGGGAGCCTGCTGCACAGGGCCATGCCTAGAGGCTCAGGTAGGAAAGAAGGGAGTCTCGTGAGGGGAGGGAGAGGAGATTTGGGAGATGAGGGAAACAGAGAGAGGGCTGGCATGCAGCGGCGCAGTGATGTGAGCATTACACACCATGCAGCCAAGCTGTAACTGAACCCAACCCCTCAGCCAGACACATTTGTTAGAGAAGTAAGAAATCTACAGGCCTGCTGATAGCCGGGGGCTAGGGATGGGGGGAGGGGCAATTTCCCTGGTGTTCAGCAAAAGTAGCAACAGTGGCACCTGGATCCCTTGGCCCTTTAAATCGCAGTGGGAGCCCCCATGTGGCATGCTCAGAGTGGCACTTAGGGTTGCCTGGGGTGGGAGGGAGGGCCATGCCATGCACTCGAAGCAGACCCCTAGGCTTGCCTAGTGGGGTAGGGTCAGTTCTGCCGCCTGGGCAACACTAGGGACTGGCTGCTCCCATCCCCGCACCTTCTACCCAAGACCCCACCCCTTCCAGGAGCACAGAGCTAGTCCCCTTGCCCCATTGCCCTATTGCCCAAGGGCCTGTCAAGGCTGTCAGCTCTGTGAACTTGCAACAGTTTAAACCAGTGAGTTTATTTTATTTTATTTTATGAAAAAAAGAAGAAAGGAAATTTTAGGGGAAGAAAAGTAACCCCTATATATCAATCAAAACACTTCCAAGAATGTTTGCAATACTCCGCTACAGCCAGTTACTTTTATTAAAAGGAGAAGAACAAGTTATTACGGATGATACACGGGCTCCCTTGAAGTTTTCCAGCTCGAGAAATTCTTTACAGCCCAGGTGGAAAGGATCCAAGGATTTTGGAAGAGTGGCGTCATTTCCCAGATGGCCAGAGGTCCGGCATTAACAATTCTGTTGCCATCATTCACTAGTACTACAAAAAGAGAGGAAACTCTCACATTCTGCGTGATAGCCATTAAAACAAGGAAAATATGGCAATGCCTTTCACATCAAAAAACATCACTGACTGGTGAGTGCAGATATTCCTGGTGAACTCCAATGCAGGGGATTAATTTCAAAATCCTGCAACATTATTTTAGGGATTTTTAATGAAGATAGTCCGGTACAGCTAAACTGGCTCCCATTTGACTTAGCAAATAAACATGCCTGATTTTTGAACATGGATCTGCCTTCCCTTCTCCCCTAACTCTCTAGTAAAGTAGGCAAAGTCTCGTTTTCTTACAAACGGCCTTCCAATTAACATTCTACACACTTAAAGTGACAACCACAACAAATGAGCTTATTACCAAAAAAGTGCCACAGCAAATATGATACAAAAATGTCACTGAAATGTTCATCAAAACTGTAAAATATAAGTCTAAATTTGAAAAGCCCTGGAAAGATTTAATCAAAATTGTGAACTTTATAAATCTTGACGATCGCTATGATACACCAAAAAATAAACCAAAAATATATAAGGTGTAGAAGAACGTGACTTACTTCCATGGACAGTTTCTCTTTCAAACTCATTTTGACCATATATAAAAATAAAAACAATATCAATGTTGTGAGATTGCAGCTTATCTTCTCATCAGACCGAGACAACGCCTCAGTTTCCCTTGTTGGGTGTGTGTTTGACTCAGCTCCAGCTGAACCAGGCCTCTCCTCCCACCTGGGGCAAAACAATGTCAAAAAGAAAACTAAACTAAACACTCTGGGCTAGTGATGCTTCCTCCAAGGCCGAGTGAACATTTCTTCCCTTCAGATGTTTTCATGTTGGGACCCCATTTTCTCCTCTACTCAGCTCTTCTCTGAGTTCCTCCCAGTTTGCTTTTGCAGGCCTAATATTTCAGCCATTTCTTCTTGTTAAGTTCAGCCCTCCTAGTCTTCTCTGCTCTCTTTCTTTCCAGAGAGACTCACAATGGGTCCTACCAGCTCCCCTCAGTCTTGTGTCTACATTACAAAGAAAAGTCGGAAAAAGATACGCAAATTGCAAACTGCAAACTGCAATTTGCGTATCTTTTTCCGCTTTTCTTCCAAAAGAAGCTTTTCTGACATTGGCCCTTCTACATGGGGACAAATGTCAGAAAAAAACCTTCTTTTGGAACATCCCTTCTTCCTCGTAAAACAAGGTTTACAGGGATGCTGAAAAAAACATGTCTGCTTTTCTGAAATTTATTTTGGAAAAGGAGGCGTGTACCTTGGATGCGGCAGAGCTTTTCCAGGATACCTCCAGTATAGAATCATAGAATCATAGAGCTGGAAGAGACCTCAGAAGGTCATCAAGTC
>CM057847.1:176479863-176504749 GCA_030068395.1 Apalone spinifera | reverse complement strand
CTGTAACTTGAGACCATTGCTCCTTGTTCTGCCATCCGTCATTACTGAGAACAGTTTCTCTCCTTCATTTTTGGAATCTCACTTCAGGTAGTTGAAGGCTGCTATGAAATCCCCCCTCACTCTTCTCTTCTGCAGACTAAATAAACCCAAATCCCTCAGCCTCTCTTCGTAGGTCATGCGCTCCAGCCCCCTAATCATTTTGGTTGCCCTCTGCTGGACCCTCTCCAACGTGTCCACATCCTTTCTATAGTGGGGGGCCCAGACTCCAGATGTGACCTCACCTGTGCTGAATCTCTACCCATAGCATCCTCTCTATTCATGGAATTTCCCCATCTGCATGATGAGGAAACCTCACATCAGCAGCAAACCTGAGCAATGTCAATGAGACTAACTCAGAGAGCTGCTTGTGGCTTGGCTGACCTATCAGCGTAAAGCCACAAAGCAGAACCAGAAAGAATGCTCTTATGGTTCAGTTGCAAGACAGGGTTGACAAATCTGAGTTTAGTTCCCAGTTCTGCCAGTGACTTCTTGCCTGACCCTGGGCAAATCATTCCATCTCTCTGGGTCTTGTCTCCTCATTTGTACAGTGGCGTTAATAGCAGTTTCTTTGTCATTTCAATGGTAAACTCTGCAGCAGGGACTGTCCTTTGTTGGATTTAACACTACGGGACTCTCATCAAGGGTGAGGCCTCTAAAAAATGACAACAGAAATGGTCAGGCTGTTGTGAGTTCCATTGTTTCTCCTTCTCCATGGAAGGACCCCATGGGTGTGTCTAGACTACAGAGTTTTGTCGACAAAACTACACCTGTGTCTACACTGCTGCCGAGCTCTGTCAACATAACGTTGACAGAACTCGGCAGTTTTGTCAATGGCGGTAAACCTCATTCTATGAGGAATAATGCCTTTTATCAACAGAGTTCTGTCAACAGAAGGCGTTATTGCATCTACACTGTCCTTTGCGTCTACACTGTCATGTTGACAAAGCGGCTTGCTTTGTCGACAGAACTGGATGTAGTCTAAATGCTCTTTGTCGACAGAATCTTTGTCGACAGTATCTGTTGACAATGCCTCTGTCGACAAAAGCCTGTAGTCTAGACGTACCCCATGTGTCTGCCTCAGAGACACCTTGACTTGAAAAGGTGTTCCTGTTTCTATATGTGCTGCATGAAGCCATATTTGGAAGATCAATTACAAGAGAAGGGTCCTCACTGAGGGAGATTTGGGAGTGGAGGAGAGGGGAGCAGTGAGAGGGATTGACATGCCATGCAGTATTGAAAGAGTTATACACTGTGCAGCCAAGTGTGACCAAACCCTACTCCTGTCAGAATAACCCAAACAAAATGAATTTTAAAAGGAGGAAGGAACAGGAAAAGATTTATCCATGTGAATTCATTGGAACATATACTTATGTCTCTGGATGTCTCTTGCAGGTGGCTTAAACATATTCCAGTGATGTTTTTATTTTATTTTCATTTTAATTTTTAAAAAGAAGAAAGGGACATTTATAGAAAAAAAAGTAAAACAGCCCTCAAGCTCCAGGGAAATCATTCAGAAGCGCATTTGCAATACACCATTGCAACCAGTTATTTATATTAAAAGGAGAAGAACAAATTACTATGAATGATCCCATGGCTCCCTTGTGGATTTTTTCCTGCTTGTGAAATTCTTGACAGGCCAGAAGAAAAAGATCAAAATGATTTCTAAAGCAAGGTGTTGTTGCCCAGATTCCCAGAGATCCTGCATGAACAATCCATGGTGCAATCACTAAATTCAATACTGCAAAAAAGGAAAATGAAAGAAACTCTCAGATTCTGTACGTATAGGCATTAAAATGTTACATTTGCTTTCAAATCAAAGTCATAATAGGAATTTTCCTAGCAGTGAACACTGAGTGCAGGTATTTCTGGTTCACTGCACAGCAGGAGATTCATTTAGCAACTCCAATATTCTTCAACAAAGTTTTAAAATACCAGAAATATATAAACATCTGTCTGGGATTATCTAGATGGTACTTGGTCCTACCATGAGTGCAGTGGACTAGACTTGATGACCTCATGATGTCCCTTCCATTTCTGGTGTTCTATGATTCTATAAAAGCGGCGAGGGGTCCTGTGGCACCTTATAGACTAACCGAAGTGTTTGGAGCATAAGCTTTCGTGGGCAAAGACCCACTTCGTCAGATGCATGTAGTGGAAATTTTCAGAGGCAGGTATAAATATGCAGGCCAGAATCAGGCTGGAGATGGCAGGTGGGTCCAATCAGGGAGGGTGAGGCCCACTTCTATAAGCTCTCTGCTTACCTGGCTTTCCAAGTAAATATATTCCACTTTGGAAAACAGATCTCCCCTCCCTTTACCTCCTACTCTAATTAAAAGCAATTTCCATATTTTGTTTTTAAATCTTTCCTAATAATATTCTACTAAATTAAGCAACAACTCATACATACATACATACATACATAAATTCAATTTTAAAAATAATTGCTGCTTATTAAATATTGTGGAACCTGCATGTAGGATACAAATTTTATATTTTAAAGGAGAAATTTGAAATTCTACCGTGGGATTTAATTAAAATTGTGAACTGAAAACATGTGATTAGCTTCATGGCATAAAAATTAAAACAAAAAATATATACACTGTAGAAAACTGGAACTCATATTCATGTATATTTTTAAAAAATTAAACACACTTTTGTCCTTGGCAAAAACTAAAGCAACAAATACTTAATTACAGAAGGAATATGTTCATAAAATCATAGAATCCTAGGGCTGGAAGAGACCTCAGAAGTCATCAAGTCCAACCCCCTGCCCAAAGCAGGACCAACCCCAACTAAATCATCCTAGCCAGGCCTTTGTCAAACCGGGACTTAAAAATCTCTAGGGATGGAGATTCTACCACCTCCCTAGGGAACCCATCCCAGTGCTTCACCTTCCTCCTACTGAAATAAAAGAGACAGCTTTTGAACCAAGAATTACTTGAGCTGCAGTCAAACACTCTATCCCAGCACTGTACCCCTGTTCTTATGAAAGATTCCCTAGAAGTTCCAGTTCTGCTTCCCAGATCATCTAAGCCTAAAGCTAGACCCTGTTATGGGGACAGCTCCATGCTAGGAGCCTACCTGGTGAAATACTGTTAGCATGTCCCTGCCTTGAAGAAGTTGCAGTATGAATATAAACAGACATCTACTGCCTGATCGAAAGCCCTTTAACAACAATGGAAAACATCCCATTCCATTTGAGTAAGGGTCCTATTAAAAAGAATCCTAGAGCATTTCTGTACTTAAGAAGCAGTGGCAGAAGAGTATGTAAATGTGTGTACTTGTTTTGTACATTTCATAATATTGTACATGCATGCAGGGAAATACCCGAATTTGATGCATCAGAATGCATTACGAGGATGTTAAAATTATTTTTATAACTGAGAAACAAAGTGAATAACATTTCTATTACTGTGTGTAAGAAACGTATACCTTTTTCATATAAATGAACTGAGGAATTTTACAGTTAGTTCTATGAGTTTCTTCTTTCCCCCATCCATGAGACATCATTCCAACCCAGAACAATCTAAAGTAGAGAGATGAAATATTGATGTACAAAATGTGAAAGTTAAGGGCATTTTGCAGGTACTGAGTGCTTTAGAGGATTTGTTTCATTCTCCCCAGAAGGAGAGAACAAGAGATGATTGGACTTAAACTGCAGCTAGGGAAACTTAAGACAGTTTCTAAGTGTTCTGTAGAAACATCTGACATCTCAACAGTCCCCAGCAGATTCATTTCAACCAGGTTCAGAGTGCGTCCACACTGGCATATGCTTTTGCGTAAGAGAGCATCCACACTGCCATGACACTCTTGCACAAGAAAGCTCTAACGGCTATTCACAGATAGGGGTTTCTTGCACAAGAAGAGCTCTTGTGCAAAAAGTTCTTGTGCAAGAAGCCTGCAGTGTAGACACAGCCTGGCTGTCAACAAATCTCTCCTTGGCTGCTTTTCTGAACTAGCTGAAAGTTGGAGTTAAGCTTGGCTGAAGTTTGAGGAAGATTCACTCATTCAGTGGCTCCCACCTACCCTTCATCCAACCCCATGTAGGAGATGTGGGGTGTCAAAATAGTCTCCTTGTGTCCCATCAAACTTCCTTTCTGTAGGAAACCCTATCTACTAACATCCTTACCCTTCTGCCTTACTTTGTGTTCTGTTCTTGAGGGGAGCTCCACCTCTCTCCTACCCCTCCCCTCTAGCATGTTGAGGAAACGGCCCATCACCAAGATGACTTTCCAGACCATGGTTGGTGGTCCTTTCTTCCTTGTATTGTCTAGGGTTCTGGCCAGTCCATTACAGAGACTGGAGCCTCCATTTTTCTCAAAGGAACATGCACCTTCATCCTTTAGTAGCAGGACACGACCATTCTTCTTTCTGCACCAGACCATGCATTTTCTAATGCACTATAGATATACAGCCCAGGTTAGTGCGGGTTAATTGTAAATCAGAATATAGTACTGACAACAGAGTTTTTTGCCTTTTTACTATTAGGAGAAGAGGAGTGATTTTTTTTTCTTTTTAAAGTGTGTGTATTTTTGTTTTATTTTGTATTCCACTTCCCTATTCCCTCCCTTAGAATATTAGGAAAGTCAAGCCTTAACTTTTTGCCTTTATTGGAAGGCACTGCAGGTCCCAGAGAAAAGTCTGTGAGGTTTCTCAAATCTGCACTGAGGGGGGAAAGGTTGTGGAATTTTTAATGAGTTTTTTTCTCCTGATTAAATCGTCTGAATGAATCACTTGTTCATAATAAAAACCAAAACCAAAACAAATTTCCAAATCCTCCCTTAGTATGATGTCTTAATTTTTTCATTGCTTGCACTCTTTCTCTTTCTCTCTCAATGTCTCTCTCTCTGGATATGTCTAGACTACATGCCTCTGCCAACAGAGGCATGTAAAATAGGCTACCCAACATAGTCCATGAAGCGGGGATTTAAATATCCCCGGCTTCATTAAAATAAAAATGGCTGCTGCGTTGTGCCGGCTCAACTAATCATTGGCACAGCGTGTGAGTCAAGACGCGGATTGGTCGACAGGGGAAGCCTTTGTCGACCGCTTCCTTATGCCTTGTGGAACGAGGTTTACAGGAGTGGTCGACAAAGGCTTCCCCTGTCGACTGATCCGTGTCTTGACTTGCCATTTACCCATCTTCACAGGCTTTGTGCAGGAAAAAAGGCCATATGGGACGTGGTGCTGTGTGTGTTAGACAAAAGAAAGTGAGAAGTGTGTGTGTTAGACAAAAGAAAGTGAGAAGTGCAGAGGTTAGATAAATAGCTTCACTTTTGAAGGTTTCTCTTGCTCTGATCTGAAGAATTCCCAGAATTCTTTAACAAAACACCAGACCTTGATCTAGGTAAATACAATGTGTGAGTTGCTTACCCCGTCCCATACGCAAAATCCGATTAACAGCTACCTCTGTTCTGAGCAGCTTTCAACATAACTCCATTTCCACACAAAGGCAGATCCTGCCATACCTGTACTTAATTAAACTAGCAGATAACTAGCCCATTAGCATTCATCCCACACCCACTCTCATTTCAAGCAGTCTCAAAACACCACATTACCCAAGAATCCACCCCTATTCATCCCACACTCTCTGTTCCTCTCCTTCTGTGTAAACACCTCATTTGGGGAACAAGTGCCATATACACAGGGCCAAATATCAGAAAAAAAGCCTCTTTCAGAACATCCCTTCTTCCTTGTAGAATGAGGTTTACAGGGATGCTGAAAAAACCTGTCTGCTTTTCTGAATTTTTTTTCCGGAAAAGCAGACGCTTTTCTTGGATGTGGAAGAGCTTTTCCGGGATACTTCTGGTATCCCAGAAAAACTCTGCAGTCTAGACGTTGTAGTAAGTTGAGGGTCAGTAACATGGAGTCAGCAGGCCTGAATAGAGGCCTGTAACATGAAAACAACAACCGGCCTGCAATCTAGTGAGCAAGACTTTGGTTCAATAACACAGGATCCAAGAAAGAGGCCTTACTGATAACTGTGTGATTGTGTAAGTTAGGACACAGGGAGGCACCGAGAACAAACTGTAAGCCAAAGGGGAATAATGGAACATCTTAATAAGAAATGTCTTGGTACAAAGACTGCCTAAAAACTAATGTACATACCTACCTAGGTTCAGGACCAGGTCAGAATTGACAGCATGAAGGATAGTAAGTAAGCCCCCCTTTTGTAAGGTGAGGGGTGGTATCTAGGTGACAGAGGGTGGCAACCTGGTACGTAAAGAAATGATGTAAGTTGTTTGTACCTGTCTATAAAAGAACACTGCAAAGGGTGCTCTCCGGCCGACCTTGGGGGGAAGGGGTCCACTAGGCACCTGAATGGCAGGTGTCATTGCTTAAAATTACAGAATGCACAGTAGTTTAACTTTGACTAACTGCTGTTAATATCTGTTATATGGCAATAGGCCTGCCCAGTATTGGTACCCTGTCAACGCAGGCCATAGTGCCCAGTGGTGTAACATTGTACTGATCTCTGTTACCAACTGGTAGAGCTTCACATTTGACAATAAACCTGCTCGATTGATTTCAAACCTTGCCTGCACCTGTCATTTCCGGGGCCTCTCAGAGATCTCTTGTGTTGACCCAAGTGCACGGGGTCTAACACTCTAGATAAAGGGAGTACCGATTGTTACGCATGCAGCCGAAAGTTTATCATCACCGATGGAGTAGAGGTCCTGTCAGGAGCATGCCAGGATGACCCTGACCAGACAACGCTGATACTGATAGTTCAGACCACCGTAGGTACCGAAGGTACGAAGACACCAGCAGCCCCCTGCTCCATGGTGGGGTCCCTCTCAATCCCAGGATGGCCCATGTTAGAGTTTGAGGCCTCAGTCCCCAAGGTTTCTACTGCCAACACCCATGGGCACTAGATGAACGTAGGGCTGAAGGAGGCAAGTGCACAGCCCCGCCCCTTTTGCCTGAGGCCCCACCCCTGTTGCCATGGCCCCCTGGGTTCCAAGTACTCTCCATACTGTAGGGGCAAGCTACCCTTCCCCCAGCGGGTGGCGTGAGGCCCTAGCCTTTGTCCCCATAGCCCGGGAGCCTGGGGAAGGAAATGGTGGTGTGTGGTCCTAGCCTCTTCTAGCCACAGCATGGAGAGAGAGAAGCTGGGTGGTACAGAGCTCCAGCCTATCTTGGAGCATGGGGAGGGCAGACCCCTGGCCCCAGAGGGTGCCCAGAGGATGGACCCTTGGCCCTGGAGCATAGCCAGCATCTGGCCCCAAATGCCCAGCCTCGGGAGGGCTGGCGGCATGGACCCAGCCTTGGCGAAGCTGTAGCCCAGACAGTCCTGGGAGCTTGGAGGAGATGCACTGAAGGGTAGTAGGGACTTGAGGCAGAGTGTGGGTGGGGCTGGGCTGGCAGTTTCAGAAGGCATTGTCTGCCCCTGCCTCCTATAACCTCCACCTATACCAGCACCCTTTGTTGCCCTTTGCTTTAACTGTAGAGATACTTTAAAAGAAACAAAACTCTTGATTTAATCTTTGAGAGGGTAGCCAAGATGGTGAGAACTGTTCCTTTGGGGGAAAAGAGAAGACGTTTGTCTAGTTGGGCAGGTGCCGTCCTGGATGCTGTTATTTTCCAATCCCATTTCCTAAAAGACAAACACACACACACACACATTTCAGCAAACATAGCAAATGCAGCTTCTGACTCTGAGGTTGACTCTCAGGTTCAATTTCAGGTTTGGAAAAACACAGTCGCTTCACAAGTTCTCATCAGCTACTCCGGCAAACCCACATCAGAGTTGAACCTTGTAGGGCACTGCTTGGAGATAACTACTTTGAATCAAAGGATTACAACATTGTGGCAAAATAAACAGTCTTGGCCAACTGAGCGACACTCTTATTAGGAAGAAGGAGAAAGGAAAAGGAGAAAGGATGGGAAAGAGTAGAAATAAGTTTGGGAAGGACTAGAAGAGACTGAGGGCACCAGAGATTGAGGTAATTGGACTTTGTTTAAGAACCACCTAGTCCTATTATCACCTTTCCCTTATGGTCCCAGAGGGTCCTGAGTATACACACTCCCCTTTTAGATAATTGTCTTGAGCTGTGTCTTGTAATAAAGATGCCTGAAAAGTTGTCCCCATTACAGGTTCCTGTATTTCTTCTCAATGACCAGTTAAATCCATAGACCATATGTTCCTCAACAGTGATGGTATATCTCAGGCTACGTCTAGACTGCAAGCCTCTTTCAAAAGAGGCTTTTTTGAAAGTATCTTTGGAAAAAGAGCATCTAGACTACAACCAGTACTTTCGAAAAAGCAAGCCGCTTTTTTGAAAGCGAGCACCTAGGCAGTCTGGATGCTCTCTTTCAAAAAAGCACAGTTTGCAATACACAGAGCCTTTTTTCGAAAGAGCACTTTCAAAAAAAGGTGTTATTCCTCATAAAACGAGGTTTTCTGCGGTCAAAAAAACTGCCAGGTTCTTTTGATTTAGTTTAGAAAGAACGCATCAGCAGTCTAGACGTAGGTAAAAATTTTTCGAAAAAAGGCCTCTTTTCGAAAAAAGGCCACTGTAATCTAGACTCGCCCTCACGGATGGGGTGCAGCCCCCAGCATGCCTGGATGTGGCCCCCAAGGCTCAGGGCTCCTACTACAGGACTGGAGCATGCAAAATCTACTAGCTTGGGCCCCACTAAGCTCTGTGGGAAAGGGGAATGAGGGAAATGTCTGTATCCTTCTCAGTCAGGGGTCATGTCAGTGAGGGATTGGGGTTTTTGGGGGGCTTCTCACTTGTGTGAGGTCCCTGGCTGATTTTCTGAAGACCAGTGGCCCCCAATCCAAAAAAAAAGCTCCGCTCCCTGGTGTAACTGAAGTCACCAAGGTTTATAAGTGCTCGGGAACACTAAAAGGAGAAACACAAAGGTCCCCAGTATGTCCTGAGCTACTTTATGGACTCAAAGACCATAACTTCTTCAAGTGCCCTGCTGCTTTTTGAAAGGCACTGAAGGGAGAGCACAGCCCATGGTATACAAATGTGTCCCAGTGATACCTGTGTGGTACCCATCACCCCCTGTAGAGGTTGAGAGTCTGCTACTGTTCAAGATGAAGAAACTTGAGCATTAGGTCTGGAAGACTCAGGTTAAAACCACTGAGTGCTGACGAGGAAGCTATGGCCACCGTTAAATATGTACTTAAAAGTACTTCCATCCTACAAATAAAGGAGCAATTTTATACTCAACAGAGCTCAATATGTTAGTAGAATTTGGACCCCTGTGTTCAGAGGGGTCCAAAATGCTGCAATACATCTGCTGGATCTGCATTTCTTACTGATTCATTCATTTTCTCCATTTCCTGTTTTTCACGCTGCATCGTTTTGTATGGACTTTTTCAGGCTTTGTTTTTAAGCATTTCTCTTTGATGATGTCAGCCCTCCTGCACTTTCAAGTTCACTCTCTTCCTGGAGAGACTCAAAACAGATCCTACCAACTCTCTCCGTCTGAGGACAGCAGGCCTTTCAAATCCGGAAATGATCTCCAGAAAGGAGATCTTTTTAGATATGAACAAGGATTTCAGGAGAGGTCATAATGGATCAGGTTCTCAGCTGTCATTAAGGTGAGTGCTACTACTAAAGAAATCTCATGGCTGAATCTGACTTCAGCTAGTTATTGGAAAATAGGGTCCTTCCATTAGTGACTATCCTGAGTAATCAAATCCCTATTTTTGTAAGGCACATTCCCACATAGGGGATTCCAAGACACAGAGTCTATTGTTAATAAAGATAGATATTGTAAAGTTCCTTACAATCATAGACTCTTAGGCTTTATCTACACTATCCGAGTTTTGCCAAAAGAGGTAATGCAGATGAAGTGCTGAGGAATATTTTCTCGTGCTTCATTTGCATACTCTTTTGGTCTATTTTTGCACAAAGGAGAGGCATAAGGATCTTGCACAAAAAGGGGGGTTTGCGCAAAACGGCCACGACCACACTGCTTATTTTTGCGCAAAAACAGACCAAAAGAGAGTATGCAAATGAAGCATGAGAAAATGCTCATCCATGCTTCATTTGCGTTGCCTCTTTTGGCAAAACTCACAGCGTAGACAAAGCCATAGAGGATTAGGTTGGAAGAGACCTCAGGAGGTCATTGAGTTCAACCCCCTGCCAAAAGCAAGACCAATCCCAACTAAAGCATCTCAGCCAGGACTTTGTCAACTCAGGACTTAAACATCTTTAGGAATGACGATTCCATCAGCTGCTTAGGCAACCCATTCCAATACTCCACCACCATTCTAGTGAAATAGGTTTTCCTAATATCTTCCCCTCTGAAACCTGAGACCAGTGCTTCTTGTTAAGTCAAGGAACTGCTAATGTAAATCAGAAATGTTAGAAAATCTTCCTTACTATCTTTTTGGATTTTAGAATTTTCCAGATGTGAGGATAAAGGGAATTTCACCTCTTTTGTATACCAAAATAAGTAAAGAAACATGATCACCTCACATGATAATTTGTTCTTGTTTTTGTTTCTCAATCCCTGCTCATAATCAAATCAGTCTTTCTCTAGCCTTGTGAGCAGGAGCTGTAGCATTGAATGTGTTGGCATACAATTATCATACAGTTTTCAACACAACTTGCATTCCTCACAGCTGGCAACATTACAGCTGGGTCTATTCCAGCTGCTGAATAGAACCATAGATCTGCCTTAACTGCTGCCTCACCACCACCCTGATGACTGCACCTGGGTCCTCCCCGTCATCTGCCAATTAACTTCACTATCGAGGGGTGCAGCCCTTTGGTTGGGAACTCCCTCATTCTGCCCCTGGGGCTCAGTCTTTATATGTTTTTGCCACTTGGGGGTCACTATGGCCCTACAGTACAGTCTTTACAGGTTCCCCTCTTGGAATAAATACGGCCTTGTGGCCTAGTCCTCGGGCGGTGGGCCTTCCCCTCAGGGGCGGCCTGTGAGCCTAGGCGAACTAGGCAGTTGCCTAGAGTGCCACTGGCCCAGGCACCTGATGATGACGTCACAGCCATTGACGGCCGAGCAGGCGGGGGCATGGATTGCCGCTCCTGCTTCCCCTGCATCAGAGTGCCACAGCAGGGAAGGGGAGGATAGGGGGACCCGGGTCCTCCCACTCCACCAGGTCCCAGCCCAGGACCCTCTTGACAGTGGAGCGCTCCACTGCTTGCTTAGCCGGGGGCTTTTCCCCTCAATCGGCCGAGCACTCCGGGAACTATCACTCCCTGTCCTGGGCTGCTTCCTGCCTCCCCGCAATTCTCCTGCAGTCGTACCTCTCCCCTATCTCCGGGGCCGCGGCTGGGGCTGCAGCAGTTGCTGCTGAGGTTGTCGTGGCTGTGGCGTTGGTTCCGGCTGCGAAGATGCCTCTGAGTGAGGAGCTGGCTCTGCAGGTCTTTCCCCTTCAGCTGTCAGCCCCGAGTGAGCCTCTTTTATAGTGCGGCTCACCAGGGAGCATGTCCAGCAAGGCCGTGGGGGAGGGGTGCTCTCAGCCAGCTGGACCTTCTCTGCCAGCTGGGCCCTGCCCACAGATTCATTTATAGTGCAGGGCTGGGCCGCCCTGTCACACTCACCTTGACTTATTTTCAGAACCTGCTGGAAGTTGGAGTGAATCTTGGCTGAAGTTTGAGGAGGATTCTGTCTCCCAGTGGCACCCACCTATCCTGTAGCAGTCTTCATCAGTCAGTCTGATGGGGGGAGGGGAGGTGTCTAAATATTCCTTTGGTGTCCCTCCCAACAGCCTTTTGCTTCACCCTTGCTTTGTACTCTGCTGTTAAGGAAGGCCTCTTTGCTTACCATTCCCCCTTCTGGCATTTTGAGGAGACAGGACATTGCTCGGATGATTTTCCAGAAGGTAGCTGGCAGCCTGCTCCTCCTCCCACCATCTTAGAGGTCTGGCTAGTCCTTCATAGTGTGCGTCTACACAGCAGAGTTATTTTGAAATAACTGACGTTATTTCGAAGTAACAATGTGAGCGTCTACACAGCAATTCCGTTATTTCAAAATAACAGACGGCTTATTACAACTTTTGTAAACCTCGTTCCACGAGAAATAACCTCTCTTCTGAAATAGCTATTTTGAAATAGTGGTAGTGTGGACACTCCACTGCTGCTATTTCTAAAAAGCTCCTCTCCAGGGCCATTCCTAGTAATCACTCCCCAGTACTTCCTGGAGCTCTAAATTGAGATAGCACATGCACATTAGGGGAGCTTGCCTTGGACTAATTTCGAGGTTTCCCTGTAGTGTAGAAACCCTATTTCAAAATAAGCTATTTTGGAGTATTTCTTCTGAAATAGCTTATTCCTAAATAAGTGGGCAGTTAGACGTACCTGTAGAGGGCCTCAATTTCTTCTAAAGAATAGGACCCCCTCTTCCTTTAGCAGCAAGAAGTTATATATTTTCTATAAGTGCCGGGTCTGGCATTTTCCAGCAAGTTGTAGATATTTAATGCAAGTTAGTGTAGTATTTATAAAAGGATGAAATATTTGTTAATAATAAAAACAATAAACAGATTGTTTTAATTTCTTTCTTGGTATTTGTGGTGTCCAAACTGAATACGTGCACGCACACACATACACGCACACACATGAATGACCATACATGGTCAAACCAAAGGTCCATCTGGCCAATATCCTGTCTTCTGATAGTGGCCAATGCCAGGTGCCCCAGAGGGAATGAACAGAACAGGGAATCATCAAGTGATCTATCCAGTCACACATTCACAGCTCCTGACAAACAGAGACTAGGGACACCTTCCCTGTCCATCCTGGCTAATAGCCATTGGTGGTCCTAACCTCCATGAATCTATCTAGCTCTTTTGTAAACCCTATTAAAGTCCTGGCCTTCACACCAAGTATGTGTCCATCTATCTGGTCCTATGGCATAAGGACGGCAATTCATCTGAAGATATCAAGAGTCATAAAATCCCAGTGGGAAACTATCCCGGTACAAAGGATTAGCAAGAAAGGCATCCGAGGGAAGAGGGCTATGATGTGGGAGTGTTTCTTAACCAAAGAAAATGAGAGAGAGTGGGAGAGATTTGTTAAATGCCCTCACTTTTGGAGTAACAACGAGAAGTCCTGTGGCAATTTAGAGACTAACAGATTTATTAGAGCCTAAGCAAGCTTATCTATCTATCTGTCTGTTCAAGAACTTCTCCTAAACAGTAAGAGATAGAGCCACCAAATTTGGTAGGCAGCTTCCTCTTCTCCTAATTAAAAGCAAGGTCAGGGTTTGGTTGTGCTTGGACAACAAGAAGTCCAGGAAAGGGACAGTTTTCCAGAACATGCAAAGAGAGGGGCTGCTTTTCTGAGGGACGCTCTGTGAGAGTGCCTACTTGGGTGGGAAGTGAGCCTTTTTCTTTTAATTTACAAAACCAAACCCCAAACGTTAGTACAATTAAGGACCTGAGCAATGCCAGGTATATGTGCTAGTGCCCTAATAAATCTATTGGTCTCTAAGGTGCCACAGGACTTGTTGTTGTTTTGTAGATATAGACTAACGCGGCGACATTCTAAGTCTTTTCACTTTGGGGGGTTTCTCTTGCTGTGTCTTGAAGAATTGCAGACATCCATTTGGTTTCCCTCAACATAATACTAGTGTGTGGCATAAATTGCATATTTAAGTAAAGATAAATTGCATATTGTTTAGAAACACCCTCCATAAACACACACCCTACTCTTTTTGCCAGGTCTTTCTGTTCGGAGCAGCTCTCAGCACTGCTCCATTTCCACACAAAGCTAGATCCTGACACATCAAGATGTAATTAAACCAGATGATAACCAGCACCACCAGTATTACCCAGGACATTCTAACCTAATAAGGTTAGGTATTGTAATAATATAGCTAATTAAGGTATTGTAATAATATAATTACAATACCTTAATAATTGGAATGCATCCATTAGCACCTTCCCTGAAGAAGATCTAAGCTGCTTCTGCATGTGAATTAATGATAACTTTTACCCTGTAATTACCAAATGAAATAAAGCAGGCCAGACATCAGACGTGAATATTCCTTGCAGACATTCTAAGTTTCACAAACTCCTTTCTGCATCTAGCCCTGTGACCATCCGCAGAGAAGCAAGTGCCTTTCTATTGAAAAAAAAAAGTGTTTTTTAGTCACTTTTAATTTTGATTTGATATTTACTGTGCTGTTCCTAATAACCAGTCCTTGGCTCATGGCACCAAGCAGTCAGGGTAGACTGATGCATTTATAAACTGGGACATGGAGGACATGAATTTCATGGCTAACCACACCCGTGCAGTTAAAATAGGGTAAGATTTTCCCAGGGCTGCTCCCAGAATTTCAAAGACAGCAGAGGAAGCACATAGTGGACAAAGATTTCTTTTCTCCAAACTAATCATATCCAGTTCTTTCACTCTTTGCCCATAGGGCTTGGATTCCTCCCTTTTATCATCGTTCTCGCTTACATCTGTGTCGTTTCTTGTTTCTCTACATCCTTTGTATACAGTGGTTCCAAAAATGGATACCACATTCCCACTGAGACCAAATCAGTGCCAAGTACAGCAGTAATATCACTGCATGTAACGTTAATGCTGTGCATCTGCTAATGAAACCCAACATTGCATTTTATTTTTTTTTTCAGCATCATCTCATCATTGACCGATGCTGAGTTTGTGGTCCATCACTCCTTTTCCAGATCTGTCTGAGCAGTGCTGTTGCCATGTCAGTTTCTCCCCTCCCCTCCCCTCCCCATTCAAGTGTTTGTGTGTTTGGTTTTTCTTCTGTAAGTGTAGAACCTTGAATTGTTGTTTGTTGAATTTCATTATGTGCTCAACCTGTTGTGACTTTCTGGAAGGTCCTATAGGTCAAAATGCAATGCGGTTGACAGAGGGTAGCAGGAGGAATTCTTACAGAGGTCACAAGTCCCTTTCCAAATGGGTTAGTTGGGCAAATTTGTCCACGACATGGGTGATAACAAAAGATTTGAAGAGAAGGATATTGGTGTTTGAGAGGAGTTGTTTTAGAAAGATCCTGAGAATAGGATGGATGTAGAAGATCACCAACGAGGAATTATATAGGAAGATACAGCCAAAAGAGAACCTACTGCAGAAGGTTATACAATGGAAGTTATAGCTATTCGGGCATATCTGCAGAATGGACCTGTTAAGATTAAGTTAAGACCCTGGTATTCGGCATAATGTATGGTCCAAATAGGAGAGGCAGACCCCACAGAGAATGGGTAGATGATATAGTAGATTGGTGCAGAGCTAGTCTACAGAAACTAAGCCACTCCGCACTGCACAGGGAAAGATGGAAGGAAATAGTGAGGAAGGCATCGGACACCAATGGGCATCGAGCCCATGGTTGTTGATGCTGATGCTGATTCTTGGGTGGTCTTATGGGACAGAAGCCCACTCTAGTTGGCAGACAATGAAAGGAGAGGTTCCTGGAAGGAGTCACGTGACTCTGTTCCCTATTGGTCAACCCACCACAGAGCCATCTAGTCAACCCACTCTGTGGGCAGTGCTATGTGGCCAAACCCCACTCTGATAGGCAAAGAGCAGCGGGAGGAATTTTTAGGGCAGGTCACATGACACCTTTTGCTTATGGGTACATGCCAATCTCTGCCCTGAGACTTGCCCTAACTACTGGACCTCACATGTGGGGCAGGACTGTGGGTCACCCAACAGGTCAGAGAAAGGCACAGGCATGGGAACTAGAAGTGTGATGGGTTCTGAGTACTCCCTGGTTTTGCATGGGTCCTGACCACTGGCCCCAGCCCATGGTTTTACTCCTCCCCCAGCTGTGGCACCAGCTTCCCCTCCCCCCTTACCTTTGCTTGCATACTCCATATTCCCCCTCTCCTGCCAGAGCAACTGCCCTGCTCCCAACCACAGCACCAATGGGAGTTAGGGTCATCAACAGGGATAAGGGAGGCACAGTTCAGCAACCCCATTCTAAAAACTATTCCAGCACCACTGGAGATAGGCATAGAATCCAGCTTGCCTGTGTTCCAGTCCAGTGCTCTAGCGAATAGGCTGCACTGCCTTCCCTGTTGAAATATTAGCAGCTTTCCTAACACAATGCCTTTTCCCAGTAAAGACAAGTCCCTCCATGGCTGGTCCCTGTGGAGATTATGGAAAGAGCTCTGAGGGAGAGCTGGGAGCAGGTCAGGGGCACTGATGAAAGGAGTTGATCTGTGGAGAAAACCTGGAGGTAACAATATTTTGTTACCTTAAAAAAAATGAATGGAGATGCCTATCTCTGAGAAGTGGAAGGTCATGGAGTCCAGTCCCCTGCCTTGATAGCAGGACCAAGTACCACCCTTGACAGATTTTGCTGTAGATTCCTGAATGGCCTCTTTGAGGATTGATCTCACAAATCTGTGCTTAGCAAACCAATGCTCAAACCACTGAGCTATCCCCCCAATGTAACAATTGATTGGAAATGGCCAAGAAGCTTTAAGCTCCATTGTTTCTCCCTCTCCAGGAGAGTACCCCATGTTGCTGTCTCAGTGAAACACAGACTTGCACATTTATCCAGGTTTTTAGAGGCACCGTTCTTTGGGATTTGCGCCGCCATCTTAATTCCTTCACAGGAGCCAGCAGTACATAGAGGGAAGAATTTGTGGGAGAGAAGGGCAGAGAGAGTGTCGACATACTGTGTAATATTGAAAAGAGCATTTTACACACTATGCAGGCATGCTGTGAGTGAAAACAACTCCTCCGACAACGGCACAAACCACATGGATTTGTTAAAGGAAGAACAAATAGGTAAAAATGTACCCATGAAAACTCCCTCATATGTATGTCCCCTAATATGTATGTATGTCCCCAAGCCTAGAAACAGACCTAGATGACATGAGCATGATGTATATTAATTGTTTTAAAAAAACAGAAGAAAGGGAATATTAAGGATAAGAAATAGCAAAACAGCCCCTGTGCCTCGATCAAACCACTAACATGCCAGTTTACCACACACTAGTTCCTTTTATTAAAAGCAGGATAACAAATTATTATGCATGATTCAAGGGCTCCCCATGAATAATTTTCCAGCTAACAATTTGCTTTCCAGCCTTTATTGTCAATCTCAGCCACCATCACTCACATCTAAAAAAAAAAAAAGGGAAAAGGAAAGAAACTCTCATATTCTGTGTTCATGTCCATTAAAATAGGACGTTGTTATCTTTACTTCCAAATGATAGGCAGGGCAGGACTTTCCCAATCACTGAATGGTGAATGAAGATATCCCTGCTTAAATGTGGAACACAGGATTGATTTCTGTCCTGCATCATTCTTCTACAGAGCTTTCATGAAGATAGTCAGATAGAGCTGAGTGGGCAACCCACCTGGCTTACCAGGTAAAGATCCTCAACTTCAAAACATGGATTTCTCCATTCTTTATACCTTACTTTCTAGTAAGAAAGGCAGATTTATATATCTACGATAGATTTGCGAGAGTCACTCCATCCAGCCATCCAGCCATCCATCTGTCCCTTCAAGAACTCCTCCTAAATAGCTAGGATGACCAAATTTGATATACAGCTTCTTCCTATCAAGGTAAGGGCTTGGTTGTGCCAGAAACATGGGATGTGCCTGGAATGGGATTGTGTCTCATAAAATGGAAAGGGAGGCTCCGCCATACAATGACCATGTGGGGACAGCAGGGGCTATGGGATAGAAAGCAGGGAGAGTTATACCATATAATGACCACATGGGGGCAGCAGAGGCTATGGCATGGGAAGCAGAGATAGATATATGGTATAATGAGAACAGTGGGACAGTAAGGGCCACAGATGGGGACCCGGACAGCAAAGTTCCGTCTAAGCTGCACATCTCAGCATCTGCTTAATGAGCCCCACCAGGACTCAGGACTCGCACTTGGAGCTGCCTAGCTGGGGGGTGGGGGGAGGGGAGGCGAGGGGGAGCACTTCTCCCTCAGCAACAACAGCAGCTCCCTGCTGAGGACAGAGCAGAGAGTCTCTCCCAGCCCATAGGGACACGTCCCTTCCCTACCAGCTGGGAGGGGACAAACATATGCACAAACAGGCACAGGAGCAATTTTATGCTCAATGCAGCTTGTCATGTTTGCAGAATCTGGACCCAGATGTTCTGCAACACAGCTCTGTAAATGCTCTAGGCCAGTGTTTCTCAACCTTTTTTTTTTTATAAAGTATCCCTTTTTAAAAAAAATTATAAGTATCCCCAGGACCTACAGTTTTCAGACACACACAATTTGTTTCTACAGTTGCAACACATTTGTTTAAATACCTTAATCGTAGCTGGGCAGGCAATGACATTTTTGGGGTGTAAAAAGTACAAAAATAATAAAATGAAGTTTTCTCCAAAGTTCAGTTGTTTTGATATACCCTGCCCCCCGATGTCTCTCGAGTACCCCTAAGAGTAGTAGTACCATGCATTGAGAAACACTGCTCTAGGCCAGTGGTTTTTAAACTAGGGGTCACCACCCAGAACTGGGATGTGGAATGTCAGGCCCTGGGTCTCGGTGCTGCAGCACGATGAGGTGATCAGTGGCCGTTCTATGGCAGCTCTCTTCCTGTCCTGGCACTGAAGACTGTGCCACACCCCCGAAGTAGCCAGCTGTTGTGTGGTTCAATTTTTAGATCCAAGGGAAACCAGGACACTCCAGAGAGACTTAACCACTTACTTATTCATTGCGAGCTTTAAACCGTTAATATAGTGGTTTAAATTTTACAAGCCTTAAAAACAATTACTATAAAATGTATAGTATTTTCAGTTTAAATTGTAAAGCAATGAATACAGTGTAAAACAATGCAAAAGCAATGAACAGAAGATTGTTATAATAATATAATTAAGCCTAGTTCACTTACACTTCACCTGTATGCTACCCACAGTACCAGGCAGTAGGTCATGGTTCCTTTGATTCCCATGCGTCAGAAGAGCATGCACTGGGGTTGTTATTGTGAAGGGGTCTATTAGATCTAGTTACAATGAGCAGGACCTGTGGGTCAATCCTGTTCCCACCCTCCATCGATTCTTTTATTAAGCCCATTTTATAGCAAAGCGAGACTTGGTCATTCTAATAATATCTACCGATCAACTGCATATTGTGTAAGATGACTATTATGCCCATATTTGGGGTACATCCAGGATGCTGCAAGACTAAGTACTTAATTAACAATTCTATGGCTGTAGCTGGAATTTTTCGCTTATCAGAAATGGGATGCACCAGTACCAGGTTATTTCTGGTCTTCTTAGCCTGGTCTCGCAGTACTATGCAGTCTCTGCATGATTGTGCAAAGCATTGTTGCCTCTCACATCTTCCCCAGTCTTGTCTGTGTGCTTACATGCACAGACTTGAGATAGGTCTTGGGTTTGCTTTCTTAGAGATCCATACTTTGGACAAGGCCAGGGCAAGGCCTGCCAAGGCAAACATTGTTTTTCTGGTCAAGGAAGGGCCACCCAGGCTCTCCTACACTGGCAACAGGCCCCGGCTTCTAGCTGGGAGAGAGGAGAGAGTGCACAAGACTCCATACACTGCCCTCCCCTGAGCACTAGCTCTGCACTCCCACTGGCTGGGAACCTGCTGCTGGCTGCTTCTGGGGTGCAGAATGGTCTCCGGTGCCAGGAGAGGCAGGAAGCTGCCTTAGCATGCCCCGCTGACTGGGCGCTGCTCAAGCTAAACTGCCCCAGCCCTGCCAACCCCCAATGCTACAGCCCCCTCCTACATCCCAAAGTTCACATCCTCGAGCCCACACTCTAGTCAAATTATGTTGGGTCGCAGGCATCAATGATTTTCTTCAGCTGGATCATGAGAAAAAAGTTTGATAACCACTGGTCTGCTACATCTTCTGGATCTGCAGTTCCCACTTATTAATCATTTTATTCATTTCTAATTTTTAACACTGGGTCATTCTGGTTGAACCTGGTAGTGACAATGAGCAGGTTGCAAACTGAGGCTCTGTCTAGACTACCAAAGGGGCATCCCAAAAAGAAGCAGAAGCCCCTCGCAAGCCTACATTTCAAAGGGCTATGAGGCTCCTCGGTTTTTGAGGAGTAAGGGTTATTTCGAGGGAAGGGTTTTATCTCGAAATAACCCCGTTTTTTCTCATGAAATAGTGCTATTTCACAATAGCGCCATAACGCAATTATGCAAATGAAGTGTGGGATATTTAAATCCCTGCTTCATTTGCAATTTCAGGTGTCTGCACTTGCATTCCTCTTGAGAGAGAGGAATGAAGTGTAGACATACCCTTAGAATCATAGAATCCTAGAGCTGGAAGAGACCTCAGGAGTCATCAAGTCCAACCCCCTGCCCAAAGTAGGAACAATCCCAACTCAATCATCCCTGTCAGGGTTTTGTCAAGCTGGGACTTAAAAACCTCTAGGGATGGAGATTCCACCCCCTCACTAAGAAACCCAATAGAATTACTTTGTGTCTGCCTTGTGGAATTCTGAACTGACCTACTATTGAACAAACCTTCCTGTCTGAACACATGACTGTCTCTTGAGACTGCACAAATGTTTTGTGGAGACTTAGCACTTGGGATATTTTTCTAAAATGATCATTTGCCAGGTTTGGTCAGACTTGCAGGCCACTCCTTTTAAGAATGTAGCCCAAATGTCCTTTAAGATACGTAAGACTAGAATGTTTTAAATAAAATTTGAGCTCTGCTATCCTAAAAGTTTCCACTGCTCAGAGACATCAGGCAGAGACTTAACTAGTATTGCTGAGTGCTTCCTTGTGATCCATCTATCTGTCCGTGGGTCCTCTCTTGTCTTATAGGGTACGTCTAGACTATAGGCTTTTGTCGACAGAAGATTTGTCGACAGATACTGTCAATAAAGCGCGTCTAGACTACATCCAGTTCTGTCGACAAAGCAAGCTGCTTTGTCGACATGACAGTGTAGACGCAAAGGACAGTGTAGATGCAATAACGCCTTCTGTTGACAGAACTCTGTTGACAAAAGGCATTATTCCTCGTAGAATGAGGTTTACTGCCATCGACAAAACTGCTGAATTCCACTTTTGTCGACAAAACCCTGTAGTCTAGACACACTCACATGGATTATAAATTCTTTGGAGCAGGGAGTATATCTTTGCTGGATAGTAGAAAAGAACTTGTTACCAAGGGGTCCCAGACATTTATTGGGGCTCGTAGATGCTATCTCTACAATAGAAATAATAATAGTTATTATTACTATTGTTAAATAACAATAACACAGGTGCACTATCATTTCAGCAGAAAGTATTCCAAGCCCACACAATGTCATTTTCAGTAGTGAAACCAAATATACAAATATGGCAGATTATTTCTGGGAAGAAATTATTTCCAAATTGCCCTTCTCAAACAGGCCAGAAGGATGAAACTCAGTTGGTGGCCTGGTCCTCACTATAGTGTTCATCCAGAATGCCCAAGTATGAAAAACAGTGAAAATGGACACAATGAGGATGACGTGGGCACAGCAGACCCAGCTGGTGAAGTGCAACATTCTCGGAACTGGGTTACAGAATGTCGAAGTCCAGATACTGCAACTGCAAGGGGAGCGGGGGCTGTTGTGCACTCGTGCAATGTGGCCTTTTGGCCAGCACACTGTGGCTTGCACCAGAGCCCTCAGAACCATATGCTTAAGTGTCTTCACTTTGAACAAAAGAGCCAGACTCTAGTGGGAGGCAGTAACAGACTGACAGACTTCACCAAAAGGGATCCATATCGTACCATGCTGGATCACACGTGTGCTTTATCAGATGTGCTTACTCTGCAGTTCAATTCAATAAGCATCCATGCACTTTAAAGACTGATGTTACTTTCAGTCCTTAAAATAGGTCCCTAAATACTCAGAGCATACGTGTTTCACCTTTTACAATTCCAGAGCAATTACAAACCTGGCTGACTTCAGTGCTAGCCTTGCTCAGAATTTCTTTATACTGGTACAAACATGAAAAATCCTAGAGTAAAGTTAACTTGGTCTCTTTGCTTATCGGGAGCCCGTTCTATCTGTGCTCCTCTCATGACTTGATGGATCTCCCTTTGAACTAGACAGGATGTTCAATTAGTGTTGCAGCAGAGAGAGGAGTCAGAAGAAATTGAGAGGGATAAGAAACTTTTGCAGGCAGTTCGGGCTTGTCTACGCATTAACCTCTCAACTGAAATGACACCACTGCTGTTGTGCTGAAGCGTTGCAGTGAAGAGGCTGCCTGTGCTGATGGGAGGACTTCTCCCAGCTGTATCTGTACTCCACGTCCTCAAGAGGTGGTAGCCACTGTCAACAGAAGGTTGATGGGGTTAGGTAGGTTTAGTTTTGTCGCTCAAGGGTATGGATTTTTCACGGCCGTGAGCAATGCAGTTATACTGACACAATTTCCTAGAAAGCCTTTCCTAGAGTAACGGCTTGAGGGCAGGGGATGTGAAGCTGGGATCTCCATGTTGGTACTTGTGGTTCTTTCAAGAGAAAAACCCTTCTTTCGAAATAACTCTTACTCCTCATAAAATGAGGTTTAACAGTTATTTCAAAAGAAGGATTTTCTCTCGAAATAACCGCGTCTAAATAGCGCCTGTTATTTTGAAATAGAGCTATTTCGAAATAGCGGCTGGACGCGATTATGCAAATGAAGTGTGGAATATTTAAATCCTGGCTTCATTTGCAATTTTGAATCTCTACATATGCATCTCTCTCTCGAAAGCGGGTGCAAATGTAGACATACCCTGAGTATGTACCGAGATTAGCAGCAGGCAGAGTCCATCACATGGAACTGCTTTCACAACAGGATTATGTTTTAGGCTTACATGACCTGGGAGGCAGAAGTGGAATTTCTAGGCATTCTTTAATAGTAATATATGAATCACATAATTAAGTCATCTGAGGAGGTGAGTTTTACCCACAAAAGCTCAGGGTTCTATATGTTTTTGTTAGTCTCTAAGGGTGCATCTATACAGCACCCCAAAAGCCGAAATAAGATACGCAATTTGAATACTTCATTATAGTTTATTTCAAAATTTGGCATATCTACATAGCACCAAATTTTGAAATAACATGCTATTTCAAGATATCCCTTAACCTTCATGGAGCAAAGGTTTCAGGATGCCAAACTAGCACGCCTGTTATTTCGAAAAATATTTTGAAATAACAGGTGGCTTGTTAAGATGCAGGGTAGCTATTTCGGAATATCTCTAGTATCCCAAAATAGCTGAACCAGCTATTTTGGAATATCTCTAGTATCCCAAAATAGCTGAACCATGTAGACGTACCATAAACACTACTTGTATTTTTATTTGTTTTAGTTTTGCTATGAATAAAAGTATGTTTGATAGAAAAATTGGACAAAGATGTGAATCACATTGTTCTGCAGGTTTTTTTGTATTTTATTTTTAAGTTAAACAATATTTTTATAGTTTATAATTTTGATTAAATCCTGCAAAGGTACCTTAGGTACAATTTCAATGAAAAACTTGTATATATTTACCATACATTCAATATTTAATAAGTAGCAGTTCCTTTATATTTAAATGTCTCCATTGATTTTACTTATTTATTAATGTATTTATTGTTGCTTAATTTTTTAGAATATTAATAGGAAGGACATTTTCAAAAAAATAGGAACGCATTTTTGACTGGCAGGTAAATGGTGACAGGAAGGAAAATATATGTTCCAAAGCTGAATACCTTTACCAGGTAAGCCAAGTGGGCAATCAATTTATATACTTATATCTTTCTATTTTCATTCATTCTCTGTACAAGACTGTTGCGTTAGACAAATTCAATTAAGCAGGAATATCTGTACTCATCATTCAAAGAGGGGGAAATCCCTAATCTGCTTTTGATTTGAAAGTAAATATAAGAATTCCTTTTTCGATGGACATAAACACATAGCCTGAGAGTATATATTCTTTTTTTCTTTTTTTAGAATTGAGTGATGACAGCAGAGATTATCAATGCTGGATCTCTGGAAATCTTAGGCATAATGCCTGGCTTCAAAAATCTTTGGATCATTCTCATCTTGGCCATAAAAAATCTTGCCGTCTAGTAAATATCCACTAGGGGCCTTTGTATCACCCCTAATAAGTTTTTAATAAAAGTAACTGGTTGTGGTGAGTGTATTACAAATATGCATGTGAGTGTTTTGATTGGCGACCATGGGCTGTTTTGCCAGTTTTTATCTTCGTCTTTTATTTGAAATATATATAAAATAAAAGGTCACTATCATAAGTCCATCCAGGGCAGTTCCAAGACCGGGGGACATATATATTTGAATGTTTCAGTGAGCTCACATGAATAAATATTTACCTGTTCCTTCCTCCTTTAACAAATCTGTTTCATTTGTGTTGCTGCCAGAGGAGCTGAAAACAGCTTGTCTGCATGGAGTGTAATTCTTCACTGACTTCCCACCCAGGAGGACTGCAGTAAACATCAAAGCAACAGAAATATGCCAAGGACGGATGGGTGTCCACAACATTTACAGTGAGAAATTGTCACTTACAACCAGTTTCTTTAGTATATTGTTTTGATCTAGCTAATCTGCTTTGATCTGTTTGCTATCTCTTATAATCACTAACATCTGTCTTTTGTAATTAATAAACTTGTTTTTCTTTTCTCTAAAACCTGTTTGTGGAATTCATAACTGGAGGCAAAAAGCTGTGCATAACTTCCTTGCGCTGAGGGAGGAGGAGAATTTCAATAAGCCTATGTTGTGTAATTCTCTGTGCAGGACAAGATGATATAATTTTGGGTTTATGCTCCAGAAGGGACATTCATTAGAGTGCTGGGTGATTCCTTAGCTGAACTTTCCCATGCAGAGCTTATCTCAGCATCTGTGTGAAACTGTATCTGGGCGTGTGATACTTGCAAAAATCTAGAGTACCCCACTTGTACCCTACCGAGAGCTCAAGGTGTGACCCAAACAATTCAGGCACCCCACCTTTTCCCTTCCAAGGGCTGAAGTT
>CM057847.1:176402900-176413469 GCA_030068395.1 Apalone spinifera | reverse complement strand
CACACAAGCCTCCCATGGCATCATGCCATTGTCCAGAAACAGCCCTGTTGTTATCACTGTCGCAGCTCACAGAGCAAGAACTACTCACTGTGGGGAAGGTCTAGTTATTGTGCATTGTGTGTTTCTTGTGCTGCCGTTGGCACTAGGGACACAACGCCAACCAGTCCCAATCAGAGTGGGGGCTGTTAGCCATCAAATTCATACTCTCCATATCCTAGAGAATTATTATGTAAGACTGTGGTGAAGCTGCCTGGTGCAGTGCTAATGGCCGATGAGACCTTTCCTTCTGATATCCTCGGGTAAACGGGCATTCTTATACCATGCACCCACGCAGATACATACACAGAGAGGGAGAGAACCTGTAAGATAAAAACACATCATCTACTACAGAAAAATTTAAAAATCTTTTTTTCATATTTTTTAAATAAACACACATTCCATGCAAATGCTTTTTAAGCAGTTGATAGAAAAAGCTTTCTTCGGCAGTCTCGAACTCTGCCTCTTTAGCTCTGGGTATATGAACTTCACAAACTTTTCCCCAAAGAGATTTGCAGCAACAGAGGGGAGACTGGACATTACTTCCTGGATATTTTTAAGCTAAATACAAAGCAGGAAAAAAATCACTTTAAAAAGCAAAAATGCTTTCGGGTAGCCTAACATTTTATAAAGAGGGGGAAAGAAGAGCACAGACCCATTGCTATTTTCTTCTTTGCATTTACCCCTAAGTTGAATATAAAAAATGCATTAGAGTCTTACGACATGCCTGACATGGTGCACAAAGAAGAGAATCAGTAGATTCACTCTCTAAGGGGAATGGTCAGCCTTCTGTCAGGGACTTGAACCCAGACGGCCTCGGTTCGTTGTCTGACTGCAAAGAGACAGGCAACACCAGCAAGGTCCAATCACAAGCTCTTTATTGAAGGGTGCACACAAAAATAGAGAGCGGCCCGTCTCCCAAGAGAACCAGCCGCGATTTTAGCAACAGGTAGGCTTATAAAGACAGTTCCGTCGCGTCATAAACTCTTCACTCAAGCAACTCACCTCCCTTTCTAAAACTTTTAATATCTATGCATATTTTGGCCAGCCATTCATTGTGGCCAGAAGCACTTCATAATGCATCAGCAACTTTCTTATCAATTACAAAGGCAGGTACCAGGAACCAGGAGACAAGGAAGGTGGGCACAAACAAAGGGCAAAAATAGGGAGGTAAGATTAGCGAAGAGGAACAGAAACAGGGAGTTACCGACCAGTTCCCAAAGCAAGCTGTTCTACTTACAGTAGGTACAAATATGTAATTTATCACTTATCTTACTTTATAACCTAAGCCAACATGGAGGGTGCGCCTCTGCTTGAACCACATTCCTGGTTCTGGTCAAGAATGCTCAGAGGCTTATGAAATTAGCCTTTGTTAACTTTCCTTAGCATAATGTTGACCAGTCTTGTTTTTCTGGGCCCAACACTTCTAAGATGCTGAGAGTGGAGAGTGTGTCACCAGCCTTACCATGGGAAGTCAGACGGGTGTTGGCCCATCTCCTCAAAATGCTGAGAAGAAGATGTAGGAAGCTCACAGACCTCTCTCCCCTCATGGATAAGAACATAAGAACGGCCGTACTGGGTCAGCCCAAAGGTTCATCCAGCCCAATATCCTGTCTGCCAACAGTGGCAATAGCCAGGTGCCCCAGAGGGAGTGAACCGAACAGGTAATGATCAAGTGGATATAGCACAAAGCAAGGGAGAAGCACAGGATTGTCAGGATGGACGATTCCGTTATGAGTGGCCTCCAGGAAAGGGGTTTGATGGGATGTAAGAATAATATTAAACTCCCCTATCTCCCTAAGGAATAGCAATTTGGGTTCCGAGTGCATGAGTGATTCTAGGTAAGAGAAACTTACTCAAACATCAGCAAATTTTCCCTCCAACTTGTGTTTGGTTCTGACAAGAGGCCAAAGTGGGTTTAATTGGCAGCAGAAGGGAAAGAGGAGGGGTTTTTTTTATTTTATCTTTTGTGCACAGGGGTGTTTCCTATGTTATCTGGAGCAGTCAGTAGGTGGATTTGCAAAGATGTCAATGTGCTTTGGATCAGGAAATAGAAATTTGCAAAGTATAAACTATTCACATTGCAACTTCCTCCAGGCAGGGATTTGTCAATTTTATTTCCCTGAGATGTTCTTGGAATTTTCTGCTGCTCTATATATGTTAATCTCTTTATCATTAAGAGATTGCAGCACACATTTGTCATAAATGTCATTTGTATGTAAACAAGATTTCAACAGATCTGCATATCACAATCCCTAGTGCACTTATAAATAGAGAAACTCCCAATCTCCCATCTGACTTGGAGTCTTTCTTCTCAGTGACATTGAGCTCCCAGTAAAACATTAGCCATGAAGATACTTTACCTTCTTTTTGCTGTCTTCTTCCTGGTAGCACAAAGCACTGAAGGTAAGACTTGATGAAATGAAGGGAAAATATAGAAAAAACCTTTGTGAGTCTGTATAAAGGCTGCTTAAATGTTGTAGTATAGGGTTTCCTCCCCCCAATTCTTCTTTTAAAGATCTCTAGTGTTTATAGTAGAGATAGTATAAGCTATCCTATCTGTCATGTTAATATCCAGAAAATTTGGTTAACCAGCATCCATCATAGGTGGCAATACAATTCATACTTCAGTTAACCAGAAAAATTCCAAAACTCACCTGGAAATATGTGTTGACATTTTCCAGCAGTTGTAGAAGTCAAGTCTGTAAACTTGTGGCAGTAAAGTTTGTTGGTGTTGTGCTTCTGCAAATAATACCATTATCGGATATTATCTAAACATACTGCGTCTATGGCTAGCATACAGTGAAAAATTAATGAACCATTGGTGTAAAGCTTAAGTAACCAGTACATTTGATTAACTAGCAACCCCCATTCTCCATAATGCCAGATAACAAAGCTTGTACTGTACTTGAAATTTAGCTGGGGAACAAACCTGGGGACAGGTAGGGGTCTTTGATGTGTGTAAGAAAATCTGTTCAAATGTGGTTGTAAAAACATGATCTACATTCAATGCCTCTGGGGTTGGTTCTTGGTCCTGCTTATTTAATGTTGTTATCAGTGACCAGAAAGAAAACATAAACTCTCTGTTAAAGTTTGCAGATGACAAAGAAATTCAGGGGGTGGTAAATATTGAAGAGGGCACATCTTTGATAGAGAATGATGTGGATAGCGTGGTAAACTGGATGCAGACAAGATGTATAAATGTAAGAAAAAAAGAATGTAGACACAGTTGCAGTAGGGAGCACTCTATCCTGAGAGTCAATGACTCTGGGGAAAAAACTGGGGGTCAGAGGAAAATAGTCAGTTGAACACAAGCTCCCGAAGCACAACTGTGGCCAAAGGGGCTTGTGCAATCCGGAGTTGCATATACAGGGGAATTTTGACTAGGAGTAGAGAGGCAATTTTATCTTTGAAGTAGGCACAGGTGAGATTGGTGCTGGAAAACTGGAGTCCCCATATCAAGATTGTTGCACACGTGCATGGTTTAAAAGAGGTTGGTCAATGTCTGTCAATTAAATTTGGCCCGCCTGCCCCTCCATCATTTTGGGGGCCCTTGGTAAGCTTCCCTTTTCATTCTTCCCCATGCCAGGAGGCTGTGAGAAAAGACCGACCTGAATGTGCGTGTGGACACATACAAAATGCATCCTCTTCCTTTGGCCTGACCCAATGAAAGTACAGTTTGTACTAGAGAAGGGTGAACTGAGTTGGGATCCAGGAGTCCATGAATTAGAGTCTAAGTTCTTCTACACACTAGTGTTAATTATTCAGGGCTTTGACGGGAGGGCAAAAGGGTAGTTGCCCTAGAATCCGGCGATTCAAAAGGGCCTGAGGTAGCAGCAGCCATGGCTGAAACACCAGGTCCCTTTGAATCACCACTTGAGTGCCGGAGCTCCATGTGGCTCTAAGGTCTGGAGAGAGCAGTACTGCAGTCTGAGCTGCTCCACGGCCTGGCTGTCTCAGGCCCACCCCTCCCACCTAAGACCCTGCCCCTTCCAGGGGCACAGAGCCTCCGCCAAACACACCTTGTCCAAGGGCCCATGGTGGCTGTTGGCCCTCTGCCTATGTAACCCACACTGTCCCATATAGTAGCCCTTAGACCACTTACAGCAAGAAATAAGAACAAGGGAGCTCTACAAGCCTAAACCGAAAAGCAGTTAGATTTATAACTCCTACATGAAGATCCAGAGATCCCAGGTTCAAATCTGCCCTGTGGGTTATTTCAAACACGTATGAAAGGAAAAATTACATACAGATAGAGGGAGAACAATGAGGCATCGCTTTATGCCTGTGGGGACTAGATACTTTATTAAAAGCACAACTAAAATCCAGTTTGAAATATTCTAATCTCAATATCATAAAGGGTGAGCTGAGGTCCAGCCTGTCGGTCATGTCTTTGCCTGACAGCTGGTCAGGAAGAAACTACTGCGGAGTGCTGAGTTGTCACAAGAATGTTTGTGTGGTGTCGCCCAGACTATAAGGCATTTGGACGGGAAGGGACTTGTTCAAACTTGTTCAGACTTGTTCAAACCCTTCTGTTCCTAAATGTTGCAACCGTCTGTCCCAGTGCTGAGACAGTTCAACCCTGCTCAGCCAATCAGCATGCGCCACATTGCTTGGAACATCACTGTTCTGTCAGTTCACTAGGGGAACCGACAGAATTGCCAGGGCAGAAACGAGGCTTACAAGATCGGTTGTCAAAGGCTTCCCCAGCTGACTGATCCGCGTCTAGACTACTGTGCTGTGCTGGATCAGCTGATCATCGGCACAGCGCGGCGGCCACGTTAATTTTAATGAAGCGGGGATTATTTAAATCCTCGCTTCTTTGCCTATGCTGGGTAAACTAGTTTACATGGCTCCGTCGACAGAGCCATGTAGTCTAGACATACCCAGAGAGTCTAGACACTCTCTTTTGTAAAAGCACAGTGTGGATGCAATAGCACCTTTTGTCGACAGAACTCTGTCGACAAAATGAGGTTTACCGCCATCGACAAAACTGCCGTGTTCTGTCGATTTACTGTTGACCAAACTCGGCGGTAGCGTAGATGCATGTATAGTTTTGTCGACAAAAGTCCACTTTTGTTGACAAAACCCTGTAGTCTAGACACACCCTAAGGGAAGTTGGAGATTCAGGAACCTATCTACTTTCTGCCCTGAGGAGGCCAGGAAGGACACGGCAGCCAGCCCATCTGCTTCATTAACTTGCTCCGTTCTCTTCCTAAGGGCAGCCATTGAATGTGCAGAGAGCTACAGCCATTTAAGTAGATGTAAAAAGCGAGTAAAATGGCGCACGGGAAGATAATTGGGTTGATTGGTCAGGGGCTCAATACATGAGAAATCCATTACATGCAAAATGCCCATTGGGCTATAGCCACAGCTCTGGCTTCCCTGCTGTGTAACTGAACATTGCAACTTTTTTGTGTGCAGTTGCTGACCGTGGAATCATTGGCACTGCCATATGCATAAGACGAAGAGGGGCCTGCTTCCCTATCCGTTGTCCCCTCTATACAGTGCGCATCGGCCGCTGCGGTTTGGCTCTCCCCTGCTGTCGGTGGTAAGTCCAGGGGAGACATTGCTTTGTAAAGAGAACTCTTGGTCTCTCTTTTTTATGCACCCAAGCTGTTTTGTGCTGCTCGCACATGGCAAAGCCTAGGGACAGTGGGCAAAGGAGGCTCCTGTACCTTGGCTCTGGACGTTCTTGGGGCACTTTGACCCGTACTGACTTCTCCTACTTACAGCTGCCTTACTCTGTTGTCCCTGGCTGGTCCACAGCCTGTAGCGCTCACTGCTTTAGAGGTGGCTCTGGTAATACCTGATAACGTTCAGCCTTGTTTCCAGAACTGCCCCTAAGACAATGCTTGCAAGTAGGGCAGCAGAGGGCAAGAGACGCCTGCTGCATGCTGGTCATACATCGTGGTAACTGTCCTCCCAACTCTTTTATGGTGTTGCCAGAGCATAGGTAAGCACACACGATAAAGGCAATTTCCAATCTTACTACAATACCTCCATCCTCCCACATGTGTGTCCATTTCTGAACCTGCCTCTTCCTTAATGGGAAATCCATGAATTTTCCACAATGAACAGTGTGATGTGGCTCACCAGGTAAGGTGGGCTGAAGCAAACAATACTGACTTTAATATAGCTAAATATAAATGTATATATCTCAGAATGTAGGCCATAGGATGGGATATTCTACCTTGAGACATCGTGATTCTGAAATAGATTCAGGGGTCTTATGGCTAGTCAACTGAACATGAACTTCCATTGTGATGCTGTGACCCAAGAGTTAATGTGATCCCTGGGGATGCATCTACACAACACCCTTAGCTCGAAATAAGGTACGCAATGTGTGCTACACAAATTGCTTAGCTTATTTTAAGTGTACTTTGAAATAGCTTGTTTCATAATATGGCTCGGTCTAGACAGTGCCAAATTTTGAAATAACTTGCTATTCCAAAATGCACCTTAGCCCTTGTGGAATGTGGGTTATCGGGATGTTGGAATAAGCCACCTGTTATTTAAAAATCGATTTCAAAATAATGGCTGCTTCAATAGATGCAGAATAGTTATTTTGGTATACTTCCGGGATCCCGAAATAGCTCCGCAGTGTAGGCATACCCTGGATGAATAACTATGGAAATCCGAAGTGCAAGTAGAAAGGCTATTTTATCTCTGCATTTGTCATTGGTGTGGTTGCTGGAGTCCTGTGCTTGCCTCTTCTGCCCCCCAAAAAGAAGAGTGATGACAAATCAGAGAGGGTTCAGAGAAGAGCCACAAGAATGATTAAAAAATTAAAAGTATAGCTTATAGTGATAGACTCAAGGAAATCCATCTATTTAGCTTATCAAGAAGAAGATGAAGGGGTAACTTGATCAAAGAATCATAGAATTATAGAATACTAGAACTGGAATGGACCCCAAGAGGTCATCAAATCCAGTCCACTGCCTTCTCGGCAGGACTAAGAACCATCTCGATCAATCATCCCTGATAGATGTCTATCTATAGATGACAGTCTATGAGTATCTGCATGGGGACTGATATTTGATAATGGATTCATCGGTCTAGTAGACAACAATATAACATGATCCAAAGGCGGGAAATTGAATCTAGGAAACTCAGTCCGGAAATAAATTACACATTGTTGATGATGGTAATTAACCGCTTAAAAAAATATACTGAATATAGTGCAGGATTCTCCCTTGCTGACAATGTTTAAATCAAGACTGGATTTTTTTTTTCTAAAATAGGAAGAGTGGAGTGGGATGAGAAATTGCCAAGCCACAAAATCATAAGGGAGTCAATTTGTTTGGGATTATATGCATGCAACTGCAGTGTGCTCTCCTAGCTACTACCCTGATCATGCTCAGAGCTCCATGCTACCACCAGACTGGGCTGCTAGCAATGGCAGAATTTGGGGATATGTGAGCTGGGAGGCAGACCTGGAAGTTCTATGAGTTCAGAGAATAACATCGATTGTATAAATAAGTGCTTGTTGTTTACATTTTGCAATAGGCACTGATGTATTTGTCAGAAATACTGTACATGGATGTGAGGCACATTTTTCTACACTATGTATTTTCATTTTATTTTACTCTCTGTAACAATGTTTGTCAAGACTTTTAAAGGTCACAGTTTTGATCAAATCTCTCAATGGAATTTCAAATGTTTTTTTAATGTTGATGAACATTTCAATGAACATTTTTTCACATTTATACCTGGTCCAGTATTTTAAATTGATATTTTTAATATCCCAAACTAATTTATTTTTCATGTTCAGATATATCTGAGTATCTTGACTAAAACACTGTTGCAGAATATAAATTACAGAAAATGAATCACCTATTATGATGATAACCAGAGATACTTACAATCACCGTTCAGTGATGAAGAAATTCCTACTATGCATTTGACTTGAAAGTAAATGTCATATTTTCATTTTAATATATATAGGTACAGAATTTAAGTGTCTCTTTCATTTTTGCAGGTACAGGTAAAACTAATGGCATCAAAGATTGTCAAGGCAAGCTCTCTTGGAATCTGGCAGATGATGCCTTGCCTTTAAAATCATTGGAGCTTTTTCACCTGGACTACAAAGAATCATATGAGCTAGAGAAAACCTACAATGAAGCCCTCATGTTACCCATAATGATTTGTTATTCTCCTTTTAATAAAAGTAATGTGTTGTGCTTCTGTATTGTTGAAATGTGACTCTGAGTGTTTTGATCACTGTGCAGGGGCTGTTTAGCTATTTCTTTTCCATAAACATTTATTCTTTTTCCACTTGAAATTATAAATAAATAAAATAAAGGGTCATTATTGTATGTGAACCTTTCCAGGGATGTTCCCAGATGTGGGAACATACATATTTCGATGTTTCAGGAAGCTCGCAAGGTTAATTTTTACCAGTGCGTTACACCTTTTACAAATCCATTTGCTTTGTGTTGTTAGAGTAGTTGGGTCCAGTTACAGGATGATTATGGGGTGTAATATGTCTCTCTCTGTATACCTCAGCCCTCTCTCTGCTCTGAAACCTTCCCATAACCAGTTCCCTTCACTTGTGCTAGGACTTCTAGACAAGGCCCTGTGCAACAGGTTCTCTTGCAGGAAGGAAAATGGCATTTCCCAGCTTCTTGTTTCAAATTCATCTCTACTGTACCATCTCCACTTCCTGTCTCTCCTGTCCTCCAGTACCACCAGCAATTCACCCACAGCCTCATTCACCACATGACTCCATTCCCTCAGCACTAAACCTGGACCTGTCCACCCATCCCCACCTACCTCATAATCCCATCCTTCCCGCTGTCCCATCAAACACACTCACACGCCCCTACCACTGTCTGTGCTCGCAGTTTGGTACCTAATCTTGTCGGAGTTGAGACCCACCTCTCAGCTCTGAGCCATCCCCTATCGACTTCCTCCAGACTCAAAGCAGAACCCTCCTCCTTCCAGGCACAGAAAATCCACCTCTAGCACAAAACTGTTCCTCTCCTTGTCTGACAGCTCAGGCACCCTTGCCCCATACATACACTTGTGCTGGCTCGAGGACAGCAGGAATAGGGGAGGCATGTGTCCATGATCTGAATTAACCGTTCCCCGCATAAAAAGATGGTGACTCAGCTATTGTTCTTTGAGATGTATTGTTCATGTCCATTGCAAGGAAACGTGTGTGCACAGACATCAGAAACTTTTCCAGACAGGAGAGTATCCAAACTGAAAGCTCTAACATTTGAACAACTTATACGGTCTTCCATAAAGACAAGGTAAAGCTCAGAGTGCACCTAGCTGTACACCCCAAGTAACCTCTGGACCTATGGAATAAGCAAATTCCATAACTTATTATGAGGTAATTTTGAAATAGCTTATTTTGAAATTTGGCGTTCTCTACACAGTGTCAAATTTCAAAATAACGTGCAGGAGGCATAAGGGCTCTGTCAAAAAAGGCTTTCTTTCTTGACAGAGCCCCCTCTAGACTCTTGCTTTTTGCTGACAAAGTGCTGAGTTGGCAAAACGCGGCAGACATTTTTATGCAAATTAGACACGGGATATTTAAATCCCTGCCTTATTTGCAATGTCAACCTGCGTAATCTGCATCCCTCTGGTGACAGAGGGATAGGTAACAGAGCAGTACCATGAGAGAAGAAGAACAGGAAGAAGGCAGAATTGAGACCTTTCAAACTTTTGGCCCAAGTAAGGAGGCTTGGGGGCATCATTTGAGCTCTCTGCCTCAGGTGCCAAAGTGTTGTGGGCCAGCCCTGCCCGCTGCCTAGACATAGCCCTAGAAAGCAGACTCTGCTGACGCACAGTCATTTGTGGCTTTGGGTAGAAGACTGACAGAAAGATGTCTTGTCTCATGTGGAATTGGGGCAGTAGATTGGGGAGAATTTTCAAGGGACCTGTGCTGTGTTTTCTACCAAAGAGGAGAGGGGAACCCAAGCAATGTGCTGCCCTGATTGGATAACACCTTCAGAAGCAGGACATGAGTTATGGGCTCAGGCCAGAGGAGTCACATCAGAATTTAGCCAGGTTCTCGCCCCGCCTCAACTGACATGGAGCCACCCAGCCTCTCCTCCAACACGGACACAGGGAGTGAATCTCACAGTGTGAGCTGATCCCCCTGGGCCAGCTGCTCATTTCCTTAGTTCTGATGCAGGTTAATTGTGACATTAAGTCCCAGACCCTGCCACCTGTAGCTAGGCAGAACTCCCCAGTGAAACACTGCAGATGCCAGCCCTGAGCAAGGGCTTGGGGGGGCGGGGCTAGGAGGCATCATCGGTGTGGGGGGCGGGGTTAGCTGGCGTCATGGGGTGGGGGCAGGACTGGGAAGGGGCGGGGTTAGGTGACGTCATGGGAGGGGTGGAACTTGATGGCGTCATAAAAGGGGCGGATCACCTGTCAACAATGCATGGTGATGGAAGGTATCAAGGCATTAACTACTGATAACATAGAATAAAATGAAATAAAAATCTTAAATGAATCAGCATATTCAACAGAATCACTATGGATAGTAATTCCATGCTCCAATAATAAGAATATAGC
>CM057847.1:176391348-176402800 GCA_030068395.1 Apalone spinifera | reverse complement strand
AGGTTCAGAAAAGGGCAACTAAAATGATCAGGGGTTTGGAACGGGTCCCATATGTGGAGAGACTAAAGCAACTGGGACTTTTCAGTTTGGAAAATAGACTGAGGGGGGATATGATAGAGGTATATAAAATCATGAGTGGTGTGGAGAGGGTGAATAAAGAAAAGTTATTCATTAGTTCCCCTAATATAAGGACTAGAGGACACCAAATGAAATTAATGGGTAGCAGGTTTAAAACTAATAAGCAAAAAGTTCTTCTTCACACAGTGTGTAGTCAACCTGTGGAACTCCTTTCCAGAGGAGGGGTGAAGGCTAGAACTATAACAGAGTTTAAAGAGAAGCTAGATAAATTCATGGAGGTTAGGTCCATAAAAGGCTATTAGATATGGAGTAGGAATGGTGTCCCTGGCCTCTGTTTGTCAGAGGCTGGAGATGGATGGCACGAGACAAATCACTTGATCATTGTCTTCAGTCCACCGCCTCTGGGGCACGTGGCGCTGGCCACTGTTGACAGACAGGCTACTGGTCTAGATGGATCTTTGGTCTGACCCAGTATGGCCATTCTTATGTTCTTACGTTCTATGTTCTTACGTTCTCAGTTTCTCCAGAAACACACTGCCTCCTCTCTGTCCATCCCTCTTCTCGTTCCCTCTTCCTTACCCAGGGCAAAGGGGCGGGGGGGATATTTTAAAGCAGCTCCCCAGGCTTTAGTTGGCTGCAGGTATTTGATTAGTCTGCTCCTTCAGGCCAGCTATTACTAGCCCCAGATGTCTGCCTGCCTTAATTACAGGGCAGCAGACTTTGAGAATTTATTCAAGGGATAGAAAACTGTTTATCCAACACCCTGTGTACCTGCCCTCTGGTAGACTGTGGCAGCCTGTCACAATAGTAATGAAGTCCACAAGCTGAATTTCGATGTCATCTGCATACAGACCTGTGTGCCTGCGCATGCTCTCTTTCTCTCTCTCTCCCTCTGAGAATAAAGGGTGGCTGCTGCTATATACACACAGAGAGTAGATATATCTTTATAATAATGCCAGCAATAACGCCTAGACCAGGGAACATTCTTGTTTGTTTGTTTTTGTTCTAGTGAGCTCATGTGGATAAATCTTTGCCTGTGCAATGTACCTTTTACAAATCCATTGGTGTTGTTACTGGAGAAACAGACACCAACTTCCCTTTTAGTCGGAGGGTGCTCAACCCCCAGTCCTTCCTATGCCTCACCTTCACCCCACCTATTCCCCAAGTCCCACTCTTGCCCTCCCTGGACTCTGCCTTCGCTCTACCCCATACTGCCTCCTTCCCCAAGAGTGCCCCATTCCCATTCCTCCCCCTCCCTCCTGGAGCTCCCTTAAATGCTGCTAATCAGCTGTTTGTGGTCACTCCATAAGCAGTGGGAGGGCAGGGGAGGAGAAGATCACCAGAGCAGTTAGCAGATGAAAGGTGTGGGGGGGAGGGAAAGTTTTGCACCAGTAAGAGCTCTGCCCCTGATAATATTTCCCCATGGGTGCTTCGGGGAAAGCACCAGGGAGTTGACACCTATGGTTATAGGGACTGGGCCCACATAGTTTTACTGTGTGGTGTGTTATGTCCCCCTCAGCAAGCCATGGCACCTGAACACTTCCTCAATTCTCCTCTGCCTCAAAACCGGCCCAGCCCCAGTTCCCCTTCACTTGTGGCAGAGCTTCCAGATATGCTCCTATGCGGCAGATTCTCTTGTAGGCATGAATCCTCCAAACTTATCATTATGCAGATGGGTCCTGGAGGAGACAGAGACCTACGGCAGCTGTCTGTGCTTTTTCAGTCTCAACCCCTAAAATCTCTATCCTATCCTGCCCCAACAGTGGTCAGAGAGTTCCCATTGCTACGAAATCACACCCCAGAAGTTTGGAAGCGTGAGGTCTACATGGAACATCTCATCCCAGATTTAGCTGGGTAGAGGCTATGTCTCTGCATGACAGGCTTCCTTGCACTGCCGGTGAAGTCCAGCAGGGTGTGCTGTGCTGGTTCCTACTGTAGGGCTGTTATTCCAAATGGAGCTCCAGCTGTTCTCAGCCACCTCGGTCTTGTGCTTAGCAGAGAGGACTAACCACCCGGGATAAGTTTTGAGAATTGTAGCTAGATTCCCCCTCATTTAATACGGAGACTTGAATGTCTCCCTGCCACTGGCGTATGGAACTTCTCAACTCCCACATCAAACTGGACATCAATGGCTATTAGCCAGGAGGGGTTGGAATGGTGACCATAACCTCTGTTTGTCTGAAGCTGGGAATGAGTGACAGGGGATAGATAATTGCTTGATAATTGCCTGTTCTGTTCACTCCCTCTAGAGGCATCTAGCATTGGCCACTGTCAACAGACAGCATACTGGGCTAGATGGACTTTTGGTCTGACCCAATATGGCCGTTCTTATGTTAACAGTAGGAAGAGCATAGTGGGGAGGATAGAAGTGACTGGGCAGTGGGAAATGTTTGAGTCCTTTCTTAGGTGTGGGGAGGGTTTGATAGCCTGGAGATAAGTCAGGGGCTTGTTCATGGGGTGAGGACTCAACAAAGATTTCGGGCCCTCAGTGTGTCCAGTGGAAATTAAGTGACTGATAAAGCGACAAGGAGTCCTGTGGCACCTTATAGACTAACAGATGTATTGGAGCATAAGCTTTCGTGGGCAAAGACCTGCTTTGTCAGATGCATGTGACTGATGTCTTTCCATCATTGCTTCATCTTCATTGCTAAAAAGCTGAGGGTTTTTTTAACAGGTTAATTAATGCATGTGAGCTATCCCACAGTAAAACACCGTGAACAAAAGGCAATATACTTTGACTACAAGGTACCTCTGGCAAGGTCAACTGGTTTTCTTAATTGGGCCTACCAGGGTATCTTAACTATAAGCCCAACTGTATACCGTAAGGAAAGTCCATAGTGTCACAACACACATAACAATAAATAATGATGGGAAAAGGTGCAAAAGGGAGATAAATAATGAATTAATTGCACCAAACAAAAAGACCACTCACTTGATATAATTCAAAGACTGTGTTAAGATCATGCCCAGTAAAAAAAAGAAGCGGGTGACCAGAAATCAATGAACTGAAATTGGTGGATTAGAAACTATGCCTAATTGGAGGAGAGAAAAAATAAGGGGATGGGCTATTCCATTCATAATATTTAGTTTCTTATTTAGTTTCTTAAAAGACAACATTTTTTGGAAGAATATTAGCTGAGAAAAAAACAGCTGTCTGCCAACAACCACAGCAGCAAGCTTTCCTTGCTTGTCTGTCACCCTCTGCCATTTCCTGGAACCCTGGGGTTTCGCATGATATCATTGTTCTTTCTTCATCGTATCTTGAGAGATATTTTGACCAGACCAAGCCAGAGAGAGTGACTCAGATGACATCACCATCTCCACCTGTCCCCAACTAAATCCCAACCACCACTTGAAATATGAAATTTTGTCACCCTCACCACACACACCCCTGTGGACTTTTCCTTTCCCAATGTATTTTTTCTCTTGCCTAGCCCTCATTTGCCATCTGTTTAGTAAATTTCTAGCTTAGCCTGACAAGACTGAATATTTTGCAACACAGCTTTGAGCATGTGACCAAAAAGGGGCATTAAATGCCATGCCAAAACCACCCAAAGTGATATATTTTTGCTAGGTCTCTCAGGGTGCATCTACACTGCACAGTTATTTCAAGATAACTAGCATTGTTTTGAAATAACAATGCGAGCATCTACACAGCCATTCTGTTATTTCAAAATAATTTCAAAATAACAGACAGATTATTTTGAAATCTGTAAACCTCATTCTATGAGGAATAATGCCTATTCCAACATAGCTATTTCGAAATAAAACATGTGTCGATGCTCCACTGCTGCTATTTCAAAATAGCCCCTCACCTGGGTCATTCTAAGTTATTCCTCCCCAGTGCCTCCTAAAGCTCTAAATCAAGATAGCACGTCTACATTAGAGAAGCCTGCCTCGGACTAATTTTGAGGCTTCCCTGCAGAGTAAATGTGCTATTTTGAAATAAGCTAGTTTGGAATAACTATTCCAGAATACCTTATTTCTAAATAAATGTGCAGTGTAGAGATATCCTTTGTGGCTGATGAGACTGTGTTTTCCCTATGTTTCCCCAACAAAGTGTTGCAAATGATAAGCCATCCCAGAGATAAAAACTACATTTTCTATCTTTATACTTCTTTGTTGCTTCCCATTTTGCATGTATGTATCTTCTAGTTTCTCTTTTAGTAAAAAAAATTGGAATTTAACAACAGCAACAATGGCCGCTCCATCTATCTCACCCAATTCTACTTTTCCCAAAAGAATAGACTCAAGGCATTTAGAAGCTGTAATTAGAGTGTAGCTTGCTGAAAGCCGGGATGTGTATGGTGTAATGATGACATAGAAACTATGGAATTTCTTAGTACTAAGAATGCCATACACATCCTTGAATAGACCAGAATCCTTGCTATAACTCAGGCTAAAGGCTTTAAAACACAGGAAATGGCAGAGTCAGCTCCTGAATTAATCTTTTTTCTTCTGTATTATAAACTTGATGAGCTATAAGCTACAAATTCACAACTGAGATAAAGTACATTATGTTTTTACTTTATCTGATGTGTAATTTATAACTTTATTAAAGGGAAAAGAGATGTAAATCTCATCTATACTCCATAGTTTAGAAATACGTATCTGTCTTTCTAACTGTCCATCATCTGTCTATAGGTCCATTTGTTCAAGAACTCTCCAAAATGGTAAGATCTAGGACCACCAAATTTGATAGGCAGCTTCCTCTTATCACAACCAGCGCTTTTTTTGTGACAGTACGTAGTATCGGCATCTCCAGACGTAGTACCGGCACCTCTGGTCAGAACTTACCTGGAAAGAACAGAGCGTACCGGCACCTTGTACGCAAATGTCCGACAGTAGCCTGGGCCGCGTGTCTTAAAAGGGCCGCATTTTTTAAAAGGGCAATGCCGGCCCCACCCCGGCTTTTCTTTTTTTTGCCCAACAGCTTTTTCCCCTGGAGTACAAAAAAAGCACTGATCACAACATTATTCAAGGTACATGTTTGTGCCAGGACAATGGGATGTGCCTGGAATTCAATTGTTTCTCATGAAATGGAAAGGGAGTTATACTTTAGAATAACCACAGGGGGCAGCAAAAGGACAGAGATGGAGACTGGGATGGTCTAGCAAGGAGCAGTAGTGGAGAAAAAGACAGCTACCTACTATACATTTCAGAGTGTTTGTCTGTTTGTGTGTCTATCTGTGTGCCTGTTGGTCCCCCAGCCGGGGCACATGCACCCCTCTCCCAGCTGTGCCTGCTGCTGTGGTGAGAGAGGGCTGCGGTTGTCCTTTCTTCCTGGCACAGCCTGAAAACTGAACCTCTCATCTCCGGCCCTACTCCAGAGCAATGATTTCAATCAAGAAAAGCACAATTTATTTGAGTTAAGGACCTGTGTAACTCTAAGTAAATGTTATAGTAAAATAACAATTAAAGAAACTATACTGATATTTGCAAACCATGCTGAGGGTTCTATAAAAAGGACCTGCAAACACAGGCAGCCTCCTTATCAAGGTGACCTGAAGACCCAGAGTATTGCAAACACTAAAGACAGTGCTAGCTAAAATACATGTGGGATTAATTAAAATAAAATGTATTTTTGATTAATAACCAATAAAAGTAGAACAAGGCCTTTGCTGTATAGTGGTAAAGATGATACATTCAGCTGATATGTTGAGAAGCCAATGAGAAGTGAAAATCTGTAAGATGAAGCCAACTGAAATATGAAAAGGTCTAAAGGACCACATGGCCTGATCAGTCCTTCATTGCCACAACTACAGAGATAGCTTAACGCATGAGTTGAACCATCTACTTTTACAGTGGAAGCGTAGAGAATAACTGACCATAGACAGGAATATACAGAAGCTTTGTCTTAGTTTTCCATTGTTACCCACATCACTGGAGCTGAGCTAAGCCAATGAGTCAAATGACTTTGTGTTGAAGAAATTGTGTAAGAGACCAGGCTAATATTCTGTCAAGTCTTAACTAAAAAGTGTGGCTTACTTTATTTTATTAGTAACCATTTTCAGTTTCTATTATGTCTGCTGAGTGATAGAAACACTTAGCTCTCTGGTTTTCATTAATAAGTTTATTTTTGTTTTATTATGAATTCATCCCAGTGCTGTAAGGTGCTATGGTGGTTTCTTTTTGGAAACAGAAGGTGGATTCTTTTTGGAGACAGAAGACTTGGATATTTCTGAAAGTGTCCGGTGACAAAGGGGCCTACACTGAACAGGAACACTCTTCCTGAGACTTGGAAAACTGGGGTGCACTGAATATTACCTGCGTCAAGGCTGTTCTCCATTCTGGCACTTTGAGTATAGAAGGTGGGGGTCTGCAAGAGCCTTTCAAAATACTTTGCCACTAAATGACTTGAGCTAAAGCTTCCAACGTCTCAGACTTCCTGGCCTTTGATTGTTATTACTTCCACCACCCAAATGCAAAAACCCTTCGAGAACCCATGAGAATACACTTGGGAATTCCTTCCTGCGAGGTGTCTTCAAGCTCTTTAACCCTCCTCCTGAAGGGAGCCTGAAAACCTTAATTTCTCCTAGTATATCAGCAATGCAGTCTTAGGCACATGCACACAGAACCTGCGCTCTATGACATGGGAATCAGATCATTGTCTTAAAAGGGTGATTTTTCATTAACAAAGAACAAAAAAAGAGAACACATTTGGTGAAACATTACTTGGTTACTTGCCCCTGAGATGGCTGAAGGTTACAACACTACATTTTATCCTATTAATAACAGGTTAGAACACATGATATGCCTAAATTGTGATGTTTCTTGATATAGTTAACTTTTGTTTTCCAGTTACAGTGTCACCTACATTGTGTGGACTTCAACCTGGGATCTCCGGAGCTGAGTGCATAAGCCTTTACAGCGTGAGCTATAAAGCCAGCTGTCTTTTAGCTTAGGCTGTATGGCTCTCTTATCTCTCCCTTTAAGGTGTCTAAGTGCCACTATATGGGACAGTGAACCACACTAAGGTGTGTGGGTTACAACAGTACCAGTGATAAACAAACTGTGAGTCTGAAAATAAGATGTAGATTTTTTAATTATTATTTTAAATTAGATATTTCAATGAGACAAATACAGAATCACAAAGTAAAAAAAAACACCTAAAGTATCAGTTAGGTTAATTAAACACCTAACCATGAGTCATGTCTAATTTAAAGACAAGGGGGAAAAACAGATATACAATATATAACTGAATATGATCTACAAAGTGAAATACACCATACAGCACTTGTACTGTTGGTGCTGTGGGACAGAACACCCCCAGCAATGAGGAGATGGCAAGATTTGACCAGGAGATCTCTGAGGAGGCGGTCAGGGGCAAAGTAAAAGGGAAAACCTGTGCCTGGCTGAGGGGTGGAAGTGGGGTCATATGCAGTGCTTATGACAGCAGCTCATTAGCCAGTGGCAGTGGTAGAGAAGGAGGGCAGGGACTAAACCTGGCTGCCTCTCAGGAAACCTGCTAGCACACAGGGAGCTTGTTCATCTATCAAATCTCCCTGCTCTCAGCCCTGCAACCAGAGAGACAGCAGCTCCTGAGCAGCAAGCTCCACAGTTACCAAGGCCGCTGTTTGCTGATGCTCTGCTGGGCCAGCAGGGGGCAGCAGCGCTTTGGCGAAGTGTTCCCATCACAAGGTGGGATGGTACTTTGTACAGAGCAGCATGAAATGGATTTCTTTCTTAATTGAATCTGTATTTTGAGTTAAAAATATGCATATCTATCCCATCCACCCAAGCATTTTTAAATCACCATGCCGCTAGGCCAGAGATCACTTTTCCCCCATCAGCAGCTCGGAACTGGGAAACCAGACCCTGGGAAGAGCCTCTGGCATGGGGACCATTTTGTTTCCCAAGAAAGCAGACAAAGATAAGGTTGGAGGGGGATAGACCAGGGATGTTTCACTAGTAGAGATGGGCCTTCCACTGAACACATACTGACTATGTCTACACAGCAGTGTTATTTCGGAATAATTGAGATTATTCCGAAATAAAGATCGCATCTACACAGGAAACCCGTTATTTTGAAATAATGTCAAGCTAGAGGACTTCTTACTCCGACTCCTATAACCCTCATTTTACGAGGCATAAGAGAAGTCGAAGAAAGCGTGTTCTTCCTTCGACTTCCTGCTATGTAGACAGCCCCAAAAGCCGAATTAAGCTATTTCGACTTAAGCAACGCTGTTGACGTAGCTGAAGTTGTGTAGCTTATTCCGACTTTAGCCTTGCTGTGTAGACGTACGCATAGAGACCCTTTCCTTCATGGCTGTACCTGCTAGAACAGGGGTGGGGAACCTTGCCTGGATCTGGCCCCCAAGACTCAGGGTCCCCCCCTTGCATTGGAGTGCCTTTGCTGGCACTCCAGCTCCCTGCCACCCCACGGCAGGGCTGGTGCACACAAGATATACAAGCCTGGTGCTCCCTAGTCTCTGTGTGAAGGAAATGTGTTCTGTGCTCAGTGAGGAGCCACATCAATGAGAGGTTGTTTTTTGTTTTTTGGGGTTTGGGGTTTTGTTTTTTTTGCTTCTCATTTGTATGTGGTTCCTAACTGATTTTTCTGTGGGTCAATGGCCTCCAACCCAAAAGGTTCCCCACCCCTGTACTAGAGACTTTGGCTGAGATCATCCTGCTCTCCATATATATGTGAGATAATCGTAAAGGCACAACATGGGTTCTCAGAATGAGAGGGTGTGCAGTGCAGACGGGTTAAATATGCAAAATGTGTGTAGAGTAAGTTGGTGGTTAGGGATCGGGGAAATGGGTGTGAAGAAGCCTGTATTTATATTTATGCAAGGCTGTTGCAGAATGAGTGGATAGGAGAGTGTGAGATCCATGGGGGCAGGGGACGCTAAGTTGTATTCAGAGAAGTAGTGTGTAATGACTGGGCGGGAGTAAGAGTGGGTGAAATGCTAATGGAGATGGGTGGAATAAACGTACCAAGTGGGCGTAAGCAGGACAAAGAGGCAATGTGTCCACAAATTCATATGTATCTTCATGTACATCAGAGTCTACCGGGTTTTGGTTTGCATATCTGGGCAACAAGGCAGCTGAAGGTGGAATTTATTAAGAAGTAACATCTTGCTCCCTAGGGAAAATGTGCCATTCCTTTTCCACATAAACTTCGCACACCTCCGCTTCACTCCCATCAGGTATCATGGCAAACTACCTCTCCTTGACAAGTTAGAGACACGTCTTAAGGCTAACGTCGGTCTAAGAACATTAGAACAGCCATACTAGGTCAGACCAAAGTATCCCGTCATCTGACAGTGGCCAATGCCAGATGCCACACAGGAAGTGAACAGAACAGAGAATTGATTGCTCTGCTGTCATCCATTGATTCCTCTGCTGTCATCCATTTCCAGCCTCAGAAAAAAAGAGAATAAGGATACTTTTTCTACCCATCCTGGCTAATAAGCATTAATGGACCTATCCACTATGAATGTTCCTTTTTGAACCCTGTTAAAGTCCTGGTCTTCACAACATCCTCAGGCAAGGAGTTCCACCAGTTGACTGTGTGTTTTGTGTGAAGAAAAACTTTCTTTTCTTTGTTTTAAATCTGCTGCCTATTAATTTCAATTGGTAAAACCTACTTAATTTCATTTGGTGGCCTGGAGTTCTTGTGTTATGAGAACAAGTAATAAACCTTTCCTTATTTATTTTCTCCACACCAGTCCTGATTTTATAGACCTCTGTCATATCCCCCTTTAATCTCCTCTTTTCTAAAATTAAAAGTCCCAGTCTTTTTAATCTCTCTTCATATGGTGGCCATTCCAAACTCCTAATCATTTTTGTTGCCCTTTTCTCAACTTTTTGCAATGCTAGGATATCTTTTTTTGAGATGAGGTGACTACATGCATATGCAGTATTCAAGAGGTGGGGTTTTCATGGATTTTTACAGAGGCAATTAGATATTCTCTGTCTTATTCTCTATCCCTTTAAAAATAATTCCTAACATTCTCTTTGCTTTTTGACTGCTTCTGCACACTGAGTGGGTGTTTTCAGAGAATTTGCCACAATAATTCCAAGATTTCTGTCTTGAATTTAGTCCTAATCATTTTGTACATGTAGTTGGGATTATGTTTTATTAATATGCATTCCTTAGCATTTATCAACATTGAAATTCATTTGACATTTTGTTGGCCTGTCACTTAGTTTTGAGAGATCCTTTTGAAGCTCTTCAGTCTGCTTTGGACTTCACTATATTGATCAATTTAGTATCATCTGCACATTTTCCCATCTCACTGTTTACTCCTTTTTCCGAATCAATTATACTTACCTGTCTGAAGGGTCCATGCCATATAGGGTTTCCTGGGCAGCTTCTTCTACATCCAGAAATTCACAAGCTGGAAGCAGGGTGTGAAGGGTGAGTATTGTTTGTTACATTCCCATGATCTCACACAGGGTTTGGTTTTCATGTAGGAACACCCACTGAAAATCAGACTTCTCCACTCTCCCTGGGTGGTTCTTTCTAATAGTCATGAATGTGCAATGGAAACTCTTGCCTCAGAGTCCTAGAGAACTGCATACAGGTGTCCACTGCTCTCTCCCATTATATACTGCTCAGGCTTGCATTCATTGGAAGCGATACGATCTCACTTTCACCTTTCAGGCCTGCAGTCTGGGGCTAAAACTTTGGTGACTTTTAGAGGTTCCCCTTCACAAAGACAACCTCATGCATGGGCATTCCCACTGGAAGTGGAGTGAGTTGCCATGTTTCCAAAGTCATGAAATATTTGACCTAGAGTTGGGTTACAATTGCACACAACAGTGGTGTCTGCACCCAGCTCTTCAGAGAACAATACGAGCCAAAAGGATTTGTTACATGTGCAGGAAATAGGTAAAGAATAACTCAGTATGAGCTCATGGATGCATAAGCAGATCCATAGAATATAGTGACCCATGTAAATTGAATGTAATGGAGAAAGCTGATCGAAACATCCTCTGGCCCCTCCTGAACACACAACATACACCCAATCAGCAATGTAATGTCACAGTACCTTGCTTTTGTAAAAGGGGAGAGGCAGTCCATTTCTGCTGGGATTTCTCCAACACACGTGGCTTTTTACAGCCCAAATGAACAGTCCTTCAGACATGCATTGAAGCAGGATACAATTATTATAAAAATAAGAGGACATGTCCCAGATTCCCAAAGGTTTTGCCTAGACAATCAACAGGGAAGCATTCATTTTACATTTGGAGAAGAGAGATGAAAATGCACAGGAGGAACTTCCCTCTCACTGAATGGTGATTGTGATGTCTTGGATAAATCACTCAGGATACATCTACACAGCAAGCAAGATCTCATAGCAGGGAGTCTTAGGGTATGTCTAGACTACATGCCTCTGCTGACAGAGGCATGTAAAACAGGCTA
>CM057847.1:176349512-176361610 GCA_030068395.1 Apalone spinifera | reverse complement strand
GCCCAGCTCACAGGGGCCCCGACGCGCCCAGAGGACCATGCTGCTCGCTTCCCCGCCTCCCCCCCCAGACTATGGACAAGCAGCCAAGGGAAGTGTCCAGCCACACTGGGATCCCCTCAAGGTTGGCAGAGGAGCTGGGAGCAGCCTGGGCCTCCCTGGGGGCCACACACACCGTGCTGTCTATGGGTGCAGTAGCTGTCTTACGTGTGCAGACATGGCCACCTACTATGTGCAGCACTCCTCAGAGTGTGTGAGGCTGGGCTTGTGCCCATGTGGCTAGCCTGCTTCCAGCTGGGGCACCTTCCTCCCCAATGGCAGGATGTGTGTGGCCTCCCCTGAGCCTGTCAGCAGGATCCCAGGTGTCCTCAGGGGCTGCCTCTTGTGTCCTTGTGCCGCACACTAATGCTGCACGAGGTTGTACGTGCTCAGACTGTAGCACGATGTCCAGCTCAAGCAACCCGAGTGACACTTGCCCCCCACGCTCTTTGTGAGTGACTAAGAGACCACTCACCTAAAGTTCCCTCCCAGGCATCGAAAGATGCCTGGGAGACGTCCTGGCTGCTGGGCACTGGTTCCAGGGAGAGGTCATGGTGCCCCTCTGCTCCTCTTCCTCTTCTGCTCCATCCTGCTGGTCCTCAACCTCTTGCTCCTCCACCGGCTGGGCAATGACAGGGATTAGCATCCCAGAGTCAACGAAGGTGGTTGGGGAGGACATTTCCCCATCCCACAGGATGTCATGCAGCTCCTGGTACTAGGGGCTGGTGTGGAGTCCTGCCCCTGAGCAGGAACTGTGCATGGTGGTGTGGACATATCCCTGGCAGAGATCCTTGACCTTGCTCCAGACATGTTCCCACATGCAGGGAGAGGGTCTTCAGACTGAGCTTGGGGTCGAGCTCCTACAGGAGCGGGATGGCAGCTGGCACAAAGTGCTGCAGAATATGCAGCACGGCCGTACAAGGCCATGGCATACTCAAGGGCAACTCCGGCTCCATGGCATGGCACCAGTAGAAAAGCTGTGGCATCCAAAAAAGCAGGGCAACCACAGCAGGCACTGTGAGAGCTTTGCTGTCCCTCACAGAGGTAGGCAAGCCTGCAGCAGAAGCAGAGAACCGGGAGGGGAAGGGTCCCTTTAGGTACATATTTCTGCCAGGCTCTGGCACCAGCACTCAAAAGCAACTGGTGACCTTCAGCCATGCCTGAAGTGGTTCTGGGTGGCCTTATTTCTGAGAGAGTGCCCTGAGTCTGGACACTCACTTTCAAAAATACGCATCACTTTTTTGAAGCGCTTTGGCAGTGTGGACATGCTTTTTCGGAAGACGTTTTTCAGAAGACAGGTTCTTCTGAAAGAAGCCTGCAGTGTAGACATAGCCCTAGTGAAATAGTTTTTCCTAATATCCAACCTATCCCCGGGGTAGACCATTGCTCCTTGTTCTGCCATCTGTCACTACTGAGAACAGTCTCTCTCCATCCACTTTTGAACTTCTTCTATCTCTTTCCTGAGAATATGAGAGAAAACCTGACAGAGGCTTATGCTTTCTGAGTTCACATGTTACATACATCTATATTTTTTATTTCTATTTCAGACTGTTATAATAAAAGCTGATGTTTGATTTTGGGGGTAAAAGGGAAAGCATTAAAGGTAAAAATCCACAGTTTACCCTTAAAGGAAAAAAGCAAATAATTGTCCATTCCTGTCATAGAGTACTTTTCAAAGTTAACATTATTTCTCATTTCAAAATGGCTATAACTTCTTTAGAATGGATGTGACACTTTAAATTAGAAAAATTCCCTAAATACACATCAAACATTGATGAATTTTTAAAGCAAATACATAAGCACACATACACTGCAACCAGTAGTTTCCCTGGCAGAATCATGTTTTGGAATTCCTCTCTCTGCTCTCATAACCTCTTCTAAAGTGAAGGGGAACATCTTCAACCCGGCAGTCAATGTTTATCAGATATAACCATTCAAATTATTAATTTCTCAAGGTAGTGATTTGTCAAATGTACTTCTTTGACATTCTCCAGGAATGTTTATGGTGCTGTTCAAATAATAATTACAGTGATTCACAGATTGCAGCACCCCTTATGAATGTCATGTGCATCAAAACACGATTTCAACAGATCTGTCCATATTTTAATGCTCAGAACCCTATAAATAGACAGAGTTGCAGTCTCCCATCCATCTCAACATCTCCTCTCTACAAGGACGTTGAGTTTCCAGCCAACCTTCAGCTATGAAGATCCTGTACCTTCTTTTTGCTTTCCTATTCTTGGTGGTGCAAGTTAGTGGGCAAGGTAAGATTTTTAATGAAGTGTGGGATAGCTATGGAAGAATATTTGTAATACTAAGATTTCCTAAAATCGTGTGTTATTTCTTCTTCCCAAATGCTTGTTTTCCTAAAGAGCTCTAGTGTTTACATGCTTAGCACCTGATGCTCAAAATGTAGCTATGAAACAGTCCTAGGATCAGGAAGATGCCTCAGAAAATCTATTCAGAGCTGGTTGAATTATTCTCTGTGAAAATATCCCCACTGCTGGATGAATCTTATTCAACATTTTTATGAATGACCTGGCAGAGAACAAAACCATCACTGATAAAGGTTGCCATTAAATGTGCACAAAATTGCAGCCATGTCAGTATTATTGAATATCAAGCAAAATGGTGCACAGAAAGAATACTGGACTGACTAGGCAGTGTCTTAGTGAGTGGGAAACACCTGTAAAACTGCAATCACAATGCTCATTTTCCCTCATGTGTGTTTATGAAATTCAAGACTTTTTTTGTTTTTTGTTGCAGGATTTCGCTGCCCTCCTGGTTGTAGAAGACGATGTATTAGGATGGGAGGCAGGTGCCTTCGTCGTTGTCCTTTCAATATGTCTCCCATGTTTCGCTGTGGCCGGTACAGATGCTGTCGAAGCTGGGTAAGTTCAGGATTCCACAAGGAAGACATGACTATGTGAATAGAGATATTTTTCCATCACTTTCTATATTGTTTAATCTTGGTGGAGGCGTGTGACAAAGCACTGTCCAGGCGTCTGTGTTTTCCTGGTTCTGGCCTGCCTGGGAGCTCACTTATTGATGTCTTTTACTTAGAGCTGCCTTCCCCGGGCTGCCTAGAGCCAGTCCCCAGTTTAGAGCATCCAGAGTGGTTGGGTATTTGGAGTTTACTCCTCTGAGACCTGGCAACATCAGCCTCAGCTCCAGCACAATCCATAGGACAGTGCTTGAAAGAGGACAGCACAGAGCCAATTATATCAGCATTAGTTTGTCCATGGGTCAATTCTGTCAAAGCACCTATAAGTGCCAGACCATCATATTATGGGCATAAGCTACTCCGGAGATATATTCTGAAATAGCTTTTGTTGAAGCAAAAAACGCTCCTCTCTGTTTAGGCAGCTAACAAACAACTTTATTAATTAATAAAGCACAGCATGAGCCAATCGTGGTCCCAGCAAAGCTAGGCCCAGTAAGGCTGGCTAATACAATCAATTCTAATATTTTATACTCTTAACCAAACAAGTCTGACGTCAGGGCAAGAAATCAAAGTGGACTTAAAAGAGGAATTATTATCAGCAAAGAAAGAAACAGGTTAAGAGGGAGTTCGAGCTTCAGCTCAAAATAGTTCATTAACACATTCCAACAGCGCATCCTTCTGGCCTCTCCCCACCTCGATGAAGGCCAGTTCACTCCTTCTAGTATACGTGCAGACACAAGAAACTGAAATGGCTTTTGTTATACAGGATGGCTTCTTGCTAAATATGAAATGGTTTCTACACTTATTTTGAAACAGAGCATCCACACTACAGGGGAGCTTCAAAATTAGTCTGAGGCAGGCTCTGTCCTGGAAAGCAATGACTATGAAAAATAGTGCAACTCTATGGGCTTGTCTAGACTATGTGGAAGATTCAAAGGAGGATATTCAAATTTTGCAGGAATATCCATACCTTCTTCTGATCTCACTTTTGAAAGCGGCTTTTTCAGCACCCCTCGTTTTTCGAAAAGCCGCGTAAACCTCATTTTTTGAGGAAGAGCAGCTTTTCGAAAAAGGGGGGGTTGCCAAAAAAGCTGCATCCCAACTACTTTCAATTTTGAAAGCTCTGCTTTCAAAAATGAGATCGGAAGAAGATATGCAATTTCTACAGGAAATTTACATATCCTCTTTAGAATCTTCCTCATAGTCTAGACATAGCCTTAGACAAAGGAACATAGGAAATCAAACTGGACCCCGGACTGACCACCATCGTGCACTGGCCCCAACGTGCCCCAACCGGCCCCAACCGGACTGGCCCCAACGTGCACACCATCGCAGTATGAAACCCTTGACAACTGCTGTTTGATTGCGTTTTTTCAACCACTTGCACCTCCACCGTATACTAATATCACCTAGACTACATATTCCTAGTTTGCACATGAGAAAGTCATGTGCAACTGTGGCAAACTCTTATTAAAACTTTTACTGAGCTCTATCATGTCTATGGCATCTCCCAACCCACTAGACAGTAACCCTGCTAAAGAATGAAAATGGGTTGTTTTGGCAGGATTTAGTCTAGACAAAGGCATATTAACTGTAATCCTCCAGGTGCTTACAAGTTAATGATTTCAGAATTAGTTTCAGTATCTTTCCAAGAAGTGAAGTGAGGCTGATGGATCTATAATTTTCTCAGTCCTGTTTGATCCCTTTTTAAAGATAGATACAATCTTTTGTCCTTCCTCAGTTCTTTGTGACCTCACTTGTTCACCACAAGGTCTCATATATAGTCGACCAGTTTTATTAAAACTGTTGTTTTCTAATGTAATGTCATATTATTCAGATTCCACGGGAGTGATAACAGCAGAAATTTTCAAGGCATCATCTCTGGGAAGCTGGAAGAAAATGCCTTGCAGTGAAAATCTTGATGAAAATCCAGGAAGAAGCTCTGTATTGTCTATTATGACTTCTTAATCTTACTAGAATAAAAGCAACTGGTTATGGTGGTGTATGGCAAAAGTGTATGATTGTTTTCATGAGCAGAAAGAGCTTGTTTTGATACAGAGCAATGGGGACGATGGCCGGGGTTTCGAATGTTTGCAAGCTGGAGTTGCTAAAAGGAACAGTGACAGAAATCTCCTCCATGTTCTAAGTCCCCAGACTTTGACGTGGTTATTACATAGTTGTCACAGCAACTGTAAGCGAGTGAGAGAACACTGGCTCTGCGTCTCTCCTCTTCTCTACCAACTGCCTCATCATTCCCTACAACATTCCCCAGCACAGATAGCCACCCTGACCTCCCATCTCTCCCTCCCCTCCCATTCTGCTAAATCAATCGTTGGGAGTGTAGCTGAAGTTGCTCCCTGCTGTCTCCTGTCCTGTCCTGCGGGGCTCACATATCACAGGCTGAAATTAACGCACAAGACTGTAGCCCAAGCTTCACACTGAGCTAAGCCCCTCAATCCTACAACCAATCTCCACCTGGGACACCTGCCTCTGCTTCAGCCAGGCTTTCCTAGCCATGTTAACTCAGTGCAGCCCTGCTCGAAAGCAGAGCCCTGCCCCACACAGAGCTGAGTCCATGTGGTAATAATTACCTTAACTGTGTGCTTTTTGGGTGTCACATGCTCAAACTTCAAATGCCCTCCAATCCTCCTTCTTCTCTCCCACCCACCTCTTGATCCCAGGTCACACGGAAAGACAGTGAGAGGGGTTCAGGCAGGCCAGGAGTAGAAGGGCTTTGCAGATGTAAGGACACACAGCAAGAAGGGAGAAGGGCTTGGAGTCCTGCAGAGCATCTGAGCTTCTATAGATCTCAGCAAGCCCACAGGAGCAGAGAATTGAATGCTGACATCCCTCTATTGACCCTAAATCCTCAACTTCTTCTGCTACCCCTCCTATTCCCCCACCCACCCTGCCCTCTTCTATCTCCTGTAGCTGCGAACCACCCTCCCCCACACACACAGACACACACTTTTTCCCATTTATCCGTCTCCTCCTCATAGTCCCATCCTTCTGTGCAGGCCCACATCCTTATTCCCTCAGTCTTTTACTCTGCAAGCATTCTCAAAGGGAATTTATTTTCTTTTAAAAAACAGTGGCAGTGCATTATATATAGTCAGCTGAACTCAGATCCCATTTCTCCATAATTATAATAAGAAAAAAAATTGGTAGAGGTAAGTACATTCTCAGATATCTCCCCCCAAAACAGCTTTTAAATGTCAAATATCATCTTTTATAACTCCTGAATAATGTAACCCATTCAACAGCCCTGTATTTCCTCCATTCTTTGTGCTCTGTTCCTCATCCACTTTCTATCCTTCCCCTCCAGCGTTACGAGGAGATAACCTAATGCACTTTTGACTTTCCAAAGATGGTTGGTGTCCCAATCCTCATTCTTATTATCTCACATGTCTGGGTGACACTTCTCACAGAGTGAACCCACCAAAATCTTCTGAAGAACTTATTTAGTAGAAAGTCCCTTCGGTTCTTGGAAAAAACAAAAAAGGGATGCCCAAGGAATCCATTTTGAAGCACTTAGAAGAGAGAAAAATGATCAGGAATTGTCAACATGGATCAGCAAAGGCAAGTCATGCCTCACCAACCACATTGTCTTCGATGCCTTCTTTTAAACAGACTCTCCCCTAGCACTGGTACCTGCTTCCCCCTCCCCTTTCTGCCTCTGATACAGAGGCGGTAAGAGGAGGGAAGCAAATAGTCAAGTAGTGACTCAAATTTCCAGTTACCACTTTGAAGGTTGACAGGTTCTTGTCACAGGATCAGGACCAGTATTTAAATTATTGTATGGTTGGGAATCTGATGTGCACAGTTGCCACACTCACACTACAAGAACTCTTGTATGCTTACAAATATATTTTATTAATATACTTGAAACAGTCGCAAACATCCTAACTTAGACAGATAGACTGGGAATGTAGATCTGTATCTTCACATATACCGTTCCTTCTAGAACATCCTAAAGTGTAGTCCATCATCTTCGGCATCTCCATCACCTTCTCCATGGTCATCAGGGGCCATCATTCTGGCACCTCCCAAGGAATACATCTCCTACTCCTCCCACACCTTGGTTCTAATGGCCTTTTGATATGTTTTGCTGATGATGTTATGTTTGATACATATTCGGTAGGGGACCTTTTCCTATCAACTTATTTGTATTTCCTCCCCCTACAAATAAATTAAACTAATGGAGATTGACTATCTCCTAGAACAGACCTTGAAAGGTATCAAGTCCAGACCCCAGCCTTCACAGCAGGACCAAGTACCATCTCTGACAAGTTTTTGCCCCAAATCCCTAAACAGCCTCCACAAGGATTGAACTCACAACCCTGGGATTAGCAGGCCAATGCTCAAACAACTGAGCTATCCCTCCCCCAAATGTTGAAATGTTTGCTTGGGTTTTTTTTTGGGGGGGGGGGGTTCATATACATCAATTTCTTACTATGGTCCCTTTTGTGGTTTACAGATCACATTTGTCATTTTTGTCTTACCCCTATTACTCAGTCTGGCTTTAACTGGTTATTTCAGGGTTTCCAAGTCATGATGGGTCTGTTAAGTTTGGAGGTATGCTTGGAAGCCCCTTATGCCTTTAAAAGTTGCTTTATCTTACCACTCTGTATCTTGGTGGGAGGGTCCCAAATATCTGCTAAATTTGCTTTAGCTCAACATTCAGGATGTAGCCCTTAAGCCTCTTGTGTTACAGCCAAACTACTTCAACCTAAACCTATTGCATCCTGTTATAATAATCAAATATTTAAACCCTAAGGAAATAAGAAATCTATACGATAGTGTATAGTGAATCAAGTGGGTTAGCCTTATAGGCTACAACTGGGAAGGGGATTTAGACGTGAGTGGAGGAGGATTGTTGGAGAATAGGTGCAGGGTCTTCACATTCAGCTTCACATTCTCCCCTTCTGTATATTTGCCTAGATTTAGACACGTTTCTGTGCTTCTTGGGGTGGTGAGTCTGATTCCTCTCCCTTGCCTCCTTATTTGAGCTTGGATTTGGGGGCTGGGCCCCTCTGTTTCGCCCTAAGTTTGTGCCAAGATGTGGGGGAGGGCTCGGTTCTCAGCAGTTTTGAGCTTTGCTCAACTCAGTGCGCAGGCCCCTAAGCCAACCTAAATAGAGTGTTAACATAGGTCAGAGATAGGGAACCTCCCTTGCATCAGCCACATGCGGTTCATCAGGATTAGCCGCCAGGCAGGCCCTCAGGTGGTTTGTTTATCTGATATCCGCAGGCACAACTGTTCGCAGGTCCTAGTGGCCACCGTTCAGCATTCCTGGCCAATGGGAGCTGTGGGAAGCAGTGGCCTGGCCTGTGATGCTTCTCCCAGCTCCCTTTATCTGCGAATGGTGAACGGCAGCCATTGGAAGCTGCAAGGTTCAGAGCCTGTGGGCCCGCTGGAAAACCCACCCTCTAGTGCAGCCCGCCAGCCGCTAAACTTCAGGAGCCACTCACAGAGTTCCCCACTCCTGACTTGGGTTTTTTGCCATTGAATTCTTAAGGCTTTGGTGACTGGAACGCACTGAAGTGCAGATGTTTGGTTGGATACAAGTGACATTTATCAGACTGTGCTGTAATCTGTTAATTACCACTCTTATTAGTCTCTGTACAGCACCAGCAGCATCCCTGAACCATTTCAGGGAAATACACTTTATTAGGCCCTACCTGGGAGCAGTTTCACCCCATAAACATCGATTGCTTGGTGCAAAGCCAGTTCAAGCCACCGATGCGACTCCCACTGACTTCATTAAGCTTGGGAAACATGCCCTATTGCCAAGAGGGATTTCAGGAAACAGGTCTTCCCAGGGAGAGGCAAGGGAAGAAGGTGTATTTGTTGAGTTCAAACTGTATCAAGATTCTATATATATGTAGGGCAACTTCCTACTTGTATGCATCCAAACCCAGAGGAGAAGAACAAAGGCTCAGCACAGGTGGTGGGGCAGAAAGGAGCAAGGGAAAGTAGTAGAACTGGGCTGAAGGAGAATGGAATTCCTTCCACGCAGCAGCCAGAGGCACAGCACTTATAGGGGAAAATGAAGACTCAAAATGTTGCTGCATGGGCCATGTGGAAGCCAATGGGCCCTGCAGATGCTGAGCACCTTTTCAAGACATGTCTTATTCACACTATTCAGAGAGGAGAGAGTGAATTCACTGGGCTGCAACTGCAGCCAGAAAAAAAAAATTTCTGATGCTTCTCTAAGGGAGTTTGGCCTCTCCGTGTTCATCTGGGGACCAAGTAGGATCAATGAGGTGGAGCCGATGAACACTGATAATGGCTCGTTTTTCACATAGGGAAGGAGACGTGCTAGCTTTCAGGAGCTAGGTTGTCTCATTGTTACATTATGTTGTGCAGACTACAGCACTGTTAATTCAATGGCACCATTCACAGAGCAAGAGAGACTCACTGTATCGAGTCCACTGATCCTGTATCGAGTCCTTGTGGATTCAAGTCTCGTGCTGCTGTTGGAGCACTGGAAGCAAACCTAGCAAATGCCAACCTTGCCCATGCAGAGCTGATGACATTAGTCACCAATTTGTATGGTCCATGTCACATTTTATCACACTACTTGGTGCAATGGGCCAGTGGGCTCTTATCCTTTCTCATATCTTCGGGGAAATAGCCATTCTTGTGCAAAGGGACCAGAGAGAGAAAGTCAGAGAGAGAGAGAGAACTGATAGATACTAAGGGACAATTTATAACTCTTGATTTATTCTTTTTTTACGTTTTTCAACTATTTACTCAAATGCTTGTTAAGCCATAAAGAGAAAAATGTTCCTTGTTAAAAGTTCAAGGTCAACATACCTTAATTTCTGAGTTGATGAAACTCATAGACATTTCTCTGAACTCCAAGGAGATCTCCACCAAATGAAGAAAGATTAAACTCAGCTTTCCTGGCATTCCTTATGTAAATACAATGCAGGAGGTAAAAAAGCTTACAAACCCCCACCCGTCAGTCTCTTAATAGTTTATGAAAAGGTACAAAAGAACATAAACCCAACGATATTATCATCTTTACAACTACCCAGAAATAAAGTGGATTAAATGTGGACAGTGAATTAGAGCCTTAGGATATATTTGGCCTGGTGCATAGAGAATTCCTACATAGAATCATAGAATCCTAGGGCTGGAAGAGACCTCCAAAGGTCATCAAATCCGGCCCCCTGCCCAAAGCAGGATCAACCCCAACTAAATCAACCCTGCCAGGGTTTTGTCAAGCCAGGACTTAAAAACCTCTAGGGATGGAGATTCCACCACCTCCCTAGGGAACCCATCCCAGTGCTTCACCACCCTCCTAGTGAAAGAGTTTTTCCTAATATCCAAACTGGATCTCTCCTACTGTAACTTGAGTCCATTTCTCCTCATTCGGTCATCGGTCACCATTGAGAACAGCCTCTCTCCATGCTCTTTGGGACCTTCCTTCAGGTAGTCACAAGCCTCCCTCAAACCCTCCCTCGCTCTTCTCTTCTGTAGACTAAATAAGCACAAATACCTCAGCCTCTCCTCATAAGTAATGAGCTCCAGACCCCTAATTATTTTTGATGCCCTCTACTGTATTTTCTTCAGAGCATCCACATCCTTTCAGTGGGGGGTGAGCAAAGCTGGATGCAATACTATAGATGTGGCCTCACCAGACCCGAATAAAGGGGAATCATCACTTCCCTAGATCTGCTGGCAATGCTCCTACTTATGCAACCCAATATGTTGTTAGCTTTCTTGGCTACGAGGGCATACTGCTGACTCATATCCAGCTTCTCATCCACTGTAATCTCAAGGTCTTTTTCTGCCGAACTGCTGCTTAGCCAGTCGGTTCCCAGTCTGTAACAATGCTTGGGATTCTTCTATCCCAAGTGCAGGATTCTGCAGTTGTCCTTGTTGAACCTCATGAGATTTCTTTTGGCTCAATCCTCCAATTTGTCTAGGTCACTTTGCTCCCTATCCCTACCCCTCAACATGTCTCTCTCTCCCCCTAACTTAGTGTTATCTGCAAACTTGCTGAAGGTGCAATCCATCTTCTCATTCAAGTCATTAATAAAGATGTTGAACAAAAATGGTCCTAGAACCAACTCTTGGGACACTCCACTTGATACTGATGGCCAAACAGACAGCGAGCTGTTAACCACTATCGGCTGAGATAAATGATTTAGCCAGCTTTCTAATCATCTTAAAGTCCACTTATCCGATCCATACTTCTTTAACTTCCTGAAAACAATACTGTAGGAAACAGTATGAAGGTTTTTGCTAAAGTCAAAGTATATCACGTCCACTGCCTTCCCCATATCCACAGAGCCAGTTGCCTCATCATGGAGGGCAATAAGGATGGTGAGGCATGACTTGCCCTCGGTGAATACATTTTGACAATTCCTGATCATTTTCCTCTCTACCAAGAGCTTCAAAATGGATTCCTTGAGGATCCCTTCTATGATTTTTTCAAGCACTGAGGGAACTTCCTACTAAATAAGATGCCAGGTCTTCAGATGCCACAGCTTCATTCTATGAGAGGGGTCACCGAGACCTCTAAGATAATAAGAATGAGGGGTGGGACACCAACCATCTTCTGGAAAGTCAAAAGTCATTGGGTTATCTCCTCATAATGCTGGATGGGAAGGATAGAAAGTGGATGGGCCATCCCTGAGGAACAGAGCACAAAGAAAGGAGGAAATGCAGGGCTGTTGAATGGGTTCCATCATTCAGGACCTATGAAAGATGATGTTTGGCAGAATGGAAGGAGAATATATAGACCCTCCCTGTATCACTAAGAATTGGAGATTTTGATACAGGGCAAATGAATGTATCCTAAATTTCAGTTCTTTTATTTTTCAGCTTCTAATAGGATGTGAAAAGAGGCCTAGTTGTGGTTAGCTGGCAGAGAAGGTGAAGAGGAAGGGTTTGGTTTTTTTTTATTGGTTGTGTGTGCAGAGACGGGGTGTTTCACATTTTATCTGCAGCAGTTTGCATATACACATCACTGACACCAACATTCTCCTGCCTCTTCCAAACGTAGGTGTGGGAATGAAATCAACAGGCAGGCACTAATTAAGGGAACAGCCTTATCTTCCATTAAGCAATTGGAGGATGCCCATTTGCAGCACCAACACCTGTG
>CM057847.1:176330481-176346832 GCA_030068395.1 Apalone spinifera | reverse complement strand
AGTGAAATGGCCGGCCAGGCTAATGTGCCAGTTCCTGGTGTCCCAGGTGGGTAGGAAGCATTGAGTGCTCCCTGTCCTGTCTCTGTGAAGGAAGTGGTGTGTGAGGAAACCAGCACCTTCCATCCACACAGACATGGCTGAAATAAAGGGCAACAACTGGGGCTGAGAAGGTAAAGGCCCTTCCAATTTTGGACTGCGCTGCTGATTTCACCTTCCCCCAATACTTTTTATTTGGTACATCCAGATGTGTAGAAATGGAGGGAAGGAGGAAAGTAATCACCAGAAAAAGATTCTGAATGAAGTTATGAAGCCTTATGCGCATTCATATTTTGCCATCTCTGAACCCTTGCTGGAATGAATCCCCTGAAGAATGCAGAGATGTCAGACTTCTCTGTAGCACCTTAGCAGTTTTCCAAAGTATCCCTGGCTGCAGTTTAAACCCAATCACTTAGGGTACGTCTACATCCTAGTTCGTCTGCACCCTAGTTTGTCTGCACCCTAGTTCAAACTGTGGGGCCCCAATGTACACTCCCTCCCAGTTTGAAAGTGAACTATTGACAACTATTGTTTGATTGTGTTCTTTCAACCATTTGTGCCTCCACCTTATAATACTATCACCTAGAGTACACTTTCCTAGTTTGCATATGAGAAAGTCATGTGCAAATATGGCAAAACTCTTACTAAAGTCTTACTAAAACTCTTACTGAGCTATATCATGTCTATGGTATCTCCAGCCCACTAGACAGTAATCCTGTCAAAGAAGGAAAATGGGTTATTTTGGCAGGATTTAGTCTAGACAAAGGCACATTGACTGTTATCCTCAAGGACTATGTCTACACTCCAGGATTTTTGCGCAAAACCAGTCGTTTTAGTGCAAAAACCCACAGAGCAGCCACACCTCTTATGTTTTTGCACAAGAAAATTTACAGTAAAATGGCAGAAGAGGACTTTTTGGCTATGTCTACACTCGTGGCTTCTTGCAGCAGAAATATGCAAATGAGGCTAAACATGGAATATCGCCACGCCTCATTTGCATACCCAATGAGCCGCCATTTTTGCAGAAGAGGCTCTTGTGCCAGAAGGAGGCGATATACCACGCTTAGCCTCATTTGCATATTTCTGCCTCAAGATGCCATAGCCTTTTTGGTATAGGTATACCTCTTTCTATGAGGAATAACTCCATTTTGTGCAAGAGTTCTTGCACAAAAAGGTGTGTGGACGCTTAACAGGGATTTCTTGCACAAGAAACCCCTATCGGAAATAGCACAGGTGCTCTGATGATCACAGAACTTTTGTGTGCAAGAGTGTCCATGCAATGTGGACGCACTCTTGCGTAAAAGCACATAGCTTTTTCAATGTGCTTTTGAAGTGTGGATGCGCTTTTGCACAAGTAGCTTTTTGCGGAAGATCTCTTCCACAAAAAGGTTCTTGTGCAAAAAGCCTGTAGTGTAGACAAAGCCCAGGTGTTTACAAGTTAATGATTTCTTAATTTGTTGCAGATTCTTTCCAAGAATTGAAGTGAAGCTGATTGATCTATAATTCTCCCCTTCCTCTTTGGTCCCCTTTTTAAAGATAGATACAATCTTTCATCCTTCTTCAGTTCTCTGTGACCTCACTTGTTCACCACGAGTTCTCACATATTTTGAGGCCATTTTTATTAAAACTGTTGTTTTCTAATGAAATGTCATATTATTCACAGCTTACACAGGAGTGATGACAGCAAAGATTTTCAAGGCATCATCTCTGGGAAGCTAGAAGAAAATGCCTTCCAGTGAAAATCTGAAGAAAATTCATAAAGAAGCTCTGTATCCTCCATTATGACTTCTTAGTTTTATTCGAATAAAATAAAAAACTGTTTGTGGTAGTGTCTTGCAAAAGTGTGCGTGAGTGTTTTCATGAGCACACGGACCTTGTTTTGATAGTGCTTTTTCAGAGTCCCTTTCTTCGTCCCTGTGTTTTTGATACAGAGCAATGGGGACGATGACCGGGGTTTGAAATGTTTGCAAGGTGGAGTTGCTAAAAGGGACAGTGACAGAAATCTCCTCCATGTTCTAAGTCCCCAGACTTTGACGTGGTTATTACATGGCTGTCACGGAAACTATAAGTGAGTGAGAGAAGACCGGCAGTGCATCTCTCCCCTTCTCTAACAACTGCCCCATCTTTCTCCACAACATTCCCCACCACAGGTAGCCACCCTGATGTCCCATCTCACCTCCCCTCTCATCCGGCTAAGTCAGTAGTTGGGAGTATAGGTGAAGTTGCTCCTTGCTGTCTCCTGTCCTGTCCCTGCTGGGCTCACATATCACAGGCAGAACTTCACATACAAGACTGTAACCCAAACTTCACATTGAGCTAAGTGCCTCATTTCCCACAACCCACCTCCACCTGGGATGCCTTTCTCTGCTTCAGCCAGGCTTCCTAGGCCATGTTGACCCAAGGCAGCCCTGCTCCAAAGCAGAGCCCTGCCCTACACACAGCCTAGTCCATGTGGTAGTTACCTTAACTGTGTGCTTTCTGGGTGTCACATGCTCAAATTTCAAATACCCTCCAATCATGCTTCTTCTCTCCCACCCCTCTCTTTATCCCAGGTCACATGGAAAGACAGTGAAAGGGGCTCACGCAAGGCCAGAAGTAGCAGGGCTCTGCCGATGTAAGGACACACAGCAAGAAGGGAGAAGGGCTTGGAGCCCTGCAGAGCAGCTGAGCTTCTGTAGATCTCAGCATGCCCATGGGAGTAGAAAATTTCATGCTGACATCCCTCCATCTACCCTCAATCCTCAACTTCCTCGTCTACCCCTCTCATTTGTTTTTTTCATATACATCAATTTTTTAACCTTCTCTCTTCTGTGGTTAATATAGCACATTTTGTCCTACCTCAGTTATTCAGTCTGGCCTTAACTGGATATGTCAGGGTTTTCCAAGTCATGATGGGCCTGTTAAGTTTGGGGGTATGCGTGGCAGGCCCTTCTGCCATTAAAAGTTGCTTTATCTTAACACTAGGTGGGAGGTCCCAAATATCTGCTAAATTTGCCTTAGCTCAACATGCAGGGTGTAGCCCATAGGCCTCTTCCATTACAGCCAAACTACTTCAGCATCCTATTATAATCATCATATATTTAAACCCTAAGGAAATATGAAATCTATAAGATAGTGTATTGGCAAGCAAAGGGGGTTAGCCCTATTGGCTACAACTGGGAAGGGAGTTAGATGTCAGTGGAGGAGGATTGGAGGGGAATGGTACAGGAGTGCCTGTCTGCTTCACGTTCTCCCCTTCTGTATATGTGCCTAGATCTAAGTAAGTTTTTGTCCTTTTTTGGGGTTGTGTGTGTGGGGGTCTGATCCTGCTCCCTTCCCTCCTTATACAAACTAGGATTTGGAGGCTGAGCTTCTCTGTTTCCCCCTCTGTGTGTGCCGCGATCTGGGGGAGAGCTCAGTTCTCAGCAGTTTTGGGTTTTGCTCAACACAGTGTGCAGGGGTTACATACAACTGAGCCATCTAAATACAATGTGAACATAGGTCAGGGATGGGGAGTCTCCCTTGCACCTGCCACACGTGGTTCATCAGGATTAGCCACCAGGCCCGCTCTCAGATGGTTTGTTTATCTGATAACCACAGGCTCAGCTCCTAGTGGCCACGGTTCAGCATTCCTGGCCATTGGGAACTGTGGGAAGCAGTAGCCTGGCCTATGATACTTCTCCCTTCTCCCATTGTCTGTGAATGCTGAACTGCAGCCACTGGAAGCTGTGAGGTTTGGTAGCGTCACTCTGTGAGAGGGATCACCCGGACCTTTGAGATAATAAGAATGAGGGTTGGGACACCAACAATCTTCTGGAAAGTCAAAAATGCATTGGATTATCTCCTCATAATACTGAAGGGGAAGGATAGAAAGTGAATGGGACACCCCTGAGGAGCAAAGCACAAAGAAAGGAGGAAACGCAGGGCTGTTGAATACATTGCATCATATAGGACCCATGTGAAAGATGAGGTTTGAAGGAATGAAAGGGGAATATTTAGACCTCCCCGGTATCCCTGAGGATTGGAGATTTGGATACGGAATAACCTAATGTACCTTACATTTCAGTTGTTATTTTCCAGCTTCCAGTTGGATGTGAAAAGAGGCCCAGGTGTGGCTAGTTAGTGTTTTGGGCACAGAAGGATGTTTCACATTTTATCTGGAGCAGTTTGCACATACACACCACTGACACCCACATTCTCCTGCCTCTCCCAAACCCAGGCGTGGTCATCAGTTCAACAGGCAAGGACTAATTAAGAAAAGATCTTTGTATTCCATTAAGCAATTGCAAGAGGGCCATTCGCAGCACCAACACCTGTGAGGAAAGCGTTGTTTATTGAAAATAGTAAGCTAAAAATTTCAATGTTCAGGTTTTCTCATAGTCATACTTGTAGGCCAGTGGGCTTTGAAGGGAATCATGTGCTCTATGTTTAGCAAAATCAATCACCATGCAGATAGCCTAGTATACTGTGAGATAAATTGTATCTTTCTGATTTATTGAGCAACCTGCTTTCTCTCCGTCTGTTTTTATGTTTCTGCCTGTTATCAGTCAGATTCACAAGAAATAAAGGAGTTGTAGCCTACAAATTTACTGTGAGATTATTGCTGCTTTTGTGTAAAACATGCTCTTTGAGTATAATCTGAACACAACAGGGAAAGAAGAGTAAAATGGCCAGCCTGGATGATGTGCCAGATCCTCATGTCCCACGTGGGTCTGGAATCATTGTGTGATCCCACACAATGGAGCCTGGGGCTCTGGCCGCCACTCTGCTACAGTATCGACCGTTGCATTAAAAAGAGCTGCCGATACCTGTGTTTCCCATCATTCTGCCTGCAACAAGCAGAGGACAGAGCCCAGCAGAAGTTCTGGTTATTTGCTCAGCGGCAGGTGGAGTAAAGCTACGGTTGGGTCTACCCACCATTTCCGTCAGGGCAGTGGCCGACTGAGAGTAGCTGTGTGACTATGGTTAAAACAGAGGAGGTTGCACCATCAGGCTGTAGTGAGATGAAGGCCTGAAACGTAAGCCCATGTAGCACAGGCCTGGTTTGAGGCCTGAGGCCTAGCTAACAATGGACAAAACATGGCTAACATAAAGCAAAGCTGAGCTGTGAGCAAGAGGTAGGCCCCTGCTCACAGAACTTGGCACGAACAGGGCTGAGAGAGCAAAACACTAATTGGTAATAAGCCCAGGTGCAGAACAATAATTGGAACTGGACATAAGTTGAAAGCACATGGTACCACCAGCTCATGAAAAAATACTTTGGTATCCATTCCCCACAGATACAGACTCAGGTTCAGGAAAGGGTCTAAAATGAGAGCCTGAAGGATACAGATGATATAATCAAACCACAAGGTGCAGGGTGATGGGTGGTATCTAAGAAGTGTCAGAAGGTGGTAACCTGACAACATCAGGGGTGATGTGTAACTTGTTTGTACCTGTATATAAAGTGGTGTCTTGGGGAACAGTCTTTGAATGGCCTAGAGGCAATAGAAACTTCCCACTGATTGACCTATTCCATTGTTACAGGGTACATGCGCGTAGTGGTTCAGTAAAGCCTACTGACAACTATTACTGTACTTCGCTTAACAATAAACCTGGCCCGGCAACTTTGATCCACATCTGGTTTGTGGTTTTGGGGGGGCTATCTTGGGGTCTGCTGTGGAGATTAAGTTCACAAATTGACACGACACACATCATTGAGGTTCAAATGCGACTGGTGGCGGATACGCACACACACATAAGCAGCCTTCTGCTTATCATCATCGACAGAGCCAGAGACCTGTGAGGATGCCTCAGCAGTAAATCCCAACTGAATGCACAGTCTACACTGGCCTAAATGACTCTAGCAAGACTTTGTATTATAGCTAGGTTCACTAGATGTCCCAATATTATGGGAACTGACCTGATATTAGGATTTATGCTTTATATCAGCATTTTCCAAAGTGTGGTCCGTGGCCCAGTGCCGGTCCTTAGAAAAAAAATACTGGTCCCTAGAACAATTTTCACGCACAATTCTTGGGAGAGAGTCCACCACCGTGGTATCTCTGCCGGGCATGCTCCCAGGTGGCGGGGCTAGATCCAGTGGGTGCTAGGACCCAGGGAGAAGGCCAGGCACCATGTGCACCGATGCACAATGCCCAGCACCAGATGCAGTTGGGGAAGCAGGCGCCAGCCGATAAAGTGGCCAGGATTGGGGCCAAGAGAGGGGGCAAAACAACCTGTTGGACAGGTAGGGCCAGCGACACGCCCCAGGGCAGGGTGCGGCCTGCAGTTTCACCCACAAATGCAGGCGGGACTCGGGGAGAGAACTCGGGGCTACTTATCCGACCTCCAGGGCCCATACGATCCGAGTCTCCCGGCAGGCCTGAGAGGGACCTTCTAACCTTACCAGTCCCAAACAGGGGTGAAGTAGATACCTTGGGGTTGGGGTCAAGAAAATGCCCAGGGCAGTCGACCCGGCCTGCTCCTGTTGGCACTGGGGGCTTTGGGAAGAACAGAAACAATGTATTTGCATATTCATAATTAGCTTGATGAATATGCAAATATGCAAATAAATGTTGCTGGTCCTCCAAAAACTTGCGAATCACTGCTTTATATAATCACTACTCCCACTCCCTCCCCTTGAAAATTAAGTGTCTCCATTTTTCACTTATTGGGAAAGTTAAAAAATTAAAATGGTTAGACTGAGATGCTTCGGAAATGTATAAGTCAAGGGATATTACAATTTCTCACGCGATAAAAATGAAAAATGTAATCAATTTGAAGTCTTATCGCAGTTTTGTTGCCTAGGCAAAATTTATCCTAGCTCTATACTATGCTAGGCAGGAGATTTTGATAACAATTTCTCACTATAGAAACTTCACTGCAGCTTCTTCTCCATTTCTAGTCAAGCATTTTTGCTGGCAGAATTATAGGTCTATCCGTAGTAGTTCATCCAAAAAATAAAAAAAAATACAATTAGAAATTTAGACAAGTCATTTAATTCCCAAGATTGATAATATAATTAATCATCACATGCTGTATCCAAATATGAAATGCAGATAATGCAAATTTCTTGCATTTTCTCGACGTGTTTAAATAAATGTTGACGTAAGTAGGTAGGAAAACTGTCAGTATGAGGAAATATTTTTTCCCCTCTTAGCAACAGAAATTGAGTTATTTTCACACTTATTTTCCTGGTACAGGTCTAAGGAATGTCTTCAGACCTTTTAGTACCTGGAATTCATGTGCTGAGACCTAATATAAGGACATGTCATGATCTAGAATGTATGGATTCACACACACAAGAGAGAGAGAGAGAGAGAGAGAGAGATAAAGGCTATGGCTATTCTAGACAACTTAAAGCAATTGCTCTAAGACAAAGAGGGAGAGCTTGCCCATCATCTTAATTACTCCATGCCCAGTGAGTGGTAATAGCAATGCTGATGGAAAAAACTGTCCATACTTGTGCTTAAGTCAGTGTAACTTAGGTTGGAAGGGTTCGCACTCCTGAGTGACATAAGTTAAACCAGAATAAGTGATAGTGAAGATATAGCCCAAAGTACCAGAAACAAGCAAGGTAACGAGATGATTAACTGGAATACACTTTCATATGACGTGTATAGAACTTTTTATGAGTGAGCAAGATGGCCTTAGGAATGTAACTTTGGAAAGCTCACTGTCTGCTTATAGTTAATATGATATCGCAGTGTGGGACTACTCTTCAGAAACTGGTGTCATGTAGGATTTTTTTCCTGTATTGTGTTAATAAACCTGGCTGACACTGCCTATTTGGTCTCTTGAGTATATTTTGTAACAAAATAATGAGTCAAAAAGTGGTCAAAGAATGTTTATAATTGTTACGATCAGCCAGAGGCCAACTAGCCAAAACCTCATTCACATAGAGCAGTAGAGGGTCACACAACTTGAGTTCTTGGAGGGGGATTACAACTGATTATGCAGTAGGATGATAGTGTTTGTGAATCTGGGTAGCCAGCCAGTCCAAAGGGTGTTAGAGGTGACCAGACATTTCCTGTCTGCATAAGAGATGCTACTATGATTTTTAATAATAACCCTTTCTCTAGTGAGATGCCTTTTTAACAATAACCAGTTTTATAAAGATTGCATGATAAAGTGATTGTGTCAAAACTTCATTGCACTAGGAATTCCTGGATGAAAAGCCAAATTTAAATTGTAATGCAAAGATTAAAGATCTTTTATTGGCTACATGCCAGACAGAATTTAAAAAAAAGAGGCAAAATGCTGTTTAAAAATCTTAAAGCCACAATGAATAAAAGTGAGAGACTGGAAATACCAAAATCCTTTGTTGTATAATTTGTGAATAGCCATGTTGGGTCTTCCTTCAGACTTGATATTGTAAATAATCTTAATGCTTATGGTCATCCGTGTATGGATGGAAAAGTTAAAAAAAAAGGCAAAGAATGGGAACAAAATGGTATTGAAATTCATTGCCACACTTATTTAGCACTAGCAGGGATATGTAGGTGTGTAACTGAAGAAAGTTGGAGTGGAGAGTTGAAGATGTGTATTCCTTATTTAAATGCTTATACTTTTCAATAATTCAGTGTTATTTTTATGACATTATTTTTTATTTTGGATTTCATGAAAAAAGGATTTATTTTTTTTAGTAAATGTTTTAAAATGGAAATTCCATCCCTATAAACTCTTATCATTCACTTGGTTTTACCAAAAAAAAAAGGGGGGGAGAGAGGGCTATAGTAAATTTGGCTTCCATAACATTTTATTCAAGTTTTCAAATCTTAGTATTCATTTAGCTGTGCCAGAAGAAATCACTACTCAAAATTTATCAGTGTTATCTCTTTTCTGTTAAGATTTATTGAGAAGTTATTTTATTGCAGGTTCAACCTATTTTTCTGGCTCATCTTGCTTGTGTCTCTTTCAACGTTCATTCAGTTATGTCAATTTGGCAAACTACTTGCTTCAGTGATTCTGTCTTGTTTTTGTTTGGTTTTATGGGAAGCAATCCCATTCCAGGCATAGCCTATTTTCTTGGCGCAACCTAACTGTTATGTTGCTTTACGTTATGTGGCTGGTTTCGGCTAAACCCCTGGGTCCTGCGCTCCCTGGCGGGTCTTTGTGTGCACCTCAGAGGTTCGCGGTGTCCCTATCACTTCCGAGTAAGGCAAGTGTAGGCCTCTACCAGAGCCCTTTTCATCATTGGCCAGTTCAGATTTTTTGGAGGTCAGTTCCTCCGATTAGTCTATAGGGTCTCCCCTGTTTCATACTGGCAGCCCACCCATCAAGAGGAGGGTTAGGGGGAACCCGGTCCCATCCACTTGCTCCGGGTTCCGGCCCAAGGCCCTACGGTGGTGGGGTGTGTAATCCCAAGTGAGCTGTGAGGCCTGGCCCTTGCCTCACTGAAAAGCGGCCCCTCCCTGGGCCACTCCCCCAACGCTTCCTAGATACCTCCTCCCCGATGCCTTGGAACAGTCCTTGATTGCTGGCTGCTTTGGGTCTGTCTCCTGGGCTGCGCTGGGCTTGCTCTGTGACCAGGGCTGGCCCGAGCCCTTTTGGTACCCTGGTCCTGGGCATGCAGTGCCGCCTCTGGGCGCAGGGCGCATGCGCGGGCCCACCCCTGGGGAGCACGGCGCATGCGCTGTCCAGCCCGGCCCAGCCAACACTGCTGGCACACGTGCAGGGCTCCGCAGCCATGGGGGGAAGGGCGCTGCTGGCCAGGGCTGCAGGGCTGGCGCTGCGGGAGCTGGGTGTGCGGCTCCTGGTGGCATCTGTAAGGAACACCACACGCCCCTTACGGCTGCCATCAGGTGCCCCCCGGCGATTGGCGCCCTGGGCAGTTGCCCGGCTCACCCATGCCTCCGTCCGGCCCTGTCTGTGACCCTCTCTTCTGGTCTGTCCCTTTTCTCCTTCCCCACCCCCAGCCTTGCCTGTGGGAGGGTTTTTATGGTGGGCCTATCAGCCTTAATTGGCAGCAGGTGTTTTAATCAGCCTTCCCTTCAGGCTGACACCATATGGGCTTCCGGTGTTGCCCTGGCTGGGCTGCAGTCTCTGGCAGCCTATTCTGGGAACATAAAACCACATATCCAGCTCCCCATGCATCTGTCTTCCACCAGGCTTTTGCAGCCCCCTGCTCTCAGGCTGCCACACATCCTTCCCTCCCTCCCCTGCGCAACACCTGGGGGTTGGGCAACTTGGGATGTTAGACAGTACATGCTGGATATGCCTTTGGCATTCCCATGGCGGCTTCCTGTCCTGTGCTGCACTCGGAACTGGTAGGGTTGGAGTGATATAAACCAGCGCGTCACCCTGGCATTTTTTTCCTTATTCTGCTGCATCCACTAGAACGGGGCATGGTCTGTCACCAAGGCAAACTTGTGTCCTAGCAGGTAATATTGTAGTGCCTCCATGGCCCATTTTACGGCCAGGCATTCCTTCTCAACCACAGCGTACTTATGTTCTCTAGGTAGCAATTTTCTGCTGAGGTACAGTATTGCGTGTTCTTCTTCCCCTACCATCTGGGACAGGACTGCCTGAAACTCTACTCAGATGCATCCGTTTGCAGGATGAACTCTTTTTGTAAAGTCCAGGGCTATTAGTACCGGGTTGTTACAGAGAGTTGACCGCAGGTCAGTGAATGCCTTTTCCGCTGCGTCAGATCAACTGACTGCATCGGGGCTTTGAGCTTTTACTAAGTCCGTCACGGGGCTGGCTCATGTAGCAAAGTGAGGAATAAATCAACGATAATTCCCCACAACACTAGGAATGCTTGTACCTGTTTCATGCATTTTGTCTGGAGCTGCTTTTGGGTGGCCTCTAACTTATTCAATTGGGACTTCACCAGACCTTTTCCAACCACGTACCCAAGTTTCTGGCTTCGGTAAACCCCATGGCACACTTAGGTGGATTTGCCACGAATCCAGGGTGCCTGATGGTGTCCAGAACTGCCTCTGCCTTCTGTAGGTGTGTCTCCCAGACTGGGGTATGAATGACCACATCATCTAAGTAGGCAGCCGCGTATCTAGCGGGGGGCCACAGCAGCTTATCCATGAGACACTAGAATGTCAATGGGGCCCCCTGGAGGCCAAATGGGTGTACTGTGTACTAGAACAGCCTTCAGGGGTGGAGAATGATGTTTTTTCTTTAGCATCTTCCTCAAGAGGAATTTGTCAGTAGCCCTTAGTTAGGTCTAGTGTGGTCAGATAATGGGCGTTGCCTACCCTGTCCACTAGTTCATCAATGAGGGGAATAGGATATGCATCGAAGTGGGAGGTCTCATTCAGTCACCTGAAGTCGTTGCAGAAGCGGGTGGTGCCATTACGTTTTGGAACCAGAACTATAGGGCTGGACCACTGGCTGTGAGATTCCTGTAGGACGCCCATCTCCAGCAACTTTTCCACGTCTGCCCTCATCTCTTTTCTTTTCACTGCAGGGACCCGATAGGGTCTCAGCATCACTCGAGCCCTGGGGCTAGTGATGATATGATGGACTGTTTCCAACGTTCGGCCTGGTTTCTTGGAAAATAATCATTTCCATAACTTCCTTCTTTCACTTGGGTGACAACTCAGGACCTATCTTCACTTGTCCCAGGGGTTCTGTCGGGAGGACTGGGTCCCTCTGAGCAAACACACAAGCCTCTTGGAGGTTTCCCATCTTGGTATTTCCAATCATGGTATCTCTGGGCCCGGGCCATGGCAGTAACCCCTGCATGGGCCAGGATCTCCTCTTTCAGCTGGGGGTAGCTGGCTGAGTCCTCAGCTGGCAGATAGTAATAGGCCCTCTGGGCCTCCCCACAGAGGAATGGTGCAAATATGCTGGCCCACTGCCCCTCTGGCCATGTCTTGCAGTGGGCGGTATACCCAAAAGCCAGGAGACAGGCCTCTATGTCATCTCCCTGCATCATTTTGGGTAGGCAAATATTGGCTTTCCTGAGTACCAATCGCACTATCTCGGGGGACTGTCAGCGAGTGCCCCTAGCCAGTTCACCACCTCTCGGAGGAGAGCTCGGTCTGCAGCCGCCTGGTTCATGAGTAACTGGTTTGTTTCTTGCTATAGCCTAGCAGCCTCCTGCATGACCAGCACCTGCACCAGGGCAGCCTCCTGCTGGCCATCCAAGTCTTCCATTGTGCTATACCCCCAGAGCCTTCCCTGGCCGGGATCCACAACCTGACACCACTGCGCACCCCCCTTCTCTAAAATTTTTTTAAGAGAAAAGAAAGAGAAAAACCCTGCCGGGCTGTGATAGGAGATCCCACTGCTGACACCAGTTGTGGCTGGCTTGGGCTAAACCCCTGGGTTCTGCACTTCCTGGCAGGTCTTTGTGTGTGCCTCAGAGGCTCGCAATGTCCCTATCACTTCCGAGTGAGGCAAGGGTAGCCCGCTACCAGAGCCCTTTTCATCATTGGTCAGTTCAGGGTTTTTGGAGGTCAGTTCCTCCGATTAGTCTACAGGGTCTCCTCTGTTTCGTACTGGCAGCCCACCCATCAGGAGGAGGGTTGGGGGGAACCCGATCCCACCCACTTGCTCTGGATTCCGGCCCAAAGCCCTATGAGAGTGGTGGCTGTAACCCTAAGTGAGCTGTGAGGCCTGGCCCTTGCCCCACTGAACAGAGGCCCCTCCCTGGGCCACTTCCCCAACCCTTCCTAGATATCTCCTCCCCGATGCCTTGGAACAGTTCTTGAATGCTGGCTGACTTGGGTCTGTCTCCTGGGCTGGGCTGGGCATGCATTGTTCTGCCCTGCCCTGCCCTGCCCTGCCTCGCCTCTGTCTGTCCCTTTTCTCCTTCCCCCCACCAGCCTTGCCTGAGGGAGGATTTTTATAGTGGGCCCATCAGCCTTAACTGGCAGCAGGTGTTTTAATTAGCCTTTCTTTCAGGCTGACACCATATGGGCTTCAGGTGTTGCCGTGGCTAGGCCACGGTCTCTGGCAGCCTATTCAGGGAACAAAAAACCACATATCCAGCTCCCCGTGTATCTGTCTTCCACCAGGCTTTTGCAGCCCCCTGCTCTCAGGCTGCCACAGTTATGATAAGAATAATCTATTTACTGATTTTGGTGTTCTAGCTCTTACCATTTGGAGGAGTTCTTGACCAAACAAACAAACTCTCTAAAATATATCGTAGATTAGCAAATAAAGGAAGAAAGCTGGCAAAGAACTTAAAATCAGAATAAAACCAAAAAGGCAAAAGTAAAACCTCCAGTGAGAATACATGCAAAGTAAATATCCCTGATACTTACATTACACAAGAAATGAAGGATGGACTAGGAGATTTTCAGGAAAGATGCAGCCAGTAGATGCGAAATGGGTTTTGCAACCACTGGATAACAATCTTAAAAATGTGCATGGAGTTGCCCAGAAACAGAAAACAAAGAAGGGATCTTTCACGATCAATTTACTAGGCAGACAAAACCAACCGGTCTAGGGGGACAAATTCAGGTTTTGTGGGAACATGCAGTAACTTGTACTCTCCTTGCAGAGCCGGGATGTTTTTATTCTGGTTTCCAGCCGTTCCTGTTCTAACATACAGAACCACCCTTCCTGCTCAGAACTAATAATATAGCCCTTTTCAAAGAGTTTTTTGATACAGGTCAAGCTGTTCCTTTCTGTCCTTTCGCATTTCTCTATTCTTGCTGCTGGTACCTGCTCTTTCAAATGAACTCATAGAGTTAATGACTCTCACTTGGCTCATAGATCCGCCCACTTCTAAATTGCTGTCTCGACTTCTGGCCTTTCCCCCTTGTTTTAACAGTTAAAAGGTTGTAATTGTTACAGAAACCTCCTCCACAGAAAGACATGAAGCAACTGAAAAAAACCCATCAAAATGCATAAGGTAAAAACTTGACTTTAAATAAGCCCAGCTAATTAAGGGCTTTTAAACTGTCAGAAATGCAACTGCTGAAGACATCCTGGCTTTCTTGAAAATATGCTTGCCAAGCAACAGATATGTTAACTTTGCTCCTAACATTAGCCACTAATATATGAAACATGAATGTTTCCTATTTCCAGATAGTAATATTCTAAAGGCAAAAACGATATAAAGTAATGGAAACTGTTGTAACTAATTTAACACATTTTTTTCAATTTTTGTTTCTTTTTTTTTTCAATTCTTACTAAACATTTTAAATAAAAAAGCTAGAACGTGCATAATTAAATTGTTAATTTGTCAGTTTAGTGTGTTTGTTTCCACAATGCTTTGCCTTAACAACTTTAAGCTCCTATCTTTTATAGTAATAAAAGGTTTTGGCGGCATTCATCTTTAATTGTATGTTTGCCACATCTATGCCGTGTATGTTGTCCTTTGTTGTTGAATTTTATGTGTATTGTGTGATTAGTTTTTATTTTTATTTTGTAGCAGGAAAAGACAATTTTACCTTCAGACTTATAAAGGCTAATTTTAATATAACTGGTATTTTGCTGTTTTAATATTATGGCTGGGTTATAGCTATCATAATGAAAGCTTTCAAGCAATTTAAACAATAATCATGATTAATTATACAATTAAAACACTAATCAAGATTAATTGTGTGATTAATCAAGCTATTAAAAATAACAGAATTAAATTTAATTCTTTTTGGAAATGTTTTACATTTTCAAATATATTAATTTCAATTAAAACAGAGAATACAAAGTGTATAGTGCTAAGTTTGTATTTGATTACAGATATCTGCACAGTAAAAAAATAAATTCACCTAATACACATACTGTTATGTGATTTCTTTACCGTGAAAGTTGAACTTATAAATGTAGAATTCTGTACTTAAAATAATTACATTCAAAAATAAAGTTAAACTTTGGACCCTCCAAGTCCACTCTGTCCTACATCCTCTTTAGTCTACTGTTAAGACAAACAAGTGTGTTGACATTCACAGGACATAATACTGCCCACTTCTATTTGACAATGTCACCTGAAAGTGGGAAGATGCATTTGCATGGTGTTTGCATGGCAATGGTGTGGCCAGCATTGCAAGTTATGCTAAAGATTCATATTTCCCTTCATGCTTCAACCACTTTTCCAGAGGACATGCTTCTATGCTGATGATGCTTTCAATCAAAAGCAGTGCAGACCCACACATATTTATTTTCACAATCTATTTTCATAATCTCAACAGAGGGCTGATTTACTCCTTCGGTGGTTCAGGCTCTGCAGTTTCTGTGCTGTAGTACTGCTGTTTCAGTCTTCTGAAACCATGATTCCACACCTTGTCCCACTCAGGTTTTGGAAGGCACTTCAGATCCTCAAACATTGTGTTGAGAGGTGTCATTATCTTTAGAAATCTCACATTGGTATCATCTTTGGTCTCGTCTACACAAGACCAGGCAGTTGGGCTTAAGGTATGCGAACCAGCGATGCAAAATATGCAAAATATGTATGAATTTGGCTTATTTTAAGTCAAGCCGCCACAGTGTCTACACTGTGGGAGGCCAACAGGAGCATGCTAAATCGAATGCTAGAAGTTCAACTTCTAGAGGGTCTGTCTTCCCTGGAGCAGTCTGGATGCTCTCTTTTGCAAAAGCGAATAATTTTTTCAATGCACTTTTGCATTGCGAATGCACTCTTACGCAAGATGTTTTTGCGGAAGATCTCTTCTGATAAAAGCTTCTTGCGCAAGAAGCCTGCAGTGTAGACGTAGTCTTACAAACGACTTGGCCCCTATTACATTTGTAAGTAATCTAAATTAATCTGCTATACATTTGTGTTACAGAAAAGAAGAGAAATCAAGTCCATGCATAAAACTGTACTTTTAAGTCTTTCTCTATGAAATAGAAATAACATTCTTTTGTAAGAGCAAATGTGCCATTACTCTATATATTTGTTTGTTAATTAATATAATAGCATCGTGACAGGAATGTGCTCAAGACTCAAGAGCTTGGCAAAGAATTATCCCAATGTTTTTCAGTCCTTTAAAATTAACATTTTAGTTTGTTCAGTTTTTGTCTTGGGTTGGTTAGTTGTGGGCTCATTTGCTTGCCCTGTGCTTGCTTGCGTGAAGACTGTGGCTTGGTCTCTTATGGGGGCTGTGTGCTAACTCAAGCTGCCTGCTAGGTTAGGCTGAGAGCTCACTAACAAGGCCTTAACCTGCTATCCCTTTTGACATCCCAGGATAGGGCAGTGGGAAAAGCGAACTCAGGGGGAACATGGAGTTTTAAGACAGCTCCTGTCAAAGTTAGACTCAGAACTCACAATTTAGCAGACCTCTCTGTTTTATTAGCGAAGCGCTTTGCCAATACAACCAGAAAAGTGAGTTCCCTTAACAAAGCCCAAGCCACCTTATCTATACAGATAAAAGGGCACAAACTCAAACAAAGTTAAAACAAAAAACAGGACTGTGTAGCACTTTAAAGACTAACAAGATGGTTTATT
>CM057847.1:176264306-176277036 GCA_030068395.1 Apalone spinifera | reverse complement strand
GGAGAGCTGAGAGAGAGGGGGGGAGGCAGTAGGAGGAGGAGAGAGAGATGGAGCAAGAGACCGGAGGCTCAGGAGAGAAGACTGATGTGGGGGACAGACCTGAAAATCCCATCTTATGACGGGCTAATTGGCTAGTCACTAGATATAAAAATCTTCCATTTACCTTTACAGAAAATCCTTCAGTTTAAATTTGCAGAAAACATCACACAACAGAACAAACTCTACATTCCGGTCACAGAGTATTTTCAATGTAACTAACTTTATTTCTCCTTTTAAAAAAAGCATTTGAACCTCTCTGTCACGGGTTTTTATGCATGAAATTCAGAAAATTCCCTAAATACTAATCAAATATTGATTAAAAACTGTACAAAACAACTACACAAATGCACACACCTACTACCAAACATTTCCCCCATAGAGTTGTGTTCTGCATGTGATCTCTTCCCTAGACCCCCTGTGACAGACCCGGCAGGGTCCGCACTGAGCCGGGCTGGGGGATTACCCCCATCCTGGCAGGGAGAGGTCGGGCAGCTGACCCAGATGGCTGAAAGAGTCCCGGCCGGGTGGAGAGCCGGCGTGGGGAAACAGGGGCGGCCCCGCGCCGAACGGGGCGGGGCCAGACCCGACCGAGACGGGCGTGCCGGGAACGCGGCGAATGCAGCGTCCACGCCGGACGGCACAGAGTGGGGGGCGGAGCTTCCGACCCTGGCCAATGCGTGGCGGGGAGTAGGGACGCCAGGAGGGCGGGGGAGGGGTCCCCAGTGTCCGGGCCCAGGCCCTTTGAAAAGGGGCCGGGAGCGACAGGAGGGTAGGAGGCAGGGAGGAGCGGCCAAACACACCTCCAAAAGATGAACATCCCACCTCGTTGGAGGGCAAGAAGGCTGGGGCTGGGGCTGGGGCTGGGGCTGGAGCCCCCAGGATGTGAGCTGGATGAGGCCGACGGCTCGGGCGAGGTGAGTGGCCTACGTGAACCACCCGATGGGGCGGCGGGGAGTGGGGGAGTGGAAGAAGCCTGGGGCAGAGCACTTCTGGCGCCCGTGGGCAGGTGCGTTACGGGGATAGTCTCCACCTGCCGTGGAGGGAGTACAGGAGTTACCCCCTCCCCCACTTAGGGCTGCCCGTTGGGACCTGGCGGAGAGGCGGGCCCGGGTCCCCCACACCCCTTCCCTTTGGATGCTGCCCTGAACCCCTCTGTAATTTGGCCACAAAGCCACCCCGTTTCCCTGAGGGAGCCAGACAACTAAGACGGCGAACAGACCCCCGGACAACCCTTACCCTCCTTCCGGGAAGGACCTAGCCTCGGAATACACCCCAGAGAGTCCCCCCACCCCTTCCCTCTCTTTTCCCCATGGGACCCATGGACCCCTGATGGGGCTGGGCAGTGAGTTCGCTGAACTCCGGCATGGCCACTGTGCCGGGTGATCGCACTTACATCCCCTGTCCCGGGGACCAGGCCCCGGGACAGACATATGATTGACTTAGACGGTGGGTCCGTTGAACCCCCTGCCTGCCGGGAGGGGGCACTCGCAACCGTTAAATCCGTCACACCCCCTCTTATAATCAACTGGAGGATTTTCAAGAAGGCAGTAAATGTTTGCCCAATATGAATACTCATGTTGGAACTTTCTCAAGGCGGGGCTTGTCAATTGCAGGGCCCTGAAATTCTCCAAGAATCTTGGTGGTGCTGCACAATTAATAATCCTTGTAATTAACAGATTGCAGCATTCTTTATAAATGTCAGTTGCATCAAAACATTTCAACAGACCAATCCATATTCCAATCGTCAACACCCTATAAATAGAGAGAATCTCCTTCTTCTGTCTGTCTCAGCATCTCTTCTCTACAGTGACGCTGAGTTCCCAACCAAACTTAAGCTATGAAGATCCTTTACGTTCTTTTTGCTGTCCTCTTCCTCATGATGCAAGTTGGTGCACAAGGTAAGATTTTAATGAAATGTGGGAAGACTGTAGAAGGATATTTTGGAGCATCTACTAACATTGCTTAAAAGTCAAGTATCAGAGGGGTAGCCGTGTTAGTCTGAATCTGCAAAAGCGGTGAGGGGTCCTGTGGCACCTTATAGACTAACCGAAGTGTTTGGAGCATAAGCTTTCGTGGGCAAAGACCCACTTCATGCATCTGACGAAGTGGGTCTTTGCCCACGAAAGCTTATGCTCCAAACACTTTGGTTAGTCTATAAGGTGCCACAGGACCCCTCGCCGCTATTGCTTAAAAGGTTTTCCATCTCAAATCTCTTTCTAAAGAGCTCTAATGCTTACATGTCTGACAGCAGATACTCAAAATTTAATTGTGAAAGAATCCTAGGATGAGGAAGGTGCCTGTGATGTTCCTGTAAACGTCCATTCAGATTTGACGGAACAATGAGCTGTGAAAATATCTCCAGCATTCAGTCAAATGGAGTCCATCAGGAATTTATTTTTAGCTCCACTGTATTCAACATGGACATGGACGAGAACATGAAATCATCACTGATAAAGTTTGCCATTGTCTGTGCACAGAATTATAGACATTGAAGTATTATGAATCATCAAACAAAATGTTATATAGGAAGTGCATTTTGTTTATTTGGTTGATTGGGAAATACTTGTCCTCCTGCACTTGCAGTTCTTCTTTACCCTGCTGTGTGAATGAAAATCAAGACTCTTTCTTTATGCAGGACGTTGTAGACCCGAGGCTACCTGGCTATGTTTGCGAAGAGGAGGACGGTGCTACAGTTGGCGGTGCCCCCTTTTTCAGCGTCCCATTGGACGCTGCTGCTGGTCAAGAGTTTGCTGTAGATGAGTAAGTTCAAGATTCCACATGGAAAACACCACTGTGAGAACAGCAATGTTTGTTCCTCTTCTTTCTATATCTCAGTTTTTGTTTAATTCTCTTGTAAGCTTCATGTCCACAGGATGGCCAGGGAGAGGTGAGGGAGAAGAAGGGGAGCAAAAGAGGCTTCTGTGTTGCCTTGATTCTGGACTAATTTGGAATTGGATTGGCCCTTGTGTATATTAAAACAACCTTATTGATCCCTCTTACTTGGCTAATCCCCAAGTTGAGGAATCCAGACTCTTCAGTTGATAACAATTTCCCCCTCTGAGGTCTGATAACACCTAACATTATCTCCAGAGCAGCCCTTACAACAGCACTTGCTAAGAGGGTAGCAAAGAGACAATTATCTGTCATGGATTGTTCAGACGTTCATGAAATCCTCCCGAGTCCCTTTCAAAGTCACTATTCATCATGAGAGCAGTATAATACAGGCAGGGCCTGTGGCCAGATTCTTCTGTATCTATGCTGTTATTTCATTTTACTATAAGGAAAGCAATAGGAAAGAATAAAAGGGAAGTCTCCAGATGGGAGCTTGGGGAATATGTCTTCTTTGCACAAGTCTGCAGTGAACCCTGAAAGCAACAGGGCTGCGTTCTGCAGACAGGCCACAACTTTAGAACTTTATTGCTTAGATCACAAAAGTACAAGTGTTTAGCTACCTAAATGGTGTGTGTGCGGGAGGAGGGGGGGAGTAAAAGTCTGCCATGTTCCAATATTAAATGATGGCATGTGTCAGAGATCAACCCAAATAATCACATTTGGGCACATAATCAAGGCTTATCCTTTTAAATGTTTCGTTGTTTATATGTGCCATTTCCCCACTCTCTGATGGAAGGATCCTATTTTCAATAATTAGCTCAGGAGAAATTCAAGCGCAGTATTTTCTTAGTACACTATAGTACTGATCATAAAAACCTGCTGACCGGCTGTTTATGTAATAACTCCATTTTCTTCCATCTTTGTTCTTTTGTGGAAATGTTCCCTTTTTAGGGGTCATATCTAGGCTTCTTATGGAAACAACAGACCAACATTGGTTTGGAGTTCTGCAGTGATTTATTTGTGACCCTGCATGGTTTAACATTTTTCTCCAGGAATTGAAAGAAAAAGTAAAATCATCACTGATTAATTTTGTAGACAAAACAAATATTGAGGGCCTGGTTAAATAACGAAGAGGACTAAACAGTGATTCAGAGCTACCTGGAGCCCTTGGTAAATCAGATGCCAGCTAAACATACGTTTTAATATTTAATACAGTGATGTAAAAATATTGACCTTTAGGATCATGACAGGGGGACTCCATATAGAGCAATGACTATGAAATAATTTGGTAGAATGGTAGATAATCAACTAATCACTCCCTGTGCAATCACAGTTTAGGTCAACAGGGGAATCTGGGATTTTGTGGCTGATGCAACCACTACTGGAATTTTCTATCCATGTCTGGTGCCCCCAATTGAAGAAGAGGCTGGTAACATTGGAAGGGTTCAGAAAAAAGCCAAGAGAATGACGGAATCATCAGAAAACTTTTCAATGACTAACTGTGCTCAGTGCAGTTAGTTTAAGAAAGAGAAAGTTAGAAGGGTAACTTGATTGTCTCTGAGTACTGTGCCTACAGGGGAAACTGATAATAGGCTATTTAATATAGCAGACAGAGGGATAACATAATACAATCACTGCAAGTTGAAGCTAGAAAATTCGGACTAGAAATCAGATGTAAATTTGTAATGGGGATAACCATTAACAATCAAGGATTTGGGTGGATTTTTCACTGACAATTTTTAGATTGTGAATGGATGTTTTTCTAAAAAGATCTATTCTATGAGTTACTTTGTAGAAAAACTTTGGCCTGTGTTATAGTGGAGGTCTTACTGGAATAGAATCATAGAACGTTAGAACTGGAAGGGACCTTGAGAAGTCATCAAGTCCAGTCCTCTGCCCTCATGGCAGGACCAATCATTGTCTAGATCATCCCTGACAAGTATCTGTATAACCTGCTCTTAAATATCTCCAGTAATGGGGATTCCACAACCCCCTAGGCAACCCCCCTAGGATTCCAGTGTTTAACCACCCTGACAGGCAGGACATTTTTCCTGATGTCCAACCTAAACCTCCCTTGCTGCAAATAGGTGATCACAGTTGTCTCTAGTGGCCTAGGAATCTATGCATCACTGAAAAACATTGTAAATACAAACAACTGAGGGGAACAAATGTCCAATAAGGCCCTGAGGAAGCCTTTTTTGCTCAAAGAGATTTTTTCCCCTTTGTAGCTATTTCATTTACTCTACATGGTGGAGGTTTTGGATCAGCTTGTTCTAAACTACCCTTCCTAGCCTTGACTTCTTGCTAGCTCCAGTGTGTACTGTGAAGCATGCAGGATGCCCAGCATGTTCCCAAAAGCAGAGTCACAATGTGTAGTCAGCTCTTTCATAGTTTATACCTAGAGCCCCTTGTAATCCCAAGTTAGCATTGCTGCATGCTAACGGCTGCAGTTGTCTTAAAGTGTGGATCTTGGAAGTTAACCCAGTATTTCAACTGTATGCTTTACCCTTACCAGCTACCGTGGAAAATTAAGACCTGTGCCTTTCCTACAGCACACCTGCTAATGCACCCAGAATATTAGTCTTTTCGCAGCTACATCATGTTATTGGCTCATATTCAAACTATGATCAACTATAACCCTACCAATACTACCACCTACCCTATGAATTCCTCACAAAAAACAGGACTATGTAGCACTTTAAAGACTCACACGATGGTTAATTAGGTGATGAGCTTTCGTGGGCCAGACCCACTTCCTCAGATCAAATAGTGGAAGAAAATTGTCACAACCATATATACCAAAGGATACAATTTTATATATACAAAGGATACAATACAAAAATCTATCACTTTGTAGCTGTGCATTTGATATTCTCCTTTGTAAGTGTAGCACTTCTCACTTAATTTCATATTGGTGACTTCAGACCAATTCTCCAATTTGCCTTTGAAGTCTGAGTCTGTCTCCCAAAGTGCTTGCAGCCCCTTCCGGCCTGAGCACATCTGCAAAACTTATAAATATGCTCTTATATTATCAACCTGATTGACGAACATGTGGAATCAGAGTGAACATAGGACTGACCACTAGAGGCCCCTCTATATCCACCCTCCAAGTTTGAAAGTTAACCATTGATGATTGCTGTTTGAGTAAGGTCTTTCACCCAGTTTTGCCTCTGCCTTATGAAAATATAACCTTGACAATATTTCCCTAGTCACCTTATGAGAATGTAAAATCCTCACTAAAACTGAGATATATTTTGAAATATTATGTGTACATCTTGTTAGAGAAGAAACAGGTGACCCAGGAGCGGATGGGGTAAACAGAACTGCTTTATTGCCCATGCACATTTACCTCGGACATTCAACACAGCATCTGAGTGACAACAAATTGGCCTCAGATGCTTTTATCTATTTTAGTATGTTAATTCACATGTCTATCACTACTTTTTCTAAACCCTAATTTAGTAATGATAATTCCCATTAAATGAATATTAATAAGCAAATAATGAATACAATTATACCCACCTCTAATTACTATTTATATAATTTCTAATTGAATCAACACTTTCCTATATTACAAACTAACAGATTATAGAGATTACATGGAATTTGACCCTGAAGATATTCTGCAGAGCCAATGAGGATAAGCAAGAGACATAACAAAATAGAACAACTGCATGTTTATTTGGTTTCCTAGGCTACAGAAATGAAGAGAGAGAACACGTTTATACATCAGAAAGGATAATACTGCTTTTGACCAGACCCTTAAACTATCTTTCCAAACCACAAAACAAAAGGAAAAAGCTTGTTTAAAGGGTAATGCTGTAGCTCATCCCTGAACTACTAATAAAGAGCCATTTCAGACCTATTAATTGTTACATACCCCAACACATCTTCCCTTTGATCCTCTAAGACAGTGATCATTCAAGAAGGAAAATGGGTTGGTTTGGTCTGATTTATACCAGAGAACTCCCTGATGGCTAATATTCTCTAGGTGCTTACAAATTAATTGTTTAATATTTATTTATTCATTTATTTATTTATTGGTACTTTCCAAGCAGTGAAGTTAATCTGACTGGTCTACAATTCTCCAGATCTTCTTTGGTCCCCTTTACAAAGACAAGTACTGTGTTAATCCTTCCGCAGTTCTCTGCGACATTCATTTTTCCTCCCTGAATTCTTGCACGTATGCAACCACTTTTATTAAAATTATATGTCGAGAACATTGCATAGGGACAAAGATTCCCCTGCTCTGGAGCTAACCAGGAATATCTCTGCTCACTTTTCAAGGATAGGAACATTCCTGCTCTGCCCTTTGATTCCTAATGTAATATCATATTATTCTTTTTCTTTAGATATAAACACAGGATTGGAATGAGTGAAGGCAGCAGAGTTTGTCACTGCAGCATCTCTGGGAATCTGGGAGACAACCACTTGCTTCTAAAACCCTTGAAGAAAATCCACAAGGGAACTTTGTATCATATTTTCAGACTTCTTACTCTTCTTTCAATAAAAGCAACTGGTTGTGGTGGTGTATTGCAAACAAACGTGTGAGTGTTTTCATTAGCATGCGGGGGAGGGTTTTTTCATACTTCTTTTCCATTAACGTCCTTTTCTTTCTGCTCCTGCACATTTGACACGGGACAATAGGAAAGATGATCATGCTTTGAAATGTTTCAGAGGGGTATCCATGTTAGTCTGTAAGGGTACGTCTACACAGTAGAGGGTACCTCAAAATAAGCTACGCAATTGGAGCTATGCAAATTGTGTCACTTATTTAGAAATAGCTTATTTCAAAATTTGATGCTTCTACACAGCACTTATTTCAAAATAAATCGCTATTCCATTGCCTTACTTAATTCTGGTACATTGAGGTTTCCAGGAAGTCGAAGAAAGAAGCCTGTTATTTCAAATTTATTTTGGAATAACGGGCTCCTTATGTAGATAGCGCATAATGGTATTTCAAAATAACAGAGATTATTCCAAAATAACTCTACTGTGTAGACTTACCCTAACTGAATAAACTTACAAAACAACAAATATCTCTTTCTCTGCTATTTATTTGTCCCTGGACTGCATAACTACATTAATCTGAAGAAGTGGGTTGTGCCCACGAAAGCTCAATATACCATCTACATATTTTCTTAGTCTCTAAGCTGCTGCAAGAGATTTTTGTTGTTATTTGTTGTTTTTTAAGATTATGCCCGTGACAGAAATCTCCTCCATGTTCCATGTCCCACGACTTATGATATGGCTGTCCCAGGATCTGTAAAATGTGTGAGAGGAGATTGGTATGTTTGTCTCCATCTCCACCACTTGCCACGTCATTTCATAACATAGAACCCCCTCATATATCAATCTCCCCTTCCCCTTCCCATCCCACTCACCTCTTTGTTGTTAGTGCAGATCCATGTACCTCTCCATTTGATATATGCTGCTGGGCTCACCTACCACATGTAGAACCTTATTCACCATAACCCAAGCTTCACACTAGCTGGGAGTCCCGTGGCACCTTATAGACTAACAGATGTATTGGAGCATAAGATTTCATGGGCAAAGACCCACTTCCTCAGATGCCCACGAAAGCTTATGCTCCAATACATCCTGTTAGTCTATAAGGTGCCACAGGACTCCTTGTCGCTTTTACAGGGTAAGGGGTTCAGACAGGTTAGGAGAAGCAGGGACCTGCAGATCCAACAACACACGGCAGCCAGGCTGAAAGACCTAGAGAGATGCAGAAAGGCTGGACTCTTCTAGGTGTCCACTGGAGGAGAAAGTACAAGGCACAATTTTCCCATCACTCAAAAAAAACCCCAAACCCTCTTAACTGTTCTCTTCTACTCTTTGGTCTCCCTGATTACCCCTCCTATTATCCCTCCCATCCCACATTTTCCTCCTCCCCTCTTCTGTATCTGAGTCCACACCTTGTCTTCCCCACACCTATTCCCACTTATCCGTCTTCTCATGTATCCCTGTGATGGGTTCCCACCTGGGCTGCACATTCCAATACTAAATGATTGCATTTGTCAGAGACCAACTAGAATAACCACATGTTGGCTTCTGAACACAGCTTGTATATTTAAAAGCTGAGTGATTTATATGTGTCACATCTCCTACTCTCTGGCAATCCCACCTTCATTAATTAGCTCAGGACAAATGCAACCATAACATTTTCAAGGTTACATTCATAATAAAGGACAGCTGACAAGTTGGTTCCATAGCACTCCACCTTCTTGCATCTTACTTCATTCCTGGACATGCCTCCTCCTTAGGGGAAATCCCAGGCTCGTTCTGGAAACAACAGACATATTGTTTCCGTCGTGATCTGTGTGTGGCTCTACACTAACATTTTAAACTCCAGCAAGCCTGAAACTTCAGAGGCTGACAACAATTTTAACTCCTTTGATCACACATGCTGCTCAGTGGAATCAGCTATCTGGTGCATCCTTTAAAACGGGAGGCTTCTGACACACTATGACGGGGTCCAGCAGCCCTGCACTTTAAACCCCCCGGCCCTGGCCAAGCGGGAGGAGGGGCGGAGCACAGACAGAGTATGCACGGCATGCTCTCGGGCTGTGAGACAGCTGGGAGAGGAGGCTCCCGGGTGTGACAGAACACCAGGGCTCCAAGGTTCAAAAGGAGCAGACACTCACGGCAGGGAAGGGGGTGAGGGGGGGAATGGAGCAATGGGTCGCACCCCCAGGGGATCCCTGAGGCACTGCGGATGAGGCCCTGAAGGGACAAAGGGGCAAGAAGACATCCCAACACCGACTGATCTGTGGACTAGGTAAGGGGAGAGGAAGCAGCTCAGGGCAGGGCATTCTAGCCCGCGGGCTGGTGCGTTATGGTAGGAAGCCCCGCCAGCTGGACCGGACCAAAACTGGTCCGCGCCCTTAGGGCCCTGGGGTGGGGTCCATGAGTGAGGGCAGGCCCGGACCCCCCTCTCTCCGCAGTTGGAGGCGGTGCGAGTAGTCCTGAGCACATTCGGGCCAGGCTGGCCCACGAAGCGGAATGCGATAGAAAGAACTGATACGAGAAGACCTGGTGTGGGTCGGACTCTTGTACCTGCCTGGGGGATGGGTGGTGAGAAGGAAATAAAGGCACTAGTGGACTAACCGGGGTCTGCACGTGTACACACACCAATGAAGAGAAGGAATACCATTTTCAATTCAACCTTTAATTTAATTTCTCCAAAAGGCTGGTGGGTGAGAGACGTTCTCTAAAAGGTGAACCCCAGAGTGCTGGATGCCCCCATCCAAACATTTGAGACCTGGATTCATCACTATCTGACAACAACAAAAAATCCCTCAACTTCAAGGAACACAACAGTAGTTTTACGGGCTGCATCTCAGGAACATTTGGTCAAATGGCCACACTTTTAGATCTCTATTACAACCACGGTCCCCCATGGAGGACACCACATTTAATGGCGATCGAAGAACCTGCATAGTTGTTAGAGTTAACATTTGCCGCAGGTTTCTTTTTACATCTTGTCTTTTGATGGCACTCTATCATAATCAAATGATGCCAATTATTGCTACAGTGATGTTGAGCTGGAGAAACAACCTCTTGCAAATGCACCCTTTCAAATGCAAATGCAAAATAAATTTCTTTTTGGAGGTTTTTGATGCCACCACCAAGAACCTGTATGGATACCAGCTGGTGGAATTTAATGCTTCAATGACTGATGCCTACAAGCTAAGAACTGGTGTTTCCGAAGCTAGACAAGCCCTGTGTATTTACCTTAAAAATAAAAAAGTCATTTTTATCAAACCCCATTTTGAAAGGGGAGTCTATCTGACAAGCAGGTTTAGCAATGTAGAGAAAACTCTAGCTCCTTTAAGAGTCCTCGACAAGGTCAAACTGCAGCAAAGGAAGGCCATTCTCTGTCTGAGAATTCATATCACCATAAAGACATCCCTTCTGTACATGGCTTTCTAATATGTGGATCAAAGGACACAGCACAATGAATGCAATTTAGGAGAAGTTAATTCTTAATTCATTAAAAGTGACGAGGAGTCTTGTGGCACCTTATAAACTAACAGGATTATTGGCGCCTAAGCTTTCATGGGCAAAGACTCACTTCGTCAGATGCATGTCATGAAGTGGGTCTTTGCCCACGAAAGCTTAGGCTCCAATACATCTGTTAGTCTATAAGGTGCCACAGGACTCCTCATCGTTTTTGCAGATACCCCTCTGATTCTTAATTCATTATTTCCTGATTCCCATCTTTCCCAAGGGAAAAAATATTTTCAGAGGGGTAAGGCTGGAGAAGGTTCATTCATTTTTATTGTGTCCCACCCAGGTGTTCACATATGTGCATCACCAGGCAGCAAAAGCGGGTTCTGTAGGCAGAATGTATGACTGAGGGTCAGTAGTGTTAGGTCCTAGAAAAGAGGGCCTAAGGAAAACCAAAAAGAAGCTAACAAAGGTTTCTGGGTAATCCCTGAGCAGAACTGGAGCAGAAGTAAACTAAGTGAAAAATTGTATTCTTGTACTTCAGGTGAAGCAGAACCGCTTGTCTGAGAACTGATCAAGGAACTCCCTGTTTCTATTCTCCCTCTGATCTTAACTCCCTGTTTTGCCCTCTGTTTGTTCCCGGTACTTGTCTTCTGTGATTGATAAGAGAGTTGCTGATGCATTATGAATTGTTTAAGGCCACATTGTATAGTTGGTTAGGTAAGCATGAATACTAGAAGCTTCTAACCGACAAAGGGGGGTGGGTTGCTTAATTGAGTAGTCTGTGATGCGACGGAACTGTCTATATAAACCTACTTGTAACTGTGATCGGGGCTGGTTCTCTTTGGAGACAGGCCGCTCTCTATTGTTGTGTGCACTCTTCAATAAAGAGCTTGTGATTGGACTTTGCTGGTGTTGCCTGTCTCTTTGCGGTCAGACAACGAACCGAGCTGTCTGGGCTAGAGTCCCTGACAGTAGCAACCATCTAGCGAGCAAGCTCTCCTGAGGGATGAAGAGTAGATACTGGGCAGGAAAGTGCCACTTGGTGTCTCAAATTGACGCTTCCCTAAATGTCAACCCTGTTTTACTGCAGCTTCCAGCTGAATGGAAAAAGAGGTCAAGGTGTGGTTTATTGGCAGCAGAAGGAGAAACAGAGGCCTTTATTGTTACTGCATGGAGGAGGGTGTTTCAGGCTTTCTCTGGAGCAATTCACCCATCTACATCTGCAGCATCCACATTCTCCTGCCTCTCCCAAAACCAGGTATTGTCATCAATGGGCAGGTACCTAATAAGGAAGCTCCCTGAGTTCCAGTCAGCAGTTGGAGGGGATCCAGCTGAAGCATCTCTACCTGTGGGGAAAGTGTGAGTTGAGAACTGTACTAAAATTGCAAGCTCAAATGTTCAATGTTCAAGATTTTGTCCTGGCACTTGCTTGCAGGCAAGGGGGCTCTGAAGGGAAATATGCTGGTCTTAATATGATTTACAATGTAATTCCTCTCTCTACTTTTAGATTTGTGTGCTATCTTCCTGCATACCAAGAAATAAAGGAGTTTTATAAACTTCCTGCAAGGGTATTGCTGTATTTATGTAAAACCTAAATGTGTGTAGCACCTAAACGTAACAGAAAAAGGCTCTGTCGTGGGTTTTGATGCATGAAATTCAGAATATTTACCACATAATCAACAAATGTTGATAAAATCTATACAAAGCAAATACACAAATGCACACACCTACTACCAAACGTTTCCTGGGTAGAGTTGTGTTCTGCAAATACTCTCTCCCCTAATCCCCCTCCTCTGAAGTCATTAAGAGGATTTTCCACTAGGCCAGTGTTTCCCAATCTTATTTGGCCATGGAACCCTTTTTGGCTTAAAAGAATTTCAAGGAACCCCTAGGGTTGCCA
>CM057847.1:176242332-176253558 GCA_030068395.1 Apalone spinifera | reverse complement strand
CGATGACCTCTCGAGGTCCTTTCCAGTCCTAGTATTCTATGATTCTATGATCTCCATTTATGGAATGCTATCTCACATTTAAGTTATCATTAGTATAGATTGAGTGGCCTCCAGGGCACCTGTGTTATTTCCTGGACGCCTCTTCTTTCGAAAGAACTCCCTCTTCTGCATCCACACATGCCTTTTTCAGAAAAAGCTTTTCCAGAAAAAGGCTTCTTCCTCATAGAAAGAGGTTAACCGTTGTTGGAAAAAACCCTCTGTTCTTTTGACTTGATGTCAAAAGAACTCAATGGCAGTGTGGATGCAAGTATTGTTTTTTCTGGAAAAATGGCTGTTTTCCCAGAAAAACACTGCAGTATAAATGCACCCCTAGAGACTTGCAGAAAGGTTGGACTCTTCTATATGTCTACGGGAGGAGAATAAACAAGGCAAAAATTTCCCACGACTCAAAAAAACCAACCCTTCTCAACTGCTCTCTTTTACCCTTTTGTGAACAGACAGAAAGTGTAAAAATATGGCAACTGTTCCCATAAAATCAGGAAACCTTGTCAGTCTGGTTACTTCTAGTCTCCCTCCCATTCCTCCTTTTTCTCCTCCTTTGCCCTGTGTCTGAATCCACAGCTTGACTTCCCCCCACCTCCTATTCCCACTTATCCCTCTCCTCATGGACACCTGTGATGGGTTCCTGCCCTGGGCTGCACATTACAAGATTAAATGTTTGCATTTATCAAACACCAGCTACAATGCTGGCTTTTGAACATGACCTGTATATTTTAAAGCTTTATGATTTATATGTGTCACTCCCTCACTCTCTGAGGATTCTATCTTCAATCATTAACTCAAGTCAAATTCAACCATTACTTTTTCTAGGCAACATTCATACTAAAAGATGGCTGACAAGCTGTTTACATCACCCTCCACCTTCTTGCATCCTAGTTTGTTTATGGACATGTCTCCTCTTTAAGGGGGAAACCACACCTTGATCTGGAAACAAAAGACAAACCTTTGTTTGGAGTTGGTGATGATCAGTTTGTGGCTCTACGCTGTTTTACATTTTTCTCTGGGAAATAAAAGTAGAGCCTCCTGGTGCAGCCACTCTGGGGGGCAGTGCCTGTGTGTCCTGCAGGGGCCAGAGCCGGGGCTGGGGCTGGGGCCGCACTGCCCTACACTGGCAATGCTCAAGGAGGCCACATTGGCAGGGGCAATGAGGATCCCCCTTTTATGCCCCCCACTCCTAGGACAAAGTGGAAGCATTTGGGTGAACTGGGACACTTAACTGCACTGATGGCCTGCAAGTGAGCAAGCTCCATCCCCAGATGGTCACTCCCCTTCCTGGGGCAGCTGTCCACAGTGGTCTCTGTGCAGTATTGCTTCCCTCCAATCAACCCCCTCCCTTTCCATGCTCGGGAAAACCATAGAAGTGCAGGCAAATCCCATTTTCCACTCACAACCAAATCCTGACCTTCCTGAAACTTATGAGAAGAGGAAGCTGCATGCCAAAGTTAGTGGTCCTAGCTCTTACCATTTAGGAAAAGTTCTTCAGCCAACAGCCTCACAGCCAGATGCCTCTAAAACCTCAGCAAAGGCAGGCCACGGTCTGCCCAGTTTCTGAGAATCCATGTCACCACAAAGACACCTCTCCTATGAATAGCTTTCTAACATGGAGTATGTTAGAAAGCCACTAAACCACTAAAAGTGTTAGGTGTACTTTTAATTCATTAACTCCCCATCTTTCCCAATATTTTCAAAGAAATAAAGTTGGAGAGGGAGTATTCATTGTTTGTGTGTGTCCTACCCAGATGTGCACGTGTGCATAAGGAGGCAGCAAAAGCAAGCTCCATGTAGACCAAATATATGGCTGAAGATTGGTAGCAACCCTCTAGCAAGCTCTCCTGAGGGATGGAGTTTAGATACTGGGCGGTGTAGCCAGACAGGAACCCCCCCCACACACACACCCCATAACATCCATTTTTGCTTGCCTGGAGCATACAGGGCACACCAGAGCGGTAAAAACAGCATAGTCTTTGAAGCCTTGACAGAAGGCCCAGATATGCGAGTTCACAATGTCCTTGACTGAAACCTATATTGATTCGAACACACAGCCGTCCGCGAGGGGAGGAATCTCCCGCCCAGTAAAGAATGCCCAGTACTCACAATTTAGTTCTCTCTCTTGCAAGTGTAAATTAAGTTGAAACTCCCTTGTAAGAACTGGCGCCACAAAACGGACCAACACAATTTGGCATCTTAGATAAGAAAGAGGATACAGGCCCCTATGGGTATAAAGATGGGTCCAGCAGCACACTTACCCTGAGTATAAATCTACCATCTATCTTCTGGTCAGGTTAGGTGTTTGGCTTCCTGAGGTTCCATGGGGACGCCCACCTTGTATTCGTCTTTCCTAGGAATTGAGGGACCGGCCCTGGCTTGACCCGCTGGAGTCAAGAGGCACAGAAGGGGGTAAAAATTGTACCTGTATGTGTCCTTTGTCTTAAGTGTACACATAGATTTAGAGCTCTTTAAAGATTAAGCTGTCACTTGGTACCATTATTTCTATTTTCTATCTTTATTTTCTTTGTAACCATTTTTAAGATTTATATTTTGCTAGCAGTTAAGAAATAGAGCAATAGCCATTGTAACCATATGATTTATAAGCCTTTTTAATAAACCTGTAACAGTTTAAGTTTTAACCTGACTCCTTCAGTTGCTATAACAGAACCAAGCACAATTTAAAAAAACTTCAGCCGGTCATAAGGAACAGGTATAGGGAGAGCTTGGGCATTTTGGATTGTGTCGCTTCCAGGGGACAGATCCGTGGGGCATCTCTTAGTCTTCCCTAGACTGCCCACTGCGAAGGGATCCTGTATCCTAGCAGCTAAAATCTGTGATGTAATAAGCTCTTCCTCTAAACTCTGGGGCGTCTGTCAGCCTGTTGGCTGCCCTCCGCGACGGGACCCCGGTCCTAGCGGTAAAGGCACGGATGTTAAACTTCTCGGGGCGACCTTCAGCCTCCTAGGCTGCACGCTGCGATGGGACCTTGTGACCCAGCAGTTAAAGACTTAGGTGTAACACACACATACACACACTGCCCTGACCGTCGGCTGACAGACGGGAAAGTGCCACTATGAATATGAAACTGAATCTTCCCTAAATTTCAACCCTGTTTTACTGCAGCTTCCAGCTGAATGGGAAAAAAGGACAAGTTGGGGATTGTTAGCATTTGAAGGAGAAGAGGAAACATTTATTGTTATTGTGTGCAGGAGTTTTTTTCATGATTTCTCTGAAGCAATTCACCCATCCACATCTGCAGCACCCACATTCTCCTGCCTCTCCCAAACCTAGGTGTGGTCATTACTGCAATAGATAGGTGCCAATTAAAGCAGATCCCTGGGTTCTAATCAGCAGTTGGAAGGGACCCAGCTGGAGCATCTCCACCTGCAGGGAAAGTGTGGAGAGTTGAAAACTGTGTTAAAATTTTAAGCTAAAATGTTCAATATTCAGGATTTTGTCCTGGCCCTGCTTGCAGGCAAGGGGGCTCTGAAGGGAAACATGTTGGTATCTCTCAGATTTAAAGTAGAGCTTCCTTTCTCTCTCTCTGCTTTTAGATTTATGTGCTATCATTCTGCATGCCAAGAAATAAAGGTATCTTATAAACTTCCTGCAAGACTCTTGCTATCTTTATGTAAAACTTCCATGTGTGTAACACCTAAACATAACAGGAAAGGTCTCTGTCATGGGTTTTGATGCATGCAATTCAGAAAATTCCCTATATATTCATTAAATAGTGATAAAAAACTGTACAAAGCAAATATACAAATGCGCACACCTTCTAACAATCATTTCCCTGGTTGTGTTCTGCAACTACTCTCTCCCTGGAGCCTCCTTTAAAGTTATTGGGTCGATTATCCAGTAGGCAGTAGATATTTGCCAGATACAAATATTCATCTTGGAACTTCCTGAAAGCAGGGACTTGTCAATTACATTTCCCTGTAATTTTCTTGGAATGTTTATGGTGTCGCGCCATTAATAATACTTGCAATTAACAGATTGCAGCATCTTTTACGCATGTCATTTGCATCAAAATAACATTTCGACAGACCAATCCTTATTCCAATTGTCAGCACCCTATAAATAGAGAGAATCTCCTTCTTCTGTCTGTCTCAGCATCTCTTCTCTACATTGACGTTGAGTTCCCAGCCAAACTTTAGCTATGAAGATCCTTTACCTTCTTTTTGCTGCCCTCTTCCTCATGATGCAGGCTGGTGTGGAAGGTAAGATTTGAATGAAATTTGAGGAGGCTATAGAAGCATATTTGTGAGCATCTACTAAGATTCCTTAAAAGATTTTCTTCCCAAATCTTTTACTAAACAGCTCTAATGCTCACATGTCTGGCAGCAGATACTCAAATATAACTATGAAAGATTCCTGGGATGAGGAAGGTGCCTGTGATGTTTGTATGAAAGTCTATTCAGATGTGGCTGAACTATGAGCTGTGAAAATATCCCCAGCATTCAGCCTAGCGGAGTCCCCCAGGAAAAACTTCTTGGCCCTACTGTCTTCAGCATTTTTGTCAGTGACTTGGGAGAGAAAAGAAATCATCACTGATAAAGTTTGAAATTGACTATGCACAGAATTACAGAATTTAAGTATTATGAAACATCCAACAAAATATTGTACAGAAAGTAAATTTGGTTGATTTGGCTGATTTGACCTCTCACCCTGCACTCACAGTTCTCCTTTACACTGTTATGTGAATGAAAATAAAGACTCTTTCATTCTGCAGGACTCTGTACTCCTGGGAGTATCCTACGATGCAGGCTGAGGGGAGGACGGTGCTACCCCTGGAGGTGCCCCATTTTTCGACGTCCTATTCGACGCTGTTGCAGGATGCACGTTTGCTGTAGATGAGTAAGTTCCTGATCCCATGGGTGACACCGCTGTGAGAACAGAAATATTTGTTCCTCTCCTTTCTATATGCCAGCTGTTGTTTAAGTCTCTGGCAGGCTTCACACCCACAGGATGGCTGGGGACGGGTGTTGGGGAGGAAGTGGGACAAAGGAGGCTTCTGCATTGCCCTGATTCTGCACTAACTGGGGATTGGATTGGCCCTTGTGTTTATTGGAACAACCTTATTTACAGCTGCATTGCTCTCAAGAACCAATCCCCAAGTTGGAAAATCCAGACTCTTTGATCAATAACAATTTTCTCCCCTGTGGCCTGATAGCACACAACATTATCTCCAGTGCCCCCTTAGGACAGAGCTTACAAGGAGGGAAGCAAAGAGGCAATTATGTCAGACAAGTGTTATTCAGACATTCATGAAACTCTTCCAGGGTCCCTTTCAAAGCCACTGTTTCTCATGCATGCAGCATAAAATGTGCAGTGGCTGCTGCCAGATTCATTTGTTTCTATGTACTTATTTCATTTTACAATCAAGAAAACAATAGGGATGAATAAAAGTAAAGTCTCCAGGTGCAGCTTGGGGAATATGCAACCCCTCCCGGCCTGGGCTCATCTGCAAGGCTTATAAGCATACTCTTATTATATTATCCAGCCTATTCATGAACATATGAAGTCAGACAGAACACAGCACTGACCACTATGGGGCTGCACTGTATACACCCTCCCCAGTCTGAATGTGAACCATTGAGGATTGCTGTTGGAGTAAGGTTTTACCCTCAGGTTTACCTCCAGCTTGTGGTAATATAACTTGACAATATTTCCCTAGTTAATTCATGAGAATGTAATGTGGAATCATTTCTAAAACCTTACTAAAATTGAGATATATTATGTATATTTCTTCCCTCGGGTCTACTATATCCACCAATATTTCTGTCAAAGACAGAAAATGGGTTAGTTTGTTATGATTTATTCCAGAGAAATCCCTGGGGGCTAATATCCTTAGGTGCTTACAAATTGATTAATATTTTTTTTAATACCTTCCAAATATTGAAGTTAGTCTGTCTGGTGTATAATTCACCAGGTCCTCTTAGGACCCCTTTACAAAGACAAGCACAAGTTTTATCCTTCCCCAGTTCTCTGTGACCATTCATGTATCCTCCATGAATTCTTTCACGTATACCACCATTTTTATTAAAACAATGTGGCCAGAACATGTCATATGGACAATGAACCCCCTGTTCTGGGGCTAATCAGGAATATCTGAACTCTCTTTACTTCTTCACACAGCATGTAGTCAGCCTGTGGAACTCCTTGCCAGAAGAGGTTGTGAAGGCTAGGACTATAATAGAGTTTAAAGAGAAGCTAGATAATTTCATGGAGGTTAGGTCCATAAAAGGCTATTAGCCAGGGGATAAAATGGTGTCCTTGGCCTCTGTTTGTCAGAGGCTGGAGAGGGATGGCAGGAGACAAATCGCTTGATCATTGTCTTCGGTCCACCCCCTCTGGGGCACCTGGTGCTGGCCACTGTCGGCAGACAGGATACTGGGCTAGATGGACCTTTGGTCTGACCCGGTACGGCCGTTCTTATGTTCTTATGTTAATGGGAAAATTCCTGCTCTGCTCTTTGATTTCTAATGCAATATCATATTATTCTTTTTCTTTAGATATAAACAGAGGGTCCAAGTGAGTGATGGCAGCAAAGATTGTCAATGCAGCATCTGGTGCTAAAAATCTTGGAGAAAATTGACAAGGGAACTTTGTATTCTCTATTAAGACTTCATGTTCTTTCTATAAAAACAATGAATTGTGATGATGCAAAAAACCATGCAAATGTTTTCATTAGCACCTTTGAGGAGGGGCTGTTTTCATATTTCCTTTCCATTAAAATTCCTTTCTTCCTACTCCTGTGCATTTTGATATAGGGAAAAGGGGAGGATGGCCGCACTCTGAAATGTTTGAAATATGGAATTTTTAAAAGGGACAGTGCTCCGTGCGCAACACTTTGGTGTGGTTATTACTTGGCTGTCCAAGGAACTGTAAACCTCGATGAGGAGATTGGTGTGTCTGTCTCCATCTCCACCATTTCCCACATCATTCTCACAACATATAGCTGCCCCCTTGGACATTAGTCTTCCCTGCCCTTCCTATTCCATCCACCTAGTCGAAGATCCATGTACCTGCCCATTTGCCATAAGTTGCTAGGCCCACATAGCACAACCTTACTTGCTACCATAGCCCAAGCTTCACACTAAGCTGGGCCCCTCATCTTATCCATCTCCTGCTGCTACTCCTGCCTTTGCCTGAGTCAGATTTCCAGAGTCATGGCCACGCAATGCACCCCTGGTCGACAGCAGAACCCTGCCCCCCTTCCACAGCTTGGCCCCCACCCCTTGGGTTATCTGTATTGTAACTCTCCCTTGTCTGGATTTTAGATTTTAGATTTGCTTTATCTTCAGTTCCCCCCTTCACAGCACTCCAATAGCCCAGCTCACATGCAGACACACGGTAAGGGGCTCAGACAGCGTACCCGAAGAAGGGCCCGGCAGATCCAACAACACACAGCAGGCAGTCTGAAAGACCTAGACACATGCAGAACAGTTGGTTTCTTCTGTGTGTCCACAGAGAGAGAAAATTTTCCCATCGCTTAAAACAAAAAAACAATCCTCTCGACTGTTCTCTTTTACCCTTTGGTGACCAGACAGAAAGTGTGAAAAATACTGTGACTATCCCTATAAAATAAGGAAATCAAGTCAGCCTGGTTACTCCTCCTATTCTGCCTCCCATCTTGCCTTCTCCTCCTCCCCTGGAGAGGAGGGGAACAGAGAGGATGGGGCCTCAAAGGGGTAGGAATGTGATTTTCATGAATTGGTGGGTTCCCCTCCTTTTTCTTTCCTTTTTTTTTTTTTTGCTTGACAAACCTAGGGGTTCCATGAAATTCTGAAAAGCTGAAAAGGGTTTCAGGGCCAAATAAAATTGAGAAACACTGGCCTAGTGTCTGGGCTCAGATACCAAAAATCCAGACTCACATGCAAAAAAGAATTTTTACCCCTCTCACTCTACCATATGTCTTTCCTTTTACCATTTACCAGAGTCCTCCACTCTGTTCATCTCTCCTACCACACATCCACATTTCCCCCCTCCCTCCACCCCCCATGCAGATCCAGGTTTTCTACCTCTTTTAGAACATAAGAACATAAGAATGGCCGTACCGGGTCAGACCAAAGGTCCATCTAGCCCAGTATCCTGTCTGCCAACAGTGGCCAGCACCAGGTGCCCCAGAGGGGGTGGACCGAAGACAATGATCAAGCAATTTGTCTCCTGCCATCCTTCTCCAGCTTCTGATAAACAGAGGCCAAGGACACCATTTCATCCCCTGGCTAATAGCCTTTTATGGACCTAACCCCTAAAGTTCTGCTCCCCAGGCAGCAAGCATTGGCATGCCTAATGCATTGCTGACCTGCTTAAATTGCCCCCCTCCCCAGAAAGTAGCCTTGGACAGATTTTAGTGATATGTCATCCAGACTTTTCCAAATAGCTGCCCTAGATTGGACTGAAACTGACACTGGCTACTGCCTGGACCTCTCCAGCTGTCCTGAAACTTCAAAAGCTAAACAACAATTTTAACTCCCTTGATCACATGTGCAGCTCAGTTGAATCTATCTGCTTCAACCTTTGGCACAAGAGGTTTCTGATACACCAATGAAGAGAAGGAATATCTTTATCAATTAAACTTTTGATTTAATCTCCCCCAAAGGCTGGTGGGTAAGAGACTTTCTTTGTAGGGTTAACATACAATGTTGGACACCTTACTGCAAATATTTGAGGCCCAGATTCATCACTGTCTTACAACAAAGAAAGATTTCCCGAATCTCTCAATTTCTAGGAGAGCTACAGTAGTTTCATGGGCTGCATCTCAAGAACCTTTGGTCCAATGGTCAGGGTTTTGGGATTGCCCCAGGTTGTTTTTGACAGCTCCTCCACTCCGTTGGTGATGATACACTTTCGGCTGCGTGCGTGAATGTGCTCCCTTTATCTAAAGCACTTGGTCAACACAGTAGACCTCCGAGAACCCCCGGAAATGACAGATTCAGGCAAGGATGAAACCAGTCGAGCGGGTTGATTGCCAAATGCTATGCATTAACAATTGTCAGCAGAAAGTCTCAACTCCAACGCCAAGCGTTGACAATGTGCCAACACATAGCAGGCCTATTGCTAAATGACAGATATTAATAGTGCTCAGTACTCTATGTCACTGTGTATTCTGTAAGTCTCGGCAATCACAACTTCCTTTTCGGGTGCCTAGTACACCCCTCCCCCAGGTAGGTCAGTGCTCACGGTTTGCGGTGCCATTTATAGACATGTACAGACAACTTACATCACTTCTTTATGTACCAGGTTGCCACCCTCTGTTGCCTAGTTACCACCCTTCAACTTACAGAAGGGGGGCTTACTTACTATTCTTCATGCTGTCAACTTCGACCCGGTCCTGAACCTAGGTCAGTACGTACATTAGTTTTTGGGGAGTCTTTGGTGTCAAGAAGTTTCTTATTGAGGTGTCCCACTACTCCCCTATGGCTTACAATCTGTACTCGGTGCCTCCCTATGTCCTTCCATGCTCAATCTAACTTACACAATTGCACAGTTATTAATAGGGCCTCTTTTTTGGCTTCCGTGTTACTGAATGAAAGGCTTGCTCACTAGATGTCAGGACTGTTGCCATTTTTATGTTACAGACCTTTATTCAGGCCTGTTGACTCCATGTCACCGAACCTCAACTTACTACAGGTCACATATTTGGACCACCAACACAACTGTGCTCCCCATGAAGAACATCACATTTAAAGGCAATCCAAGAACCTGTGCAGGTTTTAATGTGCCTTCAATAGACAAGATTTAAAAAAAAAAAAAAAAAGCTGGGGCAAATATTAACTCTAGCAGAGCGGATGACAACCATAATCACACTATGCCAATTGTTGCCACAGTGAGGCTGAGCTGGAGAAACACCCTTGTGCCTTCTCCCATTAATATGTGAGAAAAAATACATGTGTTTTGTTAACAAAAATGAAAAAAAAAAAAGATTATTTTAAAGATAAATGTTTCTCGGAAAGCTAGTACTTACTATAAAATCTTGTAACAGTTAAATTATAAAACTACTAGTTTTAGAGGGGTTCAATAATAACATGAAACTCAGTTATTCAGAAATTATGGTCAATCAATATGTGATTAAGTGTATTCAAACTGAATTAACCTGGTATTCTATGTGATAGGAAAGTGCACTTATTTATTTAAAATGAACTTGGCTCTTGGAAAGCACTTGTCAAAGTTAATGTTATGAACCCAAAGCAGCAAAAATTTATAAGATTAGCTTAAAATCAGGATTGTTTTAAAAATAATACATTTGGAGTACATGGACTTCTGGCTTATTAGCATGTAAACAATATTTTTCAGAGAGTTGATGGTGTTAGTCTGTTTCAACAAAAACAACAAAGGAGTCTAGTGGCACTTTAAACACATTTATTAGAGTATTAGGATATAAGCTTTCGTCAGTTACAATCACTTCCTTAGATGCGGAAGAGAAAAAGAAAGGGGGATACTGAGATGGGAGTGTGATATCAGTGCTAACTAAATCAGAGTGCATGTGGTTCATCTCCAATAGTGATGAGAAGTGTTCAAAATGACTGCTGAGATGTTAAGGCAATTCTTAACTCCAGGAGATGGGACATGAGGCGAATACAACAAGGCTTGGCCCCTCTCCAGAGTTCATCTCCTGCAAAGAGCAAAAACTATAATGTGAACTTGCATTCTACTAAGAAGTTTAATTGTAGTTGTCTAGAAATTACGGTAAGTCAATATGAGGTTAAACTCATTAAACTAATTAACCTAATATTGCTTTGTATAGGATCATGAAAATGATCACTTAGAGAAACTCAGAGTGTTTCTGAGTTAGTCTGGAAAACACACAAGTGTGCTGGTTAGCAAAAAATTGACGCCTCCTTCTCAAATATGGAGAAGCTTTGAATAGTCTTGTCAAATAACGATTTTTTACCACAGCAATAATCTTTTATAAGGTGCGCCTGAAAACATTGTGTGCAGTGTTACAGTTTCTGGCAAATGCTGCCTAAAGAGTCACAAACATTTCCATGAATTATATTTTTGGAAGGCTTCCCTGATACTTAGTGTGGAACAGTTATTTCTTAGTAAAATAGCGAATATGGTTAATATATATGGCCTAACGGAGTCTGCTTCTGAAAGTGGAGAAATTGAGATACCTTTTACAAAACTTTTGCGCAAAAGGGCCAGTGTAGACAGCTGACATTTGTTTTGCGC
>CM057847.1:176209858-176224927 GCA_030068395.1 Apalone spinifera | reverse complement strand
TAGACCTCTATCATATCCCCCCTTAGTCTCCTCTTTTCTAAGCTGAAATGTCCCGTCTTTTTAATCTCTCTTTTCATATGGGACTCGTTCCAAATCCCTAATCATTTTTGCTGCCCTTTTCTGAACTTTTTCCAATGCTAAGATATCTTTTTTGAGATGACACAGCCACATCTGCACACAGTATTCAAGATGTGATCGTACCATGGATTTATAGAGAGGCTATAATATAGTCTCTGTCTTAGTCTCTATCCCTTTTTTAATGATTCTTAAATCCCATTGTTAATGATTCCTGACATTAATATATCCCAATATTAAATTATTGCATGTGTCTCAGACCAACCAAAATAATCTCATATTGGTGTTTAATCAAGGCTTATACTTTTAAATGTTACATTGTATATAGTGGTCATTTCCCTATTCTCTGATGAAAAGATCTTATTCTCAATAATTAGCTCAGGACGAATTCAAGCATAGCATTTTCTTAGTACACTGTAATATTGATAATAAAGAACAGCTGACCAGCTATTTACATAATAACTCCACCTTCTTCCATCCTTGTCCATTTGCAGAAATGTTCCCTTTTTAGGGGGACTATCTAGCCTTGTTCTGGAAGCAGGGGCGGCCCGTCCATATAGGCGAACTAGGCGGTCACCCAGGGTGCCAAGTTAACTGGTGCACCAAATGGTGACGCAATATCATTGAGGGGTTTGGGCGCCGATTGCATGGTTCGCCGAGGGTGCCAGTTGCTGGCAGCTAGTCTAGGACCGTCCCTGTCTGGAAGCAACAGACCAGCATTGATTTGGAGTTCTGCAGTGATCTATTTGTGGCCCTTCACTATTTAGCATTTTTCTCCAGGAACTGAAAGAAAATATGAAATAATCACAAATTAATTTTGTAGACAAATAATTATTGAGGAGCTGGTTAAATAATGAAGAGGACTAGGTATTGAAACAGAGCTGCAGGATGGAGTTTAAAAATTCAGACTGGAAATGGCTACAAGTTGAAGATAGAAAATTTGCAATGTAAATTTGTAATGGGGATGCCCATTAACCATCCATGGGGTTGGGTGGCTTCTATACTGACAATTTTTAAATTGAGACTGGATGTTTTTTCTGAAGAGATCTGTTCTGAGTTATTTTACGGAAAAACTTTGGCCTGTGTTATGGCGGAGGTCCAACTAGAATAGATTATCATAATTGTCTCTAGCAGCCTGGGAATTTATGCGTCACTGAAAAATATTGTGAATAAAAACAGCTGAGGGGAACAAATGTCCAATAAACCCCTGAGGAAGCCTTTTTAGTTCTAAGAGCTTTGTTTTCCCTTTGTTACTATTTCGTTCATGCCAGAGAAATCCCCGATAGCTAATATCCTCAGTCTAAGTGCTTACAAACTGATTGTTTAATAATTTGTTTTACCATTTCCCAATTATTAAAGGTAGTCTGATTGGTCTATAATGGTCTTAGTCCACTTCGGTCCCCAGATTTCTGCAGCCATTTATTTACCCTCCATGAATTCTTGCATGTATATAACCATTTTTATGAAAACTCTGTGGCTAAAACATTTTATCGGAACAACGCATCCCCTGCTCTGGAGCTAACCAGGAATATCTTCCTGATTTGCCTTTGATTTATAATGTAATATCATATTATTCTCCTTCTTTGGTTATACACACAGGGTCCAAATGAGTGATGGTAGCAGAGACTGTCAATGCAGCATCTCTGGAAATCTGGGAGACAACAACTTGCTTCTACAAGTTGGAGAAAATCCACAAAGGAACTTTGTGTCATATTTTAAGACTTTTTACTCTTCTTTCAATAAAAACAACGAGTTGTGTTGGTGTATGGCAAAGAAGCCTGTGAGTGTTTTCATTAACACACGGGGGAGGGTGTTTTCATATTTTTTTTCCATTACAATCTCTTTCCTCCTGCTCCTGTGCATCTCAGTACAGAGCAACGGGGATGATGGCCACACTTTGAAATGTTTGCAGTGTGGAGTTGCTAAAAGGCCCCATGACAGAAATCTCATCCATGTTCCATGTCCCAAAACTATGACATGGTTATTCCATGGCTGTCCCAGGAACTGTAAAGCGCATGAGAGGAGATTGGTGTATCTGTCTCCATCTCCACCACTTGCCTCATTGTTCTCACAACATATCACCCTTTGGCACATCCATCTCCCCTCCCCTTCCCATCCCATTCAACTATTTGTAGGGAGTGCAGATCCATGTACCTGTCCATTTAATATATACTGCTGGGCTCATCTAGCACAGGCAGAATCTTACTCACCATAGCCCAAGCTTTACACTGAACTGAGCCCCTCATTCCCACTATCCAGCTCCTGCCTCTGCTTCAGTCAGGCTTTCACAGCCAGGGCCACCCAATACACACCTGGTCCACAGTAAAGCCCTGTCCCCCTCCCACAGCTTAGCCTCCACCCCCTGGGTCATCTGTATCTTAACTCTCCCTTGTCTGGATTTCAGATTTTTATATTTACATTACCTGCGGTTCCCCCTGCCACAGCACCCCACAGCCCAGCTCACATGGAGACACAAGGTAAAGGGCCCAGATGGCCTAGAAGAAGCAGGGACCTGCAGATTTAATTAATCACAGAAGGCAGGGTGCAAGACCTAAAGTTGTGTAGAGAGGCTAGAGGAGAAAATACAAGGCAGAAATCCCCTCCTCCCCCACCAAAAAAAACCAACAAACCCTCAGCTGTTCTCTTGTACTCTTTGGTGACCAGACAGGAACTGTGAAAAATACTGTGACTGTCCCTATAAAATCATGACATCTGGTCACCCCTCCTATTTTTCCTCCCTTCCCACCTTCTCCTCCTCCCCTCCCCTGTATCTGAATCCATAGCTTGTCTTCCCCCAACTTCCTACTGGCACTTATCCCTCTTCTCATGTACCCCTGTGCTGGGTTCCCACCCCAGGGTGCAATCTGGAACTGGAGCACTCCTAAGCCCTCTGCCTTACCAGTCTGGTTTCCTCTCACAGGGTGTGTCTAGACTAAAGGGTTTGGTCGACAAAAGTGGACTTTTGTCGACAAAACTATACCTGCTTCTACACTACCATCCAGTTCTGTCGATATAACGTCGACAGAACGTGGAAGTTTTGTCGACGGCGGTAAACCTCATTCGACGAGGAATAACACCTTTTGTCGACAGAGTTCTGTCGACAGAAGGCGTTATTGCATCTACACTGTCCTTTGCGTCTACACTCTGCAGCTTGCTTTGTCGACAGAACTGGATGTAGTCTAGATGCTGTTTGTCGACAGAAGCTTTGTCGACAGTATCTGTTGACAAAAGTCTGTAGTCTAGACACACCCACGCTGTTTCACTGTGGCAAACTGCAAAATCCTTCAGATTTGCCCTCACACAAACATCCCCAAGTAGGGGTGACTCTCAGCTGTATTCGTAAACAGGGCTCGCCAAGCGGTGGCGAGCCCCGCTCGCCAGCCGCACGGTTTCGCACAGTTCTGCGTTCTGCTCATGCACAGATCACTCTGTGCCGGCTCTTCCGGGTTGTAATCTACTCGCCACGGGCAAATAGATTACATTATTTGTCAAGCCCTGTTCATAAATAGTCTGTCCATCCACTGCATAAACCAACAATATAGAAGCTCCAGCCAAATTACTTCAATTTCACATAAAATATAAAATAGTTGTATTTACTGCAGAAAGATAGACTTTGAGTGATTATAAGTCACAAGATGCAAAGAGCTCAAAATCAGTTACCTAAGAAATGAACAAAAACACAATCTATGCCTAGCATACAAGCTAGGATTTGAATTAAGTGCTGTCTCTCCTGTCAAATAGTATAACCAGCCTCTATACACAGGCAGTTCTCCTTCTTTCCTGCCTCAGACCAACATTTTCTCCAGTTCAGTCTTTGCTCCTTGGGTGTTTCCAGATGATCTGTTATGTAGGAGGTGAGTTCCCTTGGTAATATCCCTTCCCCCTTTTATAGCTCATTCCACATGGCAGGAAACCTTTGTTCCAAGCCAAGTTTCCAGGTATCAAAATGGGAAAATACAGGTACCAAAATGGAGTACAGATTCATTTCAGAGCAGACTTTCTGAAAAGGTCCAGTCAAATAATCAGAACCCCGTGGGAGCATAAATGGAAAGCCATGGTAGAGTGTTAGGGAGCTTGCCGATGTACTAGCCATTACCCACCTGCCTCAACCTCTGACTCACAGAGATAGGCTTTTCAGGAGAGAGACTAACACTATGTATCTATATCAGAAACCTGAGGCTGGCGAGAAAATCCACAGCTCTGAATGTATCAGTCTGTGCCTGTGTGTAAACAAGAACAAAGAATACCCCATGGAACCCCAAAATCCTTTATGGCAAATTTGGCCCAAGCTCAAGAACATAAGAACATAAGAACGGCTGTACCGGGTCAGACCAAAGGTTCATCTAGCCCAGTATCCTGTCTGCCGACAGTGGCCAGCACCAGGTGCACCAGAGAGGCCAGACCGAAGACAATGATCAAGTGATTTGTCTCCTGCCATCCTTCTCCAGCCTCTGACAAACAGAGGCCAAGGACACCGTTTTATCCCCTGGCTAATAGCCTTTTATGGACCTAACCTCCATGAAATTATCTAGCTATTTTGGATTTGCCAAAGTAAAAAATATCCTCCCAGGGAACTCTGTTTCCCAGTGTGGCCGGTCAAGGGAAATGGCAAACTCATGTTCCCTCTGTGCCTGGCATGTTTTGAATCCAAACAGCAGCTTCCTTGTACCCACACTGAGGAGCAGAGGGATGTCATAGGCTGTGGCCACTCTGTGGAGTTGAATCTGACTGTGAAAGAGAGACCCAGGTTGGTCACAAGTTACGAAGACTGGAATTGTACTGACAGAGTGGACTAGCTGTTTTCTGAGCTAAATTACACCTCCATCAGAAATAGGAGGTGGCAGGGTTTCCCCCTCAGTGCATGGACATGGAAAAACCAAAGCAGTAGTTGGACAATGTCTGTATGAAGGAAGGCACTCTTTTACGCAGAGTTTACATTTACTATGAACCAGCTAAATAGCTAAATTGGTTCTAATTTCCTTATGGATATCCTAACACTGGTCTAGTAAGAGATCTTCACAAACATTTTAAGTGTGTATTTTAGCCATACTTCCTATGAATTTATCAGTGATGAAATGGCTTGTGTATGTTGGAGATATGTAAAAGAGCCTTATACAACCTTTGCAGATGTCAGCATTTTTGTGGCTGCTTTCCTACTGCTTATACAGATCAGGAGCTGCACAAGCTGTTAGTCAAGCTAAAGGAGTACTGCCTGTATCTTAACACAGACTGTGATATTTGTGAGTCATGAGAAAGAAGGGAACCTTCCTCTGTGAGATTGCTTAAAGGAGCTGATAAGTGAGCACATCACAGTTTGCGTCAGGGGGACCAAAAACCTCTGGGTACAAACTGTCCGGGACAAGGTCTGCATGAAAATTAAAGGCTTTGGACTGAACCTGAAAAGAGCTCGGACCCCACCTAGAGGAGACATTTTTAAACTACATTAGGATCAGAAAAGACTCTTAGCCATGGTACTGATCCATTGCTTGATGGAAATGGAAGAATTATCAGTGATAATGCAGAAAAGGCAGAGTTGATCTGGAGACAAATACGAGGCAGTCCTATCACACTGTAACACTCTTTCCAGTTCAGTGGTATTTCAGGAGGAAAATACACAAAAGCTACTAACGTTTGACATTTTTAAATCAGCAGGTCCAGATAATGTCCAGGCAAGAGTTATAAAAAAGTTTGCCAAGGTACTCTCTTCCAAGAGATGGGAAGAAAGGTAATGTAAGTGCCAACATTTCTGAAGTTGGATGATCCAATTAATTATAGGCCTATTAGTCTAAAATTGATCATCGGCCAGATAAGGGAGCGTCTCATAAGAAACTTAAATTACCAAACAATTGTAGGAGGGTAATATAATTAAAACTAATCCGTTGGATTTATGGATAATAGCTCTTGTCTAACTTGATATATATTTTCATAATGAGGTAATACATTGGCTTGATGAAGATAATAATGTTGAAGGAATATACTTAGAGTTCTGCAATGCACTGAACTTGGTACCTCATGACATTTTGATTACAAATTTTAGAATGCTATAAAATTAACCTGGTGCACATTGAAGGGGAAAAAAAATCTGACTATGTGTCTAGTAGGAACTTTTCTGATCCTTATGCTACCTACCCTTCCTGGTAATGATGGTGCTCAAATCTTCTTGGCTGTACTGTGTGAATTAGGTCTTGGTTTGAGGTTCCTCTGGGTCAAAAGATACAAAGAATTTTTCTGAGACACATTGTGTATGGAGTGAAAAGTGTTTGCAACTGTTATACTTTGTCATTCTCCTGCATGCTGCAATATAAAACAGTGTTAGAAGTAGGCAGCTCTGATAAATCTTGAATAGTGATAGAGATGCAGCTGTGTTAGTCTGGTTTAGCTGAAACAAAGACAGGACTATGCAGCACTTTAAAGACTAACAAGATGGTGTATTAGGTGATGAGCTTTGGTGGGCCAGACCCACTTCCTCAGATCAATTTGTGGAAGAAAATTGGCACGACCATATATACCAAAGGGATACAATCAAAAAAAAGTGAACACACATAAAATTGACAAATCAGATTTTAGAACAGAGGGGAGGGGAGGGGGAAAGGTTAGTGTCTGTGAGGTAATGATATTAGGGGTGATAATTGGGGAAGCTATCTTTGTAATGGGTGAGATAATTAGCATCTTTGTTAAGGCCCATTCGTAAAGTGTCAAATTTAAGCATGAATGACAGTTCTGAGGCTTCTCTTTGAAGTCTGGAGTTAAAATCTCTTTGAAGTTTGCTTTCGGTATTGTGTTTTAATAGAATAATAGAATCCTAGGGCTGGCAGAAACCTCAGGAGGTCATCGAGTCCAGCCCCTGCCCAAAGCAGGATCAATTTTGATGATTTCCAGATTTTATTTAAGCTCCCCAAAGTGTTCCTGGCTTTACTAATTCTTTTCTGGATGTCCTAGCTTGTTCCGCCATCATCACTGTTGGTGCTGCCCAGAATGTTTTCTACACTGGTGCGAACATAATCTTTTATCCATACTGGTGATGGCAAAGCAATATTAAAAGCCATGAGATCTATCTTATTGTAGTGGATTTTCAGTCCAATTTGCTGTCTGAACGTGAGACTGAAGTAGATGGATTTAAGTGACAGACACACAGTACCTCCAGTGTTATACTGGACAGTCTCACCTAAGTATAGTATAATTATATAATAATGAAATTTTTGGACCTCATTACGGAAGTCTCACCAGGAAGATTCAAACTCTGCCCACACACAAATTAACCTCACCACATCTCTGGCAGGCAGAGAAGCAAAATACCCACTGTCGTAATTAAGTCTTGTGTTGCATCCTAGAATGAACATGAAACCTATAATTAACAAACAAAGATGATAGAGCAGAAAAAAAAATTATTGCAGCTCTTCTGTGAGTCACAGTCCCCACCCTGTGTCCTGCTTTGTGGTCATCCATTGGTAGGCAGCTGTCACACCGACCCGAGTATGCAATGTGATATGGCAGCAGAAAAGGCCTTTATAGTGTTGGGCCAGCATTCGTAGCAGAATCATGCCTTCGTCCTGCCCTCTAGAATATTGAATTCAGGTCTGAACACTGCCTTACCAGAGAGATATTGACAAACAAGAGAAAGGTCAGAGGTGAATGAATAATGATGAGGGAGCCAGAGGAGTTGAAGTGGAATTTAAAATAGAGCTTGCACATGTATTGCTTAGCAAGTCCGTCACTAAAGCAGGATGGGGCACTGTGAACAGTCTATAGATATTTTTAAAAAGTTAACATCAAGCTGAGAGAGAGATTCTTTCACCTACTACAAGGATGGGGTCTGCTGAGAAGTAGCAAGGTGAAGTTAAAAAAAAAGAATATAGAGGCTGAAACTCAGTGACCACTTATTGAGCTCCGTGACATCTGAGACAAGGGAAAAGAGCTTCCACAAGGCAGACCCGGGTGCTTACCCTTGGGGACTGAGGCAAGCCCTGTCTTCCCTCACTTTATATTTGAGGTGCTCCAGCTCTCAGCACTCAGTCATTTCTGGATCATCCTCTTGTGGGAATTTTTTTTTCCAGTGTCTGTTTCTTCTCATGTCTAGGCCATGCACACGTGCCTGGGTGGGTTCTCAATTCCTACAGGCCTGGCTCTACTCTGATCTCTAGGCCATTGCCAGTCAATGGATCTCCAGCCTGCAATGTGCCATATAACAGGCCATCACCATTTCCTGGGGGAGGGGAAGGCCATGTGTCCCTTCAGGAACAGAGCACAAGATGAGGGGAAGCACGAATGGGAACATGTGAGGGAGTGAGGTGAGCAAAGTTTGGCCCCTTACCAATCTGGAGAAATTCTCATGTCTAGTGTAACCACCACCAGGGCACTCACTGCTCCACCACAAAGGTTATGATTGTATCTCACAAAGCAGTCAGATGCGTCTGACCAGGGTTGTTCTTTACAAACCAGGTGCTGCTCCTGCCTGAGGTGCCACATACTCTCTCTAGATATTTTTTTTCCTTTTACAATTTGATCTGCTGGGGTAGAACGGACTTCTCAGGTAGTAATGGCCAGGATCACTGCATTTGCCTTTTCTGTGACGCTTAACCAAGAAAGATGGTTTCAAGCTTCAGTGACTAGACGGGACTGAGAAATCTGGCTTTGTTCCCAGTTCTGCCACAGACTCCATGTGTGCCCTCTGGCAAGTCACCTCTTCTCTGTGAGCCTTGGCTATTCACTTGTACAATTGGGTTAATAGCAATTTTTTTTTGGTCTGTCCTATTTCAGATGTAAACTCTTTAGAGGCAGGGATTACCCTTTACAATGTACATTACCTCATCTTTTGTCTGGATATGTGTGACAGGAGAGGGATCACAGAAGGATTACCTGTTGTGATCCCTCCCGCTGGGGCATCTGGTATTGGCCACTGTCAGCAGACTGGATACTGGGCTAGATGGACCGTTGGTCTGACCCAGTATGTCCACTATTATATTCTTATATTCTCATTGATGTTGAGGCCTGTTATCATGACCATAATAATAATAATTGAAAACAGGGCTTGGTTATAAAGCACCTCGGACCAGGATAATAATTTGCCAATGACTATGACAATCTGGTAGGGACTTGAGCCAACATAACAAGATCATGCAAGAAAAATGTGAACTTCATTTGACTTCACCAGCTGGCACAGAAGAGAATTTGTTGATGTTGCTCCAAAGCCCACAAACCATATGCATGTTCCAGCAATATGATCTTACAGCCACCGGCTTTTATTAAAAGGAAAGTAAGCCTCCTAGATTCCTAGAGCTCCTGCCTAGACTATCAATCATGCCTTTACCTGCACCATGGAAAGAACCTTTCAGATTTATTGATTTGCATGAGAACTGTGTGATAAAGTAACATTTGATTTGAAAAGGAAGACACGGCAGGAATTGCCCAGACACTGAATGGTGAGTACAGATCTTCCTCTAACTCCAGAGCTGAGGATTCATTTTCCCCATTGCAACATTCTGCTACCGAGTTTTCATGAAGATAGTCACATGTATCTAACAGGCAAACTGGCTGCCTATCTCGTTTATCCAGTAAATAGCAAGTTGTGGTTATTTTTCTATTGTGTGACAGCTTCTGAATATGGGCTCTCCCCTGTTTTCACTCCCAGCACTCTAGTAAGGAAGGCACTCCCTCTGTTTTTGTTTTAATGGCCTTCCTATGAACAGGCTGCGCAGATAAACGAGGAACACAAAACATAAACCTAGCTGTCACACAATAGAAAAATAACCACAACTTGTATTCTGCACAATATTTGTGAGAACTAGAGAGAAACAATTAATGATGCGTGAAAAGCCGAGTTGCAAATATTTACACAGCCGTTAGAGCAGTTAGCAAGATATTCCATAGAGAAGAGAAAAGCCTTGGGAAATATAGTTAGGGAAGGCTATTGTTCTCATTTTCAGTCTCATGCCTGAAAACATAAGGCTGCTCATTCATCTGCTAGCACATAGAGGAGAGTGTCTGGATTAATTGTGTCTGTGTGAGAGTCTGTTGAAGTTGGAAGTGGGATTTTTCCTATGTACTTTTTAAAACTCCATAAATTATGTCATCTTTATATAAAGGGATTTCTGGCTTCAATACAGTGATGAGCAAGAATGGATGAATGTTAAATTGTTTTCATTATGAGACAACACTCAGTAATGTAACCAAATCAAAAATAAAGTTTTGACAATCCATATTGAAGCCTCTGTTTTTTGAAAACTCTTCACAGATCAAGCAACCAGCAACCCACTGCAGGGAATAAAAACCCATAAAACCAAGAGTGCAGCCCAATCTGAAGTGCAAAAAAAGGCTACAGAACAGCTAAAGGGGCTTGCTGACTATCTCCTGGAGAGATATCATTTCCCTATAGCCAACCAATGGGCAAGTTTTCTGGTGTTTTCTTCATTTTCCCTCTCTCCCCTACAAAAAGGGATCTTTGTGCCTCTTCTGGGTGTTTCTGGTACTTTCCCCCTTTTACACAGCTCTGTGTTCTGCATACTAACAAAAAAGATTCCTTCTTTCTCTAGTTGTTTTCTATAATTTACACAGCTAAAGATGGGCCCTCTAGATATTTTTTCTCCATTTGCTAAAATAACTACTTTTTTGTTTGTTTGTTTGTTTGTTTTAGAATCAGCTGCATGAACATCTACTCACTGGCACTGCTGGTCAAACCAAGATTATAATGGAACAGTGATTAGTGCAATTAGACTCAACTAATAATATTAATACACATTAGCACCTTCCTTGTGCAACCCGCACACCTACTAGGTGTGGTTCGCTCTCCCATGTAATGGCATTTAGGCCACTTACAGAGAGAGAATGAGTTTGCTCTATAGGCTTAGCGGAGAGCCAGCTGGCTTGTAGTTCCAGCTGGAGAGGATCATGCACTAAGCTCCAGAAGTCCCAGCTTCAGTTCTTGGTGTTACACTTACAGCATGGGCCAAAGTCTTACAATAAATGAGCTAGCCAACATCCCTGGAAGGCAGGCATTCAGTTTTCCAATGGAGCCATGTGCTGCATCATACAATTGACTTTAACCCTTGAATTTACCAAATTAAATGTTGCATACAGCAGAAGAAAATACATTTTCAAAAATGAAGCACATCTTCTGAGGCTCACAAATGCTTCTTTATTCCTGCCCTGGGAACTTCCACAAAGACAGCTGATGCCTTTCTGTAGAAGATGCATTTCCTTGCTTAGCAGCCATAGTACACACTTGAGTTTGCAATGTGATACAGCAGCCAAAATAACCAATGCATGACACAGTATCCGAGCAACATTTCCAAACAGCTTCTGTTAGTTGCCTTCTTCTGCAACACAGCTGGGCCTGAGGTTCGTGGGGGAGGATCCTCGAGGATGGGACAAGCTTCTGCCGGCCCTAATATTTGCAGTCCGGGAGGTGCTGCAAGTTTCCCTTGGGTACTCCCCCTTCGAATTGTTGCACGGGAGGTGACCCAGAGGCATCCTCGACCTGGTGAAGGAGGGTTGGGAGGCTCAGGCATCCCCTGCCCTAGGGACGGCCCAGTATGTGGAGAAGCTACGCCAGAACCTAAGTTTCCTGGCAAGATGCGCCAGGGAGAATCTCCAACAGGCCCAAGAAGAGCAACGAATCCGCCATGATAGAGGGGCCCGGGTTAGAACCTTTACCCTGGGGGATCAGGTTCTATTGCTACTCTCGGTGGGGGACTCTAAGCTGATGGTTCGGTGGCAGGGCCCTTTTAGGGTGACCCGTAAGGTGGGCCCCATGGAATATGAGATCTTCTAAAATGGGGCCCGAAAAGAAACCCAGGTCTATCATATAAACCTGCTAAAAAATGGAATCCCTGAGATGCCCTCTTCATTGAGCCTCGAGAAACTGATATAGAGCTCGGCCCATGGGGAGACCCTGAGGTAGGGCTGGAGAGGGCCCACCTCGGGCAGGGGTTGTCCGAGGACCAGAGGACACAGCTAGGCCAGGTACTGCAGCGGTTCTGGCAGGTGTTGACGAGCCGACCTGGGCGGACTACTATGGTCTGTCACGAGGTTGCAATGGAACCCGGAAAAGTCGTACGGGACGATTTGCACCCCCTCCCCCGTAAACTTTGGGATACGGTGAAGCGGGAGTTGGAAGTGATGTAGGAGTGGGGGGTAATTGAGGAGTCCCATAGCAAATGGCGGAGCCCGATAGTGCTGGTACCCAAGGCAGATGGGTTCACGAGGTTTTGTATAGACTTTCAGAAGGTCAACGCCATCTCCCAGTTTGATGCTTACCCCATGCCCCGCATCGACGAACTGCTAAGCCGACTGGGACGGACCAAGTACCTGTCGACTATAGACCTGACAAAGGGATATTGGCAAATCCCTCTGTCCCCCGAAGTCCAAGCAAAAACAGCCTTCGCAACGCCATTTGGACTTTACCAGTTCACCAAGATGCCATTCGGGTTGCATGGGGCGGCCGCTACATTCCAGCGACTGATGACCTGTGTGCTGAGGGAACATCAGGACTACGCGGCGGCCTACATAGATGACATCATCATCTTCAGCGAGGTGTGGGACCAGCACCTGGGGCATGTGGCGGCGGTGCTAGGAGCATTACAGCAGGCCGGATTGACGGCGAACCCCAAGAAATGCCAGTTTGGGAAGTTGGAAGTGTCCTACTTGGGGTACACCGTGGGGCAAAGTCAACTGAGACCCCTCATCGATAAGGTACAGGCTGTACGGGATTACCCCGTCCCCATGACAAAGAGACAGGTGGGGCAACTCCTGGGGCTGGCGGGATATTACAGGAGGTTTGTGGCGAATTTTTCCGCATTAGCCGCACCCCTTACTGACCTTACTCGCAAAGGGCAACCCTAGAGGGTGCAGTGGACGCCACTATGTGAGGAGGCCTTTAAAAAGCTAACGTAGAGGCTAGTGAGTGCCCCGGTGTTGTCCCATCCCGACTTTAAAAAGCCCTTTATCGTTCAAACCGATGCCTCCGAGGCAGAACTGGGGGCGGTGTTAGCTCAGGAAGAGGGCGGGGAGGAACACCCGATAATGTACTTGAGCAGGAAACTCTTCCCCAGGGAGAAAGGGTATGCGACCATTGAAAAGGAGGCACTGGCTCTGAAGTGAGCCATTGACGCATTACGATACTTCCTCCTAGGTGGCAAGTTTACCCTGGTGACCGACCACGCACCTCTCCAATGGATCCACAACATGAAAGACACGAACCCCAGGATACCGCAATGGTACCTGAGCTTACAACCATACCAGTTCAAAATAAAGCACCGACCTGGTACCGCCAATGTGAATGCAGACTGTTTGTCCCGGATACCCGACCTGGAGACAGAGGGGGTGGCAAGTATAGGAGGGACCTCGAGGGGGGAGGTGTGTGACGGGGCAGCACCCCCCGCGGTCGCGCCCTGCACTCCAGGAGGCCCTGGGACCCAAACGGGGGAGCCCGCCGCAGGGTGGGAATGCGCCGTCTACGGCGCAGCCAGGCCTCCCTTCCGAGAGGTAGCTGGAAGGGCCGGCCGGGCCCTTGGCCAGCGCGCGCCAGCTGATGACGTGGCCGGCGTGCCCCAGCGAGGGGCGGGGCCGCTGAGCCAGGAAATGGCGCTGAGGGGGCGGGGCGGACACTCGCAGCCGGCGGAAAGTTTAAAAGGGGAGCGGAGAAACTCCCTTGGGGAAGGAGGCAGGGTCCGAGGCGGCGGAGGAGGCAGGAGCCGGGTAAGCCAGACGGGACCCCGGGAGCTGGAGGAGACCAGGGAGCCCAGGGAAAGGGGGCCAGGGGAAGAAGTAGCCCAGGGCGGGACCACAGAACCTGAGAGTGGAGACTTTGGGGTGACTACCCCCTCCTCTGAGTGAGGTCCGTAGACCTCACCTTAGGGCCCTGGGTTGGGGTTCGGAGCGAGGGCGGGCCCGGACCCCATCCGCCCAGCGCTACTCACTCCAGCGACATAGGGAAGAGTAACCATGGGCCCCGACACGGGTGGGGAGGCACACTGAGAAGGAGGACCGGGGTACAGTTGATGACAGGAGGTCTCTTGACTTGCAACGTAAAAGGTTTTAAAAGCTCATTATTAAAAATACAAAGATGCCTCAGTGTATTACCCAAAAGGCCAGACACACACACACACACACACACACACACACTCTCTCCTCTGACTCAGACTGGTGTTCTAGCCACTAGGCTGCATTGCCGTTGCTGTTCATATTTTAATATCTTGTCTAACACCCTGACTTATTTCCAGTAAAGACAAGTTCCTCGAAGGCTAGGTCCTTCAGAGGTCATAGTAAAAGCTGTGAGGGAGAACTGGGAGCAGGGCAGGGGACAGGCACAAACTGAAAGAGCTGGGTTGTGGAGAAAAGATAGAGATAACAATATTTGGCAGAGAAGGGTCAAAGCAGCTGTGATTTCCATTGTTTCTCCCCCCTAGGCTAGAAAGTTCAGGGGACACTGCTATCCAGCAGTCCAGATTGTAACATGGGGGGGGTGTCAAAATGTGTTTTGGGGATTCAGGGTGCACGGGAGCCTGTTGTATGTGGCCATGTCTGGAAGCTCAGATAAGAGAGAAGAGCAACTCATGGTAGGGAGAGTTGAGAAGCAAGAGGAGTAGAGAGTGTTAACATGTCACAGAGTACTGAAGTGGTCCTCCTACACATTGAAGCCAAGCTGTGACTGAACTCAAAACCTTTCACAGCAAAGTGTCAGTTCACTGAAACATGTATGTGTGTATGTCCCCAGGGGGATTTAACATCATATGACAGTAATCTGTTATCCTATTTATCATTTACTTTGAAAATAAAAACAAGGGATTTTATAGAAAAGAAATAGCAATACACCATCACAAACAGCTACTTTTATGAGAAGAAGAACAAGGTATTGCTGGTTAACACAATGGCTCCCTTGTGGATTTTATCCTGGTCACGAGATTCTTTAGCGTCCAAATTAAAATGATCCAATCATCTTCGTCGCAAGGTTTGTCAAATTAAATGTAAAAATCATATGTATAGTAGCCCATTGTCTGT
>CM057847.1:176195925-176208545 GCA_030068395.1 Apalone spinifera | reverse complement strand
CTCCAAAGCACTTGCAACCCCTCCCAGCTTGGAATCATCTGCAAACTTAATAAGCTTACTAAGAAAACTAGGTCAAATTACAAAGCATGAACATAAATAATTCAGGGACAAAATTAGGAAGGAAAAGGCAGAAAATGACATTAAACTGGCTAGAGACATAAAAGGCAACAAGAAAACATTTTACAATATATAATTTGAGGCACATTGCTTGTTTGCTCTGCTCACACCCACTGAGGGCATTGATACCAGACGTCTCTATTAGCATTCCACACCTACTCTCACTGCAAGCCATCTTTCCTCGCACACACTCATTGCACCATATTGCCCAAGATTTGACTTATTGCATCACCTACTCCCAATACCCTGCTATCCACTCGATCTGTGTCTGCCCTTCATTCTGGGCGCCCATGCCCTCCTCAACAGAGACATAAAGGCTGCAGGAGGACAGGCAGAGTACAGCCCCAATGTCCAGCATTAATGATGTTCAGTGAAAGGCCCATTTCTCTCAGTAAACAAACCAGGGCCCTGTCCTACAACCCTTCCTGTTTCAGGTATCTTAGGAAGACACTGGCACAGCCCAATCCCCAAGAAATTGGCTCTCTCCAGTAGCTGGTCTCCCTCTTCTAATGACTCTCTCTGCTTTCCCTTCAGCTTCCCACTCGATTCCCCAACTAAGGGTCCAGATCAGCCTGATTCTATCACACAAAGCTGTCAAGTATGTCTGGCAAGGAGTGGTCTCGCCAAACCCACGTCCTGCTCCTGCCCATGGTTTCATTACCCCCTCCAATGAGACACTTCTATTTTAGGACACTATGTGCCAGAGGGCAATTTAACTCTCAGATTGTAATTCCCAGGATCGCTGTGTTTTCCGGTGTTATAAACTCAGGAAGGTTGATGTATAGATCAGTTACTAGAGGGGACTGAAAAAATCAGAGCTTAGTTACCATCTCTGCCATAGTCTCTGTGTGCGTGACCATGGGCACATCCCATGGCACAGATTTGTAAAGGTGTTTAGGCACCGAATAATGCAGCCAGGCTTCAGGTGAACCTTCAGAATTCATAAATACCTTTACAAACCTAACCCCTTAGTCCCTCAAGCCCTCTGCTCCTCAGGTATCCAATAAGATTAATAATACTTCGCTTATCTTGTTTATACGGTTTGCAAGCTGATGAAGCAGCCCCATGCACTTCAGTGACAGTACAATGAAGACAGCCATAGAAAGGTGGCAGCATTTGCCTAATGAAGGCTGGATAAAATTTCAAATGTAGATTACCCTGGATTTTCTGATACATGATGCTATGGCAAAATGTTGTTTCAGGGAACCATCGGGACGGGATGAGAAATGAATTTCAGCGGGTGCATGTCCTATTGAAATAGCCAAAAAGTTTTCCTTATATAAACTTGCTCTCACCTTTTGGTTGGCAAAAGTAGGCTTAATTCTGATCTCAGTTATGCCTCTTTCATGCCACTGGAACTCAGATGGTTTTGGTGGAGCTACTAGTGATTTACAGTAGTCTGTGTAACAGGAAGGAGAACCAGGTCTGATACCTTAATGCAGATTGGCCCGGTTTCCTCTGGTCTCCGCAGTGTGGATAATGAGTTTCTGAAGATAGGGAGGGCTAAATGACTTGCAGCACCACTGTGGGTGTTACATACTGTGCAGTCAAGCTGTCTCAAGCCAGCTTCTGGGCCAGCATTAACTGAAAGGATGTATAACCACAGAAGTTTATTGAAACTTACAGAGATGTGTGGACCATCATCTATAAATACACAGGTGAGGGAATAACATGTGATAAGAAGGTTTCTCAGGTATATTATTTTATTTTTCATTTTAAAAATAAATAAGGTGGATGTCTAAGGGAAACAAAGGATCAAAACAGCCACCTTGTCTCCCACTGACACACAAACACTTCAACCATATTGTCTGAAACCAATTTGCTTTTATTGAACGGAGAGTCACAGATCTTCTCTGTGAGATTCAAAGGCTCCTCCTGAAATTTCTCCAACTCACAAAGTTCTTTCCAGTCGAAGCAAACAAAATTTTAGCCTTCCATTGAAGCAAGAGCTGATGCTTTTTAGAATCTGTCTTCCAGATTCCCAGCGATCCTGCCTCGGGAATCAGTCAGTAAATCACCTGTATCCAAGGGAAAGAGAATCAGATGTGTTGATGTTTTTTCATAGAACAGGGATAATAGGATGTTTGATTTCATACTGAAAGGCACTAGAGGAATTGCCCACTCACTCTGTGGGGGGGTGAAGTCGTTCCTGGTTAACTCCAACACAGGGAATTCATTTTCCCCACTGCAATATTCTGTTATGGAATTTAAATGGGGATAGTCGTATAAATGTAAACAGGTTACCTATAAAAATTACACTGGACAGAAAAAGGACTCTTGTCCATATGCAGTTCTATCATACACACATTGGGCACAGCTAGAACTAAAATGACAGATAATTGTTAGGTGATACATAATTTACCCTTAGAAAATGAAGGAAAATTCCACTTTTATCAATGGTAACTGTTCTGGTGGAGATTCATACTAGCAACCAGGCCTGGAGAAAACCGTATGGATTTCTGAGCATGCTCAGTGAGTCACTAGAATGGTTGTAGAGCAGCCACTAGTAGGACCAGTCCAGTCTAGTTCCTTGGCTCTTGCTCTGCAGGTTAAAGGAGCTCCCAGCTTCATGTGGCCTGGCCTCAACTGCCATCTCTGCCCTAGTAGGTGGGAAAATTTCTCACCCTCCCAACTGCTTCTCTGGGACCAGTCACAACCCGACCTAGAGTCCATGTTTAGATTATGACCATCGGAAACAGGCAGAGCAGGAGTAGAAACCCCTGGAGAAATGCCTTGTGGTCAAGTTAACTTTCCATAAGACCCTTGAGGTTTAAATCATTTAAAACCCCATCTGAATAGTGTTGAATTTGACATCATTTGAGATTTTTAAAACTACTTTCCTTAGTTTTCACAAGGGGGGAAATCGAAAGCTAAGAGTCTGCACCGAGCTGCTTTAAGGATGGAAGGATTCGTGAGCACTTCAGTGCCTTTACATCGCTTGCTGGATGAACAATGTACACTTCTGAGAGCATCAAGGAAGTTATATTTATCAACTAACCTTGAAAGCTGTCTACAAATATAAATAGGGTTTATTTTGCAAGGCCTAATATGCTAAAATCCCTGTTCACTGGTGTTAATTATATTCCTAATCTTTAATTCTTCATTGATTGAGTCACCTTTTCCATTGTTTTGCTGGGGACTGATATCAGGATCACTGGCCTTTAGTTTACTGGGTTACCTTGCCTATGGTTTTGCCTATTGGAATAATATTAACATTCTTTCCATCTTCTGGAATTTCTCCAACATACAAAAATGTATCAAAAGTTATCAATGGAGCAAAGGATCCCCTTACTGCTCTTTGAGGATTCTGTGACAGACATTATCTAGGTCTCCTTATTTAAAAATGTTTACCCCAACAGGTGTTAGCATCTTAATTACTAATGCACCATCCTCATGCAATGTCAGAACATCAACCCGCAGCTTTCCAAATACAGAGCAGAAATATTTAGGGAACACTTTTTCCTTTTCTGCCCCATAATTCACATTGTTTTCACCACTTAGGAATAAATCTATACCATTGTAAGTATTTATTTTCTTCCTGATATTTTAATACAATGCTTTCTTGTCCTAATACTTGTGAGCCAAGGACGCTTCCCTGTTGTCTTTAGCTTCCCTTTTTCATATTGCTGCACTACATTTCTTCCAAGTTAGTTTGATTGCTATCTCTTTCCTCTGTATCCCATTTGTTATAGATATTTTTCTATTTCTAATAGTTGCCTTCATGTCTCCCTTCCCTCCTACAGATTTTTGGTTTTCACGCTAGAATTCTCTATTCTAAAATATAAAAGCAATGTAGACAACTCTGTATTTGTGGCCTAATGTCTCCCCATAGACAAAGTTGCTAAGGCTGTTGTAGCTCATAGGCAGCCTGGGTAAGACTTAATGTATGTAAGAGAAGCCCTTGGCATGGTTCTCATAAATGCCACTCCAGCCCCCAGGTGGCCTAGAATGTGAGCAGTACAAAAGTGACTTGAATCCTTCTTTGACCCCTGTCCCATTGTCCACGTGTGCTGAGGCTCCAAGAGCTCTGAACAACAGCTAGATACAAGATGGAGAAAAACAGGTATTTCTCTTCACACTGCTATGCCTGCCTTGTGGAATGCTGAACTTACCTTTGACAGCACACAAACTGTTTCCCACATATTCCCATGACCTTAGAACTGAAGAGACATCTCTTATAATAACATTCACCCCCATGGAATCTACATTGCAGAAAGGGATTCTTTGCCTGGGAGAATTCTGTATAAAGAGAAAAGAGTCAGTCATCACTCTGCAGAGAAGGGTGACTCATGCACTTTGATTCCAAGAGGACAGTCTTTTCTCATTTACCTATACAAGACCATGCCAGCCCAAAAGTTCAAGTCCAAAAATTTATCACAGCTCAGAGCTATTTAAGTAGCTGTAGTTCTATGAATATTTAGTGACTGCCCCAAGAAGAGACTGAACATACGACTATAAGAACGTACATACTGGGTCAGACTAAAGGTCCATCTAGCCCAGTATTATCCTGTCTGCCAACAGTGGCCAATACCAGATGCCGCAGAGGGAGGGAACAGAACAGGTAATCATCATGAGCCCTCTCCTGTCATACATTTCCAGACAAACAGAGGCTAGGGAAACCATTCCTACCCATACTGGCTAATAGCCATTGATGGACTTAACCTCTTATCTAGCTCTTTTTTGAACCCTGTTAAAGTCCTAGTCTTCACAACATCCGCTGGCAAGGAGTTCCACAGATTGACTGTGCACTGTGTGAAGAAAAACTTTTTGTTTGTTTTAAACTTGCTATCTATTAATTTCATTTGGTGACCCCTAGTTCTTATATTATGGAAACAAGTAAATATATCACTGGACATGAGGTCTAGCTTAATAATAAAGCTTGTGAAAGGCACCGAATTATAAACTCTAGGCATCTGCAGAAGCTATATTTTGACTCCCCTTTCTGTGTACTTTGCCCTCTACCAGTGGGTAGACTGAACAAGGTTGGCACACTTCATTTTGTTTATATACCATGTTCAGTTCTGTGATTGCCTGAACATGGAATAGTACATGCAGGCCACAGGCAATGTGGGACACGTCTCAGAAGGGCAGCTGTGTTAGTCTTGTATCTGCAAAAACAAAGAGGAGTCTTGTGGCACCTTAGTGACTAACAGATTTATTAAGCCATGAGCTTTCATGGATAAAAGACACTTCATTAGTCACTAAATTGGCCTCATTAACACTGGTCCTACATTTGATAAGTAACTTCCTTCTTTTCTTATATATATATATATATATATACACATACACACACACACACACACACACCCCTGCCTCTAGCTTCCACTCCAATTCATCTGATGAAGTGGGTTTTACCTGCAAAAGCTTATGCCCTAATAAATCAGTCAGTCTCTAAGGTGCCGCATGACCGTTCCTTGTTTTTTTAAAGAAAGTGGGATTAGCTAAATAGCAAGACTTGGCAAGATCTGAGGAAAACATGATTATTGACTTTTTTCGCGAATCATAATTCAGTCAAATCTTAATGCATTTTCTTGGGGGCAGCCTTGACTTCCACAGAATTCCACTGCAAAATTTTACCTATTGTCCACAAACTCCAGAGGTATTAGAGCTCCTAAGCAAAACGTCAGAAATGTGGTTTTAACAGACAGTGTTACACAATCTTAGTAGAGACTCCATATATCCCTCTGTATACTCCCTCATTTTCATTTACTTCTTACCTGGTGCACCCTGGAGCACCAGAAGGAAAACAGCAAAAAGCAGGCAAAGGATCTTCATGGTTGAAGGTCTACTGGGAACTCTGTCTCTGGAGAAAAGAGGCAGTATGACAAAGTGAAGGCAGGAAGTCCCTATATTTACACTGGGGATAGGTGGAGCTATAGAAACAGCCAAATTAAGATTTATTGGGGCTCTAGGCACAAAGAACATTTGGGGCCCCTGCATGGCCCTCGCCACGGGTCCTGCCCCTTGTTCCTCCTCCTCCTCCAAGGCCCTGACACCTTGGCAAGCTGGAGGCCAGAGGAGGGCAGTGAGTTAAGAGCCATCCAGAAAACCCAGGCACTGTGGGATGCCCAGGACCCCCTGTGTGCCCTGGGTGGCATGCTCCAGGAGGCTAGGACATGCGTCAGGGGCTGTTCTCAAGAATTCTGAGCCCCCCATTAAGGGCAGGTGGAGGGTTCTGAGCTACCCACAGTGACCCAGGCTCACTGGGCAGCTCTTATTACTATTTAGCATCAGCTAAATAAAGCCAGGGCAGGCAGGTGGGACTCCCAGAAAAGAGAAGGAACAGGAGTCAGAGACATAGTTCTAGTGGACCCTCCAACTTTTACACAGGTTCCAGTGCTCCTGATTGGCAGGGCCCCTGGGCACAGGCCACATGGACTCATGTATTAATCCACAAATGTGCAGAAATATTTTTTCATCCAAATGTCATTTCTAATGTGTGTTCTGTATTCTCATAGTGAGTGTTATTTATACAGCTGTGAAGCTCCAATGAGTATTTCAGAAAAATGTGACTGTGTGATGCAAAATATATTTTAAATACTTTGTCTGTAATTAATTTTACTTTTAATGTAGTGCCTTAAAATAGGTTTCTCATGCTAATCTCTTTTTCCTTAGCCAAAATAAAAATTACTGGAGAATTATTGCCCATTTATTTATTTTAATAGCCATTTTGTAATAAGAAACTACAAAAAGTAAAAGGAAGGGGGTTGGATATTCATGTTTATAAAATTTGTAAAGATGAATTCATGATGTGATGTTACAGTTGACCAAGAAATAACAAATCACATCAGTTAATTCCAGGACTTATCACAGCTGTGATACACAAGCAAGCTTTACCCTAGTTCTGTAATACATTGGGCCGGTGACTTTGGTACCACCATGGAATTATGAATTATGTACAGATTCTTATCCATTTCTAATCAAATTCATCCCCAAGTGGAATTAAGGGAGTACTTATGACAGTTTTAACAAACAGCTCTAGAGTTACAACTAAGTACATCAGACAAGTTACATGAGTACTAAGAATTCCAATGCAATTAGTTTTCACTTTATGCAAATGATTCAAACTATTCAAATATCCCTGGAATTTTACCAGTAATCTTTGCTCTTAAGCTACATGGATGGAATAATCAAGGTTAACTGAATATTCAAGATAGCGAGAACAATCCCTGCAAACAATCCGTTGCTTACCAGCCAATCAACTCTCTCTCTCAGTTTTTCTCAGTGACACACTCTGCAGAGTTTCCAGGCTAAGCTCTAAAACACTCAGAGTGTCTGTCAGCTAATTTCCATGGAGGAGACATGCCCTGTTGTAACCTTATTTCTAGACAACAAAGATTCAGAGTCTTGGTGAAATGCACATAAACAAAACCTATCCTATTACAGCACACTCCTATTTGTCTGACTGGCAACATCCTGACTTTCAGCTCACTGGACATTTGGACAAACAGAAGAAGGTCTGAAGGATTTAGGAATGGGAGGGGAATGGAGAAGGAAGAACAGAGGAAACAGGGAAGGAGAGGGGGAGAGGCCGCAGGAGACAGAAACCCCCTTGGTGCTGCTTGAGCATTTCTCACCATGGGCGGTCCAGGATTAGAGAGCCAGCCTTACCCTTCCCTATTTGTACTGGTGCTTTTAGAGCGCAGAGCTGTGAGTGTCGGGATGCCTTTAAGAAGCATCAAGGCGGCTCCGAGATCAGGTGGCTACTTAACCTCACTCTGCATGTCTCCTCCTTCTTTCCTTCTATTTACTCTCCTCTCTCCTCCTATCTGCTGCTCTTCATTCCCCCTCCCTTCTTCCCTGCTCTCTTTCCCTTAACTCCTCTTCTGAAGAGCTTATCTGTTCTTTTCCTGAACCCTTCCCCTTTCAGTCTTTATTTTAACCCGTGTTCTTTGTACGTGTTTGCTCTCTCTACCACACTTCACGCTTTCCCTCTGCCCCTACTTTCTCCCCTTTTTCTCGCTGTCCTCATCCCTAACTCCAGAAATCCTCCCAAATCACAGTTCCCAGAGTCCCAGCACTAGTTGATCAATGAGGAATTAAATAACATTGTGTATTCAGATCATTAGGATTTCTAGAGAAAGGGACTCTGGATAACTGGAAGTATCCTGTAGATGGTTTTAACTCATGTATCTTTATAATGACCAAGTTTTCCATGGGGGAAACAAAATGCATGTAAATGTGCCACTTATCCATGCAAACTGGTGGGAAGGCACAGTCTCCAGCTCTGACACACACTGGCCCTGAGTAATCTTTCGAGATTGCTAGAAAGTCCCTTCGGGTGGTTCATTCACTCGGCAGATTATGGCAGTTGTATGCTTCTTCTCTTCCTGGATCTCATGACCACATCCCTAGATAGAACATCAAAGGAAGGGTTAATAGGGTGAGCACAATGGAGGAGACTTTAGTAGTTACCAGATAGGAGGTGCTCTCAGTAGCCAGGTGGTCCCACTGCAGTCTCGCTCATCCATACATATGAGCTTCATATATATATATTGACCCAAACTGCCTCTTTTATAGTTACTGAAAGCTTGGTTTCTTCTTGGCAAAGCTCCTGTGAGCCAATCAGGAACTGACCCTTTCTTCTCGAAAAGTTTTGAACTGTCCTACCACAGTCTGGAGGCTGGAATTCTTGCAACTCTGTCTCTGCGAAATCCATGGTCTTTGTGCAAAACATCTTGTGCCATCCCAGATTGTATAAGACACATTAGGCCACTGAATCTTATGCAAAACATCTTAGGACATATAACGGACACCTGCTCTACTCAGCAACTTACTAATGCAGGACACTTCCCATAGGCCTCCTTGCAGTGACTGATGTGCTTGGCTAACTTGACACAACTCTGTGTCCTTCCCCAAGTGGCAATTTCTCTGTCACCATTGAGAGAGGCCAGCAGAAATATCAACTCTGAAGGCAGAAGAGAGTCTTTGTGTAATGTCCTTTTCCAGTCCCTGGTGATTCTGTTTTTGATAGATTACAATGCTGCAACATAAAGTCATTTGACTCTTTTGCTGGCCACAGATCAATATCTAAACAAACTACTGCTCTGTACCTATTTAACCTTTATGTTTTATTTGTAATACAATAGGGTTGCCTCATATGCTTTCAAATAGTAATGACTAATGCTATTAATTGTTGCTAATACTAATGTCAAAGTTAATCAGGCCTTGTGTTTTTTGGTCTTCGTATATATTTGAGAAAGGCAATGATGACTGTAAAAACATTCGATGTATTAATAATAATGTCACTTAAATCCAGGCATAGCCCATAACATTTGGAATCATTTCAGCCTATGTTCTTAAAACATGTCCAGTATCCCATGCAGCATCTGTGGTTCACTGAGGAGTTAGATTGAGTAACAGCAACAGTTGCTAGTGAAGCAAACCACAAATTCTTACTAAGTTTTGAAGCAACTTCAGCTTTTATCTGTTACTTCTCTATCATTTATTTTATGCCTAGATATTCATAATAGAGATACAGTTGATCAACTCTTACTTGATCTGGCACTATAACCTTTTCTTTTAGAAACTATATCACATTAACATTTATCTTGATCATTTAGCAACAGAGCACTGCAACCTGAGGATGCTTCATTGCAAAGGTGACCTTGTGAAAAGGAATACTATAAGCATTTCAGACAATTTAAATATAAATGTGCATGTGTGTCCCTGTAACTAATCATTAACAAAGGTATATGAGGGCATTTTTCATAGAATTGTAGAATCACAGGGTTGGAAGAGACCTCAGGAGGACATCGAGTCCAACCCCCTGCCCAAAGCAGGACGAATCCCATCTAAATCATCCCAGACAGGACTTTGTCAAGCTGGTACTTTAAAACCTCTAGGGGGATGGAGTTTCTACTATCATCCTAGGTAACCCATTCCAGTGCTTCACCAGTGGATAAAGAAGGCGATACCTTCAGTTCTCATGTTCTGAAAACAATGAAAATTGAAAATCTCTAAACTGAATCGCACTGAAATCTTATAAGGGCCTTTATAACACCTGTCCTGATCATATTTTGGACAGCCATTTCCAAAGACAAATGTAACCATCTTTCTAATTATCAAATGACATGTTGAGCATGAACAACTAAGAGTTCAGAGGGTACAGCTGTTTTTTTCCCCTTATACTCCAATAATTAAGAACATAAGAACGGCCATACTGGATCAGACCAAAGGTCCAACTAGCCCAGTATCCTCTCTGCTGACAGTGGCCAATACCAGATGCCACAGAAGGAGGGAACACAACAGGTAATCCTCATGTGATCCCTCCCCTGTCATCCACCTCCAGAGAAACAGAGGGTAGGGACACTATTCCTACCCATCCCAGCTAATAGCCATTGATGGACTTAACCTCCATTAATCTATCTAGCTCTTTTTTTAATCCTATTAAAGTGCTAGCCTTCACCACATCCTCTGGCAAGGAGTTCCACAGGTTAACTGTGTGCTGAGTGAAGAAAAACTTCCTTTTGTTTGTTTTAAACCTGCTGCCTATTAATTTCATTTGGTGACCCCTAATGATAATTAGAAAGTATTGCTATCAGTATTATTGTGATGAACTGAGCCATTGCATTACTTTGTTGTATGGTGGCTAACAAAAAATCAGAATCATACAATAATCCTCTGGTTTGTATTTTGGTTAAGGAACAGACATTCAAAGAATCACAAGGAACCTAATTTATGTAACTGGTAAATTAATATTAATTACAAAACATATGGCTGCACACTCATCATCAGCAACCACTCCACTGCACACTGGAATCCCTGCAGATTATCATCAAACAACTATAAGCTGTATTTCTTTTTCCCATCCTGAAAGAAATTCTTCCTGAAAATCCATATCTGACCTTCAAACACCCAACAACCTTTTCAACCTCACCATTGGGAAAAAGCTTCCCACAGACCAGGACACCCCAACTCAAAGAGGCACCACACCCTGACAGGACAACGGATGCAAATCTGCAGACATCTCCACTGCTACCGTGATTGACACCCCTCACAACACACCTTTCAAGTTCCATTGGATTGTACACATGCCCATCACAACATGTGGTACACATGCAATATCATCCCATGCAATAAAAGTTATGTGAGTGAAACCATTCACTATCCTCTTGAATGAACTCACACAGGTAAAACAGAAAAATACCCTCTCACTTATGGATGAACAAGTTCCAAAAAGCAATCTCTCTCTGTCTATAAATCCTATCAATTCCAGTCTGCAAAGGAAACCTGCACAATATTTTCAAAGATGAGCCTGAGACCTTAAATTCTTGACTCTCCTCAACACTAAACATCCTGGATTGAACAAAGACACTAGATTTATAGCTTACTACAATGGTCTGTAACCACCTAACCTCCTCCTTTTGCCCTATGACTGCAGAGATATTAACTGGTCACTCTACTTTGAATGATCCCTTTGATGAGATGGTCCAACCACACTGTGCCCCAGAGAAACTATAAAGAGGTCCTCCAAGCAGGCAAGAGTGGCAGCAGAGGAATCAGCCAATCAGGGGCCAGGAAGGCCTACAAAGGGAGCTGCAAAACAGAGCAGCAGTCAGTGCCAAGCAGAGCTCAAGGAGCGCAGACGGGGAGGCTGGCTATAGAAGTTGACTCCAGGTGGGGGAGAGGCACCACTCTCTTGGATTGGGGAAAGAGACTGAGGAGCAACCAGCTCCGTAAGGGAGTTTAAGACTGATGGGCCTTACGAGCCTATGTGGAAAACCCTGAGATAAGAGCAAGGAAGCTGTCTCCCTGGAGGCATCATTTGCTCCCGAGTGGGAAAACAAACTGAGAAACAGACTTGGAGACACCAGCAGAGAGCACCAGGATGGGCCTCCGCTAGGCGTATGGTTGGTTTTACACACAGAAATGTCCCTCAACCACAGGGCTGAGTGGCCAAAAAGGCTGTTAAAGAGACCGTGCAGGCGCACACACTTGGCCAGATAGAGCACTCATGGGAGAACATGTGCTAACTACTTATGCTAAACAACCTGTTCCACCTTCCCTTTAGCTATGGAGCTCTGAGCACATTTCCCAGACTCGAAGAAGAGTGCTGTGTAGATGGAAGGCATGTCTTTCTCACCAATAGACGTTGATCCACCACAAGATAATCCCCTACTCATCTTGTCTTTCTGCTACTTACCTGATAAGCCAGGGCAGCAGATGCTGCTCTTGTTTAGAAACATTTGACTCGACCCTTAAAATGTTAAAACCCGTATGTTGAAGTCAGGGAAAATAATTCCAAAGTATCTTAAAATGGAGCTTGTGGATCTCAACTACGAGATGACAATAACATGAGAAAAATACTCTAACCTTCCGTCTTGAAATAGGAATCCTACTGGCTCACAGCACAGCCTGTTGGATTATAGTGATAGTACAACCAGCACAATGTGACAGATACATACCCCGCATGCTTTATGAAATGGAGTTATGGACATAAGTATCCCTAACTCAAAGGTGCTTTGAGCAAATTACTTCATGTAACCCATCAATCTTCGTGT
>CM057847.1:176183302-176195825 GCA_030068395.1 Apalone spinifera | reverse complement strand
TTCACCTGTTCTAAGACTTAAAAAGTGATCTTGGGTGTAAAAAGGTTGGAGACCCCTGCAATAAGGGAACTCTTTAAAAACAATAGGAACGTAGGAGTCTTTTGTCTTTGGGATGGCTGCATGCACACACCCAAGGAGGGTGAACTAGAGACCCCCATGGGAAATGGAAATTTCCCTGTTTTTGAAGTGAAGCTGGAACAGGAACAGTGTTAGGGTGAGTTTATAAGTTTGTGCAGAGGATTTTAGTGTAGAATTAGCTAAGCATTTCCTGTTACTTTTGAGTTTGTAATCTACTTTGCTCTGCCTGTTCTCACTTAAAGCCTAAGGCTTGTGCTCAATAAAATCACTTTTACTTACTATCCAGTCCAGTGTAAACAACTGTTACCTGGGGGGCAACCAGTGTGTACATTCTCCCTTTCATTGCTAACGGGGGCTTACCCAAGTCATGCATTGGGGGTTTTGATCCCATTTGGGGAGTGGTATCCCAGGAAGCTGGTCCCAAAACTGCGCTCTCCTCGGATCTGAAGAGGTTCAGTGCCTATACTGCTTCTCAGGGGGGCAGAGATCTCAGCTCCGGGCCTTGGCTGCGGGAGACCAGTGGAGATGGCCCAGCAGGAGTGGGTGGTGAGAAGCCCCAGAGAGCAAGAAGGCGAGTGGCAGTGGCTGTGTCAGCCCTCCGGGAGACACCCCCCAAGGGGTCTTCTGTAACCTCACCCCACACAAGCATGGAAAGAGGACAGCCTCTGTCTAATGAAGGCTGTGATACGTTTGAAAATGTAGGTCCCTTACAAGTAATGGGTTAAAAATAATCTGCCTAAGTTTTCCGATGTGTGGTGCAATGGTCGAGTTTATTGGGGGGGGGGGGCGAAATGGGATAGGATGAAAAATGATTTCTTTCTGGACAAACAAGCACTTGATTCTGATCTTGATTACACCGGTGTTATGTCACTGTAACTAGACTGGCTCCAATGGAATTAGTATCTATTGACGGCTGTCTGTGTAACAGGAAGGAGAATCAGATCTTAATGCAGTTTGGCCTGATTTTTTTTTCTATTCCTGTGTTTCACAACTCACCAGCTACACAGGAGACTTTAGGTGCCACAGAGTTCCATGCGGGTGCTACACACCTGTGTGGTCCATCTGTGAGTGAGCCCAGCTCTTTGGACACCACAACCCAAAAAGTTTCATACTAGTTGTAAGAAGTAGAGTTCGGTCCACAGGAGCTCATTGAACCTACAGAGATGTGAGGACCCTGGTCTATAAATGCCGAGGTGATGAAATAACATATGACAGGGAGATTTTAGGGTATTTTATTTTTAATTTAAAAAAATAAATTAGATGGATTTTGAAAGTAGAAGAATGAGAGGAACAGCCCCTGGCCTCCCATCAACACCTACAACACAATGGCAGAGGTGAGGTGCAGGGAGCCTTTGGGGTGTTACTAACTGAAATAGTTGAACTTTTTTCTTTTCACAAACTTGCTTCTGACTTATTATAGACAATCACGTGGTTGGTTCGGATCTCACTTTACACCAGTTTCATGACAGCATTCTAAAGGGGAAGAATGCTAGAAACAGCCCAATTGCCTCCCACCAATGCATGCGCGCGCGCACACACACACACACACACACACACACACACACCCAGCAATATTATCTCGAACCAACTTGCTTTTATTAAAAGGAAAGTGACAAATCCTATATGAGGGATACAAGGGCTGCCTTCTTGAATTTCTCTAGCTCACAAAGTTCTTCCCAGTCCAAATAAACAGCACTTCAGGATTCCATTGAAGCAGGGTCAGATGATTTTAGAAGCAAGTGGCTATCTGCAACAGATCCTGGCTAGACAATCAGTTACAGTACAGGTCTGTACATAGAAAATAGAATGAGATTTTTTTTTAAGTTTCTCATAAAACACACCATAATTCATATCAAAAGAATTCCCAAGTCATTTAGTGGCAGGAGAAAGGGTTCCACAAACTTCAGCACAAGGAATTCTTTTTTCCCTACTGCAACATTCTGTTCGTTTTAATGGGGATAGTCATATGAATCTAAGCCAGTCATTAAAAAATTACAGTACTGGAGGCACCCTGTCTGTCTGGGACGGCCCTAACCCTGACCCTCCCACCGTCCCACCCCCAGGCACTGAAGCTCCTCCCTGCAATTCATATGGGGGCATTGCTGACTGCTCCTCTTCATCAGGGAGTGAGTAGGAAAGTGCTGAGTTTGTTGCATTCCTCACTCTGGCTGGGGGTACAAGACGCAGATGACTCTGAACCTGTCCCAGCTGGAGAACATGCACCCCTCTCCTGGCTGTGCCTGCTACAGCTTCTACAGCCATGGAGAGGCGCTACTCACCTGCCCTCATGGTGCTAGGGTTGAGAGAGGGCTGGGGCTGTCCTGTCTCGCTGGGACAGCCTGCAGACGGAACCCCTCATTCCCAGCACCACCCCAAAACAAAGGTTTAAATTGAAATAAAATTTAATTGAGTTAAGGAAGCAAGCAACACTGAGCAAATCTTCTGTTACTTTCACTTCTCCTGCAGATGGATAGATTTCACACAGCCCCTGCCTTCTCTCCTCCAGGAATTTGTTTTTCCTGCTTGATTTCCCTACCTTAATATATAAAATCAATGCAGACATTGGAATGTTTGAGCCCCAACCTTTGGCCAGAGACAAATCTTTGGCAGGATATGTAGGCAGTAAAAGCTCCATAGAGAGACTGGTGGGACTTGCCCAAAGCCTGAGCAACACACCAGTGCCATAATAGCATGGTGCTGTCCCGGTTGCTAGAGCTGGAGATGCTGCTGGAATATATCAGGTATAAGGGGCAGTAGAAAACGATGTAAGGCTCCTTTTCCCCCTGCCTCTAAGCTGGCTAATGGGCATTGAGCCTCCAAGAGCATTGTGCAATAGTTTGGCTGTAAGGAGGAGAGGAACAGGTATTTCTGTCCACATTGCAGTGTCTGCCTTGTGGCATGCTGAACTTACCTGTAACAACACACACCCCCTCCGAAGCAACTTCCCACCATCCAAGTATCAGGAGGGCATCTTTTACGGTAACAGATATACCGTGGGGGATTACACGGCCAGATCTTCCGAGCTTGGGAGACTTCTGCACAGAATCAAATAGTCTAAAGATCAGAATGCAGAGCAGGCCAAAGACTTCCATTCCAGGATGACAAGCATTTCCCATTCATATATCTCTCTGGCCAAGTCATCCCAAATAACTTCAAGTACCAAATTATATGACCGCTTTAGTGTTATTTAAGCAGCTACTGTTCTGGGCACATTCAGCCTCTAAGAAGAGACTGAAAGGAGTTAGTTAAACTTGAGCAGTGGTCTCAAGTTATGGTGGAGATGTCTAGGTTGTATTTTAGAAAAAACTATTTCCCTAGGAGAGTGAGGAAGCACTGGAATGGGTTACCTAGAGAGGTGGTGGAATCTCCATCCCTAGAGGTTTTTAAGTCTCGGCTTGACAAAGCCCTGGCTGGGTTGATTTAGTTGGGGTTGGTCCTGCCTTGGGCAGGGGGCTGGAATTGATGACTCCTGAGGTCTCTTCCAGCTCTATGATTCTATGATAAACACGTTAATTAAATGTGGCTCTCCGATTGCAGCATTGAGAACCATAGCTCTGAGCATGGTGCCCTTTGCTGCCAATGCCTTGACGCTCTAGAAAGCAAGTATCTGCCTACGCCTCCAGCTTCTGCAGTGGACAGTTTGACTCCCCTTGATAGTGAGGTGCCAGGCAGGATCATCACGTTGCATTGGCTCAATTCTGAGTTGGATCGCTATGATTTTCTGAAACACGCACTCTTGAAAAAGTCCTTTCTGGTTTGAATTCCTGTCTGTCTGGGAGATGCTGTGCAGATTTTTTTTTTTTTTTCCTCTGAAGACTCCTTGGGGAATGCTATCTTCATGATCAATTGGCAGGCTTGCCTTAGGGCAAGGCGAGCAAGGCCGTTGCCTTTGGCCCCACACCTTCAGGGCCCTGCATTGCCCAGCACCCGCCTGCTTGGCCACTCACTCACAGCCAACCATTTTGGGCCACGCAAACTCTTTAGCTGGGCCTGACAGGCTTTGGTTCAGACCTGAAGGGCTTTCTATTTCAAACATGAAGTCCTAATGTGCACAGACAAAGCTTATAGAATATTTAGGTTAGAACATTTTTAACTGGAGCAAGCAAGGAAACTTAAATATCAATATTGTTATACTCTGCCCTCAGATAATATAATTTCTAGGACAACACTAAGCATGTAATAGTGACGGGTCCCGAGATGCAGCAGGGTTAAGACATAAATGAGGAGCTGCCATTTAAGAGACCCACGTTGTGTTCCCAGCTCTGAAACCTCTCAGTGGGACACAGGGCCTGACTTTCTAACACAGGTTATGAAAGACACAGAATTATTAACCATAGCCAGCAGCAGAAGTTATGTTTTAAGTCATGGTCTGCTGGCTCCCAGCTATATGCACTGGTCTCTTGATGATTTTTCTTGGGGCAGCAAACAAGCGTCCCTGACTTCCAGACAGTTCCTCTGGCAATTTGGATGTAAAGTTTGCGGAAGTGCTAGAGCTCCTAAAGATAAAAGTCAATAAAAATAGGAATGTAAGGCAATCTAACTGCAGGGTCCCAGATGCCCCTCTCTAGTATCCCTTTTTACATCTTACCTGCTGTGCCTTGAAGCACCAGAAAGACAACAGCAAAGAACAGGTAAAGAATCTTCATGACTGAAGTTCAGATGGGGAACTCAGTGCCACTGGTCTGAAAAGAACAGCAAGGCAAAGGGGACATAGTGAGGTCCCATTTTTAAAGCACATAGCGAGATATGATGAGCTCTAGAAATATTATTTTAATCCAAAGAATATTTGTGTTCTATAATGTTTTAATAATTATTATTGTTATCAATAGAGCTGCATAGAAACATGAGAAGGATTTCAGAGACATACCTTTCTGTGAGGCAAAATAGATATTACAAACTTATATTTTGTAACTAATTTTCATTTTCCAGTGACTTAAAATATATAATTGTGCTGTAATTCTCATCTGTAGCTTGGCTAAGGAAAAAAAGAAATTACCATGAGAAATTTAATTTATTAGCCAGAATAGGATTGAAAGCAATAACAAAAAAGTTACAAAAAGAAAAAGAAAGATGGCTGGGTATTTGTGTTTATATTATTTATAACAATGAATTCATTATGTGATGTTACAGTTTACTAGGACATGATACACCCCATCAATTCATTCATGGCCTTATCACAATCATGTTACATAAGGAAACTTTATTCTCAATTTGTACTATGCAGGCTCGGTGATTTGCTACTAGCATGGGACTAGGAATCATTTAGTGAAGATTCTTATCCATTTCTAATCAAATGTTTCCCCCGTGGAATTAATTGGAGGACTTGTGGCAGTTCTACAAACAGCTCGAAAGTTACAATTTAGAACATCAGTCAAATTTCTTAAGCACTAAGAATAAAATCCAATTTGTTATTAGATATTAAAAACCAAACCCCATTATCTACCCATAATATAGATATTTAAACTATGAATTTATTTGGAATATTACCAGTAGCCTATGGCCTTAAATTACTTTATTTAAATATTCAAGATTAACTAAATACTCCAACAGTGTGATCAATCTTTAGTCAATCAACCAATTAAAAGTGCCTTCCTCCATTTGTGAAAGAAGCGGTCAGTTTCTCTGAAACACAAATTCTGAATGATTTCTAGACTAAAACTTTGAAACAGGATGGTTCTCTGCTATCTTCTATTGAGGAGAAATTTTCTGTTCTGAATATTTCAACATTCCTAATGATGTAGTAAGCAACCAGAATTTTTAAACCGATGTTTCTCCATGGACCAGCACTGATCCCTGAAATTTCCCTAGCACAGTTTAGGGATAAAAGCAAGCCCTGGTATCAAAAAGATTGAGAAACACTTTTCCAGACAACTAAGATTAAATCTATTAATGAAACACATGTATATATATCACACATTCTCTGACAGCACAGACCAGCTTGGGAGACATCTATCAGGGATGGTCTAGACCAGTGGTCCCGGTGCCCGCAGGTGCCATGGGCATTTAAGTACGCCCGCCGAGTGATCAGGGCCAGCCCAAGCCATTCTTGTGCCTCGGGCCCTGGGCATGCAGTGCATGAGCGGCTCCGCCCCTGGGCGCCCGGCAGCCCCAAAAGGTTGTGGACCACTGGTCTAGACAGTACTGGGTCCTGCCGTGAAGGCAGGGGACTGGACTCGATGACCTCTTGCGGTCCCCTCGAATTCTAGTGTTCTATGATTCTATGACATTCAAAACATTCAGGTAACCAGGAATTTGGACAAGCAGAACTGTTAGAGAATTTAGTGCTGGAACAAGAGGGAATCAGACGGGGTATGGCCAAACTGCTTCCCTGTGTGCTGAAGTGATGTGTTTCATGAAGGGATTCCAAAGGGAGGTAGAGAAGAGGGTAGAGGAGAGAAAAGGAAGGAAGGACTCGGGGGAGGGAGGAGACACAGGAGAAAGAAGCATTCCTGGTGCTGCTATACCATAACTGCTAGCCCTGGATTGGTGAGCAAGCCCTACCCTTAACTATGTGTCCTTGTGGCTTTGAGTGCCGCTATGTCCTCTAGAAGCAGGAAGGTAGCGCCAGTCTTCTGTGGCTACTCTGCCACTCCCTTCCTCTTCATATAAAGCAATTAAGAAATTATAGAGAGGAGAATGAAGGTGGTTAGATGATTCTGTTTATGTTCTTTCTTCCCTGTTGATCTCTCTCTCCCCCCAGCTTTTCTCTCCTTCCCACCTTCTCCCTCATTCTTCCCCTTCCTCTTTTCTCAATGTCCTGATTCCAAACTCCACCCAAATCATGGATCCAACAGCCCTAAATCTAGTCACTTTTGAGGTGATTAACCTTGTATTGGGTTGCCAAATGGTTTCAACAAAAATGCCAGACACACTTGACATTACATCACAATCTCCATGACATCTTATTTAGACAATACCAGACATTTATATTTTCTCAATTTGTTTCCCTAACAGAAAGCTCAAATACTAGACTGTCTGGTTCAGAACCGGACACCTGGAAACACTGTTAACACACAACTGCAAGGGAGACAGGCAAGGCAAACAGCTAATTAGGATTTCTGGATAAAGCGAACTTGAGTAACTGGAATGATCTTATAGATCATTTTAACTTCAGTTAAATAACCAAGTTTTCATTAGGGTAAACAAAATGCATGGAACTGTGCATTAAATGCATTAAAACTGGCAGGAGGGGATGTTCTCCAGGGCTGCATGACCCTGAGTAGTCTCTTTAGATATCTACAAAGTTAATTGAGGTAGGTCAGTCACTCACAGGGTTGACACAGTTGTGTTCGTCTTCGTCTGGATCTCAACGCCATCTCCCTAGATCTGACTTTAAAGAAAGGGTTAATAGGGTGAGTAAAAAGGAGTGATTGTAGTTATTACCAGAGAGGAGATACTCTCAGTAGCCAAGTGGTGACAGTCCTCCTGGTCTGTCTCTCTCATCCAGATACCTGAGCTTCATGCCGATGGTTTGACTCAACTGCCTGTTTTATACAGTTGCTAAAGGCTTGGTTTCTTCTTGGTAACGTGGTTGTGTGGACCAATCAGAAAGTGACTCTCACACCTCAGAAAGATATGGACTGTCCGACCACAATTTGGATGTTGGAAAGCTTCCAGCCCTGTCTCTGCAAAAGCCATGGGGCAACACCTCTTGTTCCATCCCAGATTCTGCAAAACATTTTAGGCCACAGGCGTTTGAGCAAAGTCTCTTGGGACATTGTTGTGTGGTTCGGTTTTTAGATCCGAGGGAAACCAGAACACTCCAGGGAGACTTAACCATTTTCTTATTTATTGCAAGCTTTAAACAAACAGTTATTTAACTTTTACAAGCCTTACAATCACTATACAATTTAAAATATTTCAAGTTTAAAATCTAAAGCTATTAATACAGTGCAAAGCAAGTAATAGAAGACTATTATAATACAATAATTAAGCCTAGTTAACTTACACTTCACCCGTATGCTACCTACAGTACCAGCCAGGAGGTCATGATTCCCTTGTTTCTCACGCATTGGAATGCCAGGCACTGGGCTCGTCAGTGTGAAGGGGTCCGTTCCTTCTTGTTCCATCAGAAGCAGGACCTGTGGGTCAATCCTGATTATTCCCTCCCACTGATTGTTCTTACTTAACCCAATGTATAGCAAAGCGAGACTTGGTCATTCTAGTAATATCTACCAATCAACTACAGTTTAAGTAAGATATCTATTATGCCAATATCTAGGATACATTTTCCTATGCCAATATATTGCAAAAGTGCTTAATTAATAGTTTTTCTGGCTGTCTCTTGAATTTTTCTCTTATAAAAAAAAATGGGATGTCCTAGTACCAGGTTGTTTCTGGCCTTTTTGGCCTGGTCTCGCTGTCCTATACAAGTTATGCATAATTGGGCAAGCACTCCTGATTTCCCCCCCCCCCCCCCCTTTCTGGCCTGGTCTGCGTGCGAGCATACATGCGTGCCCAAGCTTGAATCAGATCTAGGGTGGTGTGTTAGAGATCCATACTTTGGACAAGGCCGGGACGAGGCTTAGCACTGCAGACGTTGTTCTGGTCATGGGGGAGCCGTCCAGGCTCCCCTATAGACATATAGCAAACACCTGCTGGCCAAGTTCTGATCAGCAACTCGCTTCTGCAGGCCACTTCCCATACACCTCCCTGTGATGTGGTCCTTGGCCTACTTGACACAACTCTGTGACCTTCCCCAAATGGCAGTTTTTCTGTCAGCACTTTGAGCTGCCAGCAAAAATGTCCATTTTGAAAACTGAGCAGATTCTCTGTCAAGTCTTTTCACATTCCTTGATGAGTCTGTGTAGGCATCTCATGCTGCAATACAGAATCATTTGCTTTATTTGCTTCATTGATTACTAACAGCATTCAGAAGGATTACATCAGACTAGCCACTCTACATGGACCAGTACAAGTCACTGGGTAATCTCTACATTTTATTTGTAAGATACATGATGAAATCCTGCTATTTAAAAATATGAATAATTAATACTGGTAAGTGGAATCAGACCGTGTGGTTATATAGACCTTACAATGTGCTAGTTGACTTTATCTTACAGATTTTTACTTCTTGCTGCAGGGGTGGGTAATAATTTTTGATGGGAGGGGGGCAATCCAAAATGTTGGTAAAGGGTCAAGGGCCACACTTTCCTATGAGGGGGTGTGGAATCTGTTAGCTGCAGAAGGGAGCTCTGGGAAGGAGATTGAGGTGCAGGAGAGGGTGTGGGGTTTGAGAAGGAGTTTGGGTGAAGGAGGGGGTTGTGACCTGGGGCAGGGTATTAGGGTGCAGGGTCCAGGATGGGACATGAGTACAGGATAGGATTCTAGCCTGGGGCAGGGCTTTAGAAGGGTGGTCAGGGTCTGAGGGGTAGGTGGGTGTGGGAGGGGATGAGGTGCCAAAGGCAGGTTCTTTCTGGGAGATGCTTATCTAAGCAGCTATCAGCCAGCAGCACTCTCAAGCAAACTTCCCTGCCTACCACCAGCCCCATGCTAGCTGTTCCATGTTGCAATCTGTGCCGTGGGTGAGGGAGGTTCACACACTGCCTCTGCCCCCAGCAAAATCTATCAGCTCTTATTGGCTAGAAACCTCTTAGTTTCTGATATTTCCACTCCAATGTATCTGATGAAGAGGCTTTTTGCCCACAAAAGCTCAAGATTCTATATATTTTGGTTAGTCTCTAAGGGTGTGTCCAGACTGGCAAGACTTTGCGGGAATGCTTTTAATGGAAAAGTTTTGTTAAAAGTATTTCCGCAAAAGCATGTCTAGATTTGTGCAAAAGCATCTGTGGCCAGTCTAGATGCGATTTTGCGCAAGAAAGCCCCGATCGCCATTTTAGCGATTATTTTCAGGAATAATGGCATTGCGCAAGAGGGTTTTTCTTGCGCAAGAAGGGGCAGTGTAAACAGCTCCTTCTGGAGCAAGAGCCTCTTCTGCAAAAATGGCAGCTCATTAGGTATGCAAATGAGGCTCAGCAATATTCCACCCTTAACCTCATTTGCATATTTCTGGCATAAGAACCTGCCAGTGTAGACATAGCTTAACAGAACATGGCAGTAGGGAAAATAAATTTCTGAAGTAAAGTAAAGGAACCTCTTTACTCTCTGGAGAGTAAACCAGGAACCTCTTTACTCTCTGGAGAGCAACAGGGGACTCCTCCTATGCCTTTTGATTTGAAATCAAACATAGTATCCTTGTTCTATGGGGAAATGTAAACAAATCAGATTCCCTTTTCTATGAACTGTTGGCACTGTGATTGACTCTCCAGGCAAGATCTCCAGGAATCTGGCAGACAGCCATTTACTTTTAAAATGATCAGGTGTTGCTTCAATGGAATACTGAAGTGCTGTTTATCTGGGCTGCAAAGAACATTGTAAACTGGAAAAATTCAGAAGGGAGCCCTTACATTACCATATAAGGTTAGTTACCCTCCCTTTTTAATTAAACAAAAGTTGGCTTCTTTTAATCTTGCAGAAATGTGGCTAGGAAGCAAGGGGGTTGTTTCTATCACTTGTTTGTCACAAAACCATTTAGTTTATTGGTTAAAACTAAAAATATAATACCCTAAAACATTCCTATCACATGCTATATACACATCTAGGTGTTTGTGGACCATGGTCCACACATCTTTGAGGGTTTCCATAAGCTCCAGTGGAAAAATCTCTTTTTAAGAATTGTTACAAATCAATTCAGTTTGTGGTCTCCAAGAACTAGGCTCAATCAGTCTGACTCTCCACTCATACCACTGACACCCTCTTCTACGCTCCAAAACTTCATCTTCCACAGTAGAGTAACTTCCTTTTTCTTCTCAAACTGCATTCGGGACTCTGACCTGACTTCATTTCCCCTATTACACTCACTGCTGTAAAACACTCACTGCTGTAAAACAGGAGTCACTCCACTGAAGCCATCATAACAACACTAGCCTAAAACTGGTGTAAATTAGACTCAGAATCAAGTAGCAGGTATTTGCTATGGCAAGGTCTTTGATCAGGCTTCTTGCCTTGGGACACTTTCTGGTCCACAAATTAGTCAGAGACCTTCAATGCAATCACTCATGCCTTTATTGTCACTTTCCCACCACCTTCTATTTACAGTCTTTAGCGTTCAGCTTTCCTTTTCCTATCTGCCTGAGCTCACACTCAGCCACACCCTGACTATCTCCTTCCTAGCCCCAGTCCTCTGCCTTTTATAGCCAGCTGGCTAATGAGGCCCACAACTGCTTCCATTAGTCCCTCAGGCCTGGGCTTGTTCAGCTGTCTGCAATCAGCCTTTTCAGCCAGGCTACCGTGGCAGAGGTCTGGCTTAGCCTGCTGTCTGTCACAGTGCCCATTGCAAAAAAAAAAAAAACCAAAAAAAAAACCTGGCATAAACTCATACCCTCCCTGAGGCACCATCTAGTATCTTATTATTTCCTGCCTTAGGCTCCTGGCACAGCACAAGGTAACAGCAGAATGAAGGAACCTTACTGGTTCTTTGGTCGGCATTTTATGTTGCTTGCTTTCTTCTGTGAGCAGCAGTTATCTCATTATCTCATTAGCACATCAGATGCCCCACAGGTGCAAACAATCCCCATTAAAATGTCCTACCCATATGCCTGTCTCCTTCCTACTCTAGCTACACCTGGTTCCCTGGCACTTCTTAGAAGCCAGGGTGCTGGCTCCTAGAAGTGCCTAATTCATAGCTGCCCATGACACCCTCTCACACGTGGAGAGGCAATGCTGCCAGTTCACCTGCTAGATTCATGAGTGAGGTGTTTGGCCAGGTACTGGGCCACTCTGGCAATGATGCAGGAATTTCCAACCCCAGCGCCAGTGACTGACTGCCTACCTGACATAACTGGGGTGTGGGTTGTTGGCCTCGTGGCAGGAGCAAGAGTTGCAGCCAAGGGTCAGAACTGGGTGATTTGGAATGAGGCAAGGCTCTGTTCAAGGCAGGAGTGGGAAAAGGTGGGAGGGTGGCTGGGAAGATGCAGAAACAATCCCAGCCATAGGCAAGTGCTTTGAGCAGCCACTGACCTGCTCCTGCTGCTAGGCATAAGCTAGGATCAGCTGGCTCTTTCCATGAGCCAGCAGGGACAGTCAATCAGGCTGTCCTCCTATAGTGAGGCTGTGCTAGCGAGGTAGCTTGGAGACGGGCTTTGCCTGAGGCCCTGATTCCTAACAGCCTGCCCCACATGGGCACCTTGGAGGCAAAAGGTAGAATTAGAGCTGCCTTGTATCTTTCCTGCTGCTGCTTACGCCACCCAAACATCTCTCTGCACTGCCCTTGCACTTCCTGTCCCAGTCCACAGAGAACTCTGAATGGTCTGAGTCTCTGGGTTATATATGTATTTATTGTCACCCTCGCAATGCCATGTCTGAAGGTGGGACAGTACGTACAGAAAAGACACCATGGCTGTGTCTAGACTGGCCAGTTTTTGCAGAAAATCATCTGCTTTTCTGC
>CM057847.1:176149423-176164839 GCA_030068395.1 Apalone spinifera | reverse complement strand
GGCTTACAGTCTGTACCCAGTGCCTCCCTGTGTCCTTCCATGCTCTACCTAACTGTGTAATTGTGTAAGTTATCAATAGGGCCTCTTTCTTGGCTCCTGTTACTGAACCAAAGTCTTGCTCACTAGATTGCAAGGCCTGTTGCTGTTTTCATGTTACAGGCCTTTGTTTAGGTCTGCTGACTCCATGTTACTGACCCTCAACTTACTACAGCAAGCACTGAGTCTGAGTGTAGGAAAGAAACATTTAATGAAACAGAGAGAGAAGTCATACGGCATTAACTTGGGGGAAACACCACAAACAGAGTTCATAACTCAAACATGAGCTAAGTCCTCCCCCCCCCAGCCAAGAATCACCTGAAGTCCAAAGAGTCCGACACCCCAAAAGTCTCTGTCCCTGGTCTGTGCCACCCAGAGTCCCAAAGTTCACCCACAGGGTTTCACCTCCCAACCTGGGTAGAAATGGGGGTGGGGAGATAGATAGGGGGCACCTTATGACACTCCGCCACGCTCCGCCAACGGATGCTCCACTGGTCGCCTGCCACCGCTCCTCGCCTGCTGCCGCCACTGGTCGCCACTCCTCATCTGCTGATGCTCTACGCCATGCCACTTGTCACCGCTCCTCACCTGCCACTGCTCCACACCATGCCACTGGTCACCATGCCACGCCGCTGGTCACCACTCCTCGCCTGCCGCCACTCCACGCCACGCCACTGGTCACTGCTCCACACCTGCCACCGCTCCACGCCACGCCACTGGTCGTCGTGCCACGCCACCACTCCGCGCCATGCTGCTGGTCACCACTCCTCACCATGTCTCGCCTGCCGCCACTCCTACCAGCCACGTTACACCACCAGCCAGTGATTCCCACCAGCCACTCTGCTGGTCGCCACCACTTCACTGGCTGCAATGGGTCTGGCTCTCAGTAATTTCAACTCTTTAGCCACCAGCTGGACTGGCAAATGAATCCAGCTTCCACTGGACTAGCAAAAGAAAAGACTCCTCAGGAAGTTTGCTTTAGGTCTATCCCTAAAACAAAGGGGGATAGGGGCAGGTGGGGCTAGTCTTACAGCTCACACCTGGCAGGTGTGAAACAGGCTGACTCAAGCCCTTTAACCTTCCTTCCCCCAGCTCAGTCCACTCAACTCTGGAAGGGGGAGGCTTGTTCCTCTGAGACCTCTTACCATGATGGTGGTGTCTCTCCTGCAAACACTGGTGGCATGTTTTACAGTACCCACATTTAGGGGTAGCATGATTAGTGACCTCCACAACAGTCCCAAATTAGTTACAATTTTCCACATTCCATTCCAACACTGACCCTCCATCAGTCCTGGCTGAATGGGATTTACATAGCCACATCTCGGATTCTCTCCTGAGCTGTATTTACATATTAACAGTTAACAGTTAATTACCTTGCAGAGCTGAACAATTGTAGTGGGCACACCCACCCCTCCTTTTAGCTGGCTGATAGCAAGCAGCAGTTCAGCCCCTGCTTACATATTACTGAGAAATTATGTATTTACATTTCAGTATTTTGTACATAAACCAATATTAGCAAGTCAGCATTGTCTAACTTCACTATTGCCTTTTATTGGCCTGGTGTAAAACTAGGCAAATATCGAGATGAGTTGACATAGGAGGACCTTTGCATGCTCCCAGGATACACATGTTCCTGGCTGATATCCTGTTGGAGCATCAGCACCTGTTGGAGAAGAAGAGGACCACAGTGGCCAGCCAGGCTGCAGTGTTTGTTCCTTGTGTCCCCATTAGGCATGGAAGCACCGAGTTTCCTTGTTCTATCTCTGCGGAGAAAGCAGCAGGAGATGCAACCACCACTGCTGCCACTCTCCATCCACAGCAGACAATTGGGGTGCAGGGACTGGGGCGGGGATGGAATTAGATGGACAGGTCACCCCTGCTCCAAGCCTGTCCAAAGAGACATAAGGTAAACCAGGAAATGGAACACTCATTAGGGAGGAAGAACATCCACAAAGGGGTTTGTTCCAATATCAGTACAGTGGAATAATTATAATAGTATTCTCATGCCATTAGATTGCTCCACGAAGACAAACCCTTACTTGAGTCTGTTCTGGCCTGTAGCTCTGGAAGGAAGCCCATCTAATATAACCTGCAATGAAGCATGAGGTTAGATGAGTCTAAACAAGTATTGGCTGTTTCCTTTAATTTTTTTCTAATGCTTTATTCCATTTCCTAATAAACTCATCTACCATCAGAACCCCCATTGTCACTCTACAGTCCTGGTCGCTCTACAAGGCTTCCGAAGGGAAGAGACGCAGGTATCTAGACAGACCTGCATGGCAATAAACAGGGGATATAGGTAAGGTGATGTATCTAGGTGATTGTATAATTCTATCCCATAACAGGTCAGTATCCCATAACTGGCCCTACTTTAAACCCCGTCGTGTCTCGTTCTGACCTCCCTGAATCGTCGGAAGAAGAGGAACCGAGATGGCACAGGTCTCTTGCTGGTGGATTCTCTGTAACCTGAAGTCTTTAAATGAAGAGGTGAGGATTTCAGTAACACAGCCAGAAGTAATGGGCCATTTACAGGAGTGGATGGGTGAGATTCCATAGCCTGCAATATACACAAGGACAGGTTAGATCATCGTGATGGTCCCTTCTGGCCTCCTGTGAAGTAATTAGTCCAGCAGCCTCCATTGGCTTTGCCCAGCTTTGCTCATCACCAGTTTGTATCTAACAATTGGGAGTTGTCATGGCAAAAATTCATGACACATGATGACAGTTTGGCCTTCCACCAACATGTCCTTGTAATCATTTGGATGTATAAAATCAGAAAAAAAACTTTTCATACACAAAAATATGGATGCCTCCGATATCTACAAAGTGCCCTCTGGGACATCACAGTTCAAGGATGACGGTTGTGTGCAGTTTCAGTTATCACTGGGGACCACTCTAAAGTCTTCAGTGACAATGGGCTCTTTCCACTGACTACCAAGAATTTGCACCAATCCGTCCATGTTTCCCAAGTATAAATATTCCTTTTGTTACTTCCTCAGAGAATCAAGGACTTGCACATTTCATTACTCAAATAAGCTTTGGTGCTGTAGAAATAACATTCATTATATGTAATTGCAAGAGATGTACTTTCAGTACCCCTTGGATCAAAACAAGATTTCTCCAACTCAAAACCCCCAGTACTCTAAGTACGGGAATTGTGTGTCTCCTCTCTATATTTGTGTCTCTAATCTCTAGTGATGCTGAGATCCTGAATAAACTTCTTCCATACAGATCCTTTACTATCTTCTTGTTGTTTCTGGAGAACCAGATTGCATCAGGTCAGAAATAAATAAAACTCAGGGGTAGCAACATGGGATATTGTTACCCTACAGTACAGGTGTCTAATTTTTCCACTGTTAAACTTTTTTTTTCAATACTTTTGTCTGAAGAGTTCTGAAACCTCCCTGGCTTGCAGCAGAAATGGGATATTTTGTAGGCAGGGATATTCCATTGCTGCCTCCACAGAGATCTCTGTAGATATGGCTAACGTATCGAAAAGCTCTTTTTTTTTTCCATTTGCTTTCCTCACCAGAGCTTGATACAGGCTTATTGTTTTTTTAAAAAATAGACTAAAAAATAGTCTTTCTGCAATATAGATACCCTTCCCTCAGTCTGATACAGGAAGGAATTTATATTTAGCAACATGCTAAGTAACAGAAAACTGAGGGTATAGAAAAAAAGTATTGAGCAACCTCGACTTTATATGTTATTCTCTATGCCACCTTTGATGTCTAACTAATTTTAACAAAGGTAACAAAATATTTGGTTTCTGTTAAAGAAGGTGAAACATTTGAAGTGAAAAATCTGAGAAGTCAACTGAAATAATGCTATAAGACACAAACAACCACAAGGCCCAGTGAACTTAAATATTACTATTAATAATTATTATTGTTTATTAGCATTTTAAACATATGATGCCATCCAACTATCTCACATATAAAATGTAGAGATTACACCACTGCTGCTACAGAACCATGTAGATCAGTTTATCTTGATACTGATTAAACAGTTATCAACCTTATACGTAATCAATTAAGCACATAAGTCTTTTTTGCAGCATGATGAACTATGAAAATCATACAGAATCATCAAAGAATGTGAAAGTACTTTATATAATGCACTATTCCGCTGGCAGCTCAAAGCACTGATAGAAAAACTGCTTGGAAGTCAAGTTGGCCAAGGACCACACAACAGAGGTGTCCATAGGAAGTTCTGATCAGAGCTAAACCAGCAGATGTTCATTATGTATGCCAAGATACTTTACCCAAACCACGGTGACCTAACGTGCTTTACACAGCCTGGGATGGCACAAGATGTTTTGCACAAAGGCCCTGAATATTCCGGAGAGACACACTTGGAAGAATTCCAACATCCAAACGGTGGTGGGACAGTGCAGCATTTCCCCACAAGCAGGGTTCTTTCTGATTGGCCCTCAGCAGCTTGGCCAGGAAGAAACCAAGCCTTCAGAAACTGTATAAACAGAGTTTGTATCATCAAAACATCGCTCTCTAAAGTTCATATAGCTGCATGAGAGACAGTGACTGGGACTGCCTCACCTGTTGACTAAGAGCACCCCCAAGCTGGTAACTACTAACGTTTCCTTTATAATCCCTCTGCTATCTTTTCCTGTACAGGTCTATCTAGGGAGATGGTTGGGAGATGCAGAAAGAGAAGATTATTGGTGTCACAACTGCTTCTGTGAATGAATGAACTCTCTAGCTGTCTTGAGAAACCACTTAGAGCCACTGTCTGTGATGCAGAGCTAGAGAACAGGCCTTCATTCCAGTTTGAATGGATAAGTAGAAAAATTCTGTGCATTTTAATTGTGCAAATAAATGCTTGGCTATTTTAAAGTGACCTGAATTAAAAGCCTCTGCAGGATCATTCCAATTCTCTGAATTCCTCTTATCCAAAAATCCTACCGGAATGAGCAATGTTTTCCCCCTGCAGTGCTGTGTTAATCACTCACGGATGAGCTAACCATAGGATGTGGGAGCTGTGATTTGGGAGGATTTCTAGAGTTAGAGATGAGGAGAAGGAGAAAAGGGAAGAAGAATTCGGGGGAAGGCAGGGGAGGAGATAACTGGTGGGGAAGGAGAGAACAGTCAAAAGAAAGAAGAAAAGGCCAGATGCAGGGGTTAAAGTGAAGACTGAAAGGAGACGTGTTCAAGGAGAGAAAGAATAAAGGGGGACACAGGATGGGAGTTAAAGGACTGAGAACATGATAGGAGGGAAGGGAATGAAGTGAGGCAGAGGAGGATGGAGGAGAGAAAAGGAGAGAAAGGAGAAATCGCCATAGACAATAGCCTCCTTATTGCTTCTTGAGGACAACCTGGCATGGACATCTCTGGGCTGAACAAGCACCAGTACAAACAGTGGGGGATGGGCTTGGCTCACTCCCTTGGTGCTGTCAGTGCTGAGAAATTCACTAGGGAGCCTCCTGTCTTCCAGGGCTCCTCTTTCTCTCCTTCCCTCTGTCCTTCTTTCCTCTTTTCTCTCCTCCACACTCTTCTCTGCCTCCCTTTGAGCTCTGTCCATGCAGCCTCTTGAGGAACACCATCAGCGTCGCATGCAGAGATGATGCACATCCCAAATTGACCTCTTCCTCCTCCTCCTTATTCCCTCTGGATTCTAGCACTCCTTTTGCTGGCCCATTTGTTTGAGCATTGCCCAGTTTTTCAAAATTCTGTCTCTCTCCCAGGTTGGTCAGATAAATGGAAGTGTACTGTAATAGAATAGAGGACATCTACTTCATTTCACCAATAAAATGGAATCTTAGCTGTCTGAATCTTAGGGGAGCTGAGTGCTGAAGTTGAGAAATATTTGTAAAGGGAAAGGAGGTAGCTGAGAGATATTCGGAGTGTTTCAGAGATCTGCCTTGAAATCATACAGAATTTGTGTTTTGAGAGAAATGGACACAAATAGAGTAGGCAGCTATGATGGGCTGTACAGAACTAGGATAAAGCTTGCTTGCATAACACAACTGTGAAAAGGCCTGGAATGAATTGATGTGTATTGCTATTTCTTGGTAAAGTATAAAATAATAGCAGGAATGTATTGTTCTAAACATGAATACCCAACCTACTTCCTTTTGCTTTCTCTAATTTTTCAAGTACTTTCCTTTCTATTTTGGCTAATAAAATAGTGAATGTGCAATAACTCTGCATTCTGGATATTAGCAAATTTCCAATTACCATAGGAAATCTAATTTTAAAAAATTGAAAATTAAAATTAGTTACAAAATACTTGTTTGTAAAATTAATTTTGCCTCACAATTGTAGTTCTATGAATTCCTCCTGTTTTACTTTCAAGCTGTATAGCTAACAATCATTGTTCTTGAGAGATTACAGAAAAAAGAAATGTCATTTGGATTATAATAACATTTCTAAAACTTACTCTTTTCCCATGAACTATAAATATAAGGAGTCTGTATCTTCTCTGTCTTTGTGTCTCTTCCTTCCAGTAACACTGAGTTTCTGGCCAACCTTCCGCTATGAAGATGCTTTATCTGCTCTTTGCAGTCTTCTTTCTGGTGCTCCAGGGTGTGCCAGGTAAGATGTAAATGAAAACAAGGGATGATACAGAGGGAAATCTAGGAGCACATATGAAGGTTGTCTAACGCTTTCTATTAGAAACATGTTTCTGATGTTTTCTTATGAGCTCTAGCACCTCTTCAATAATTATACATGAAATTTGAGAGGCATTGCCATGAGGTCAGAGTGGTATCTTTTCTGCCCTCAGTAAAAATCATTTAGATTTGACTGTATTGTGTATTATTAGTGAGGAGAAAAATATTTTCATAGTGTTCTCTTCAGATCGTTTGGAGACTTGCTGTTTTTACTACTCCACAATTTTCCTGTGCTACATGTATTTTTCCTGAACCAGACGATCATAGAATTTGAACAAAATGAACTCATGCTGACCATGTTTAATAAACCTTTGGCCTAGGAGAAGGTGCAGAGGGCTGACAGCTGGAAGACTGTAACTTACAACGTAACTTCTGCTGCTGGCTAGTGTTAGTAATTCTGCGCCTTTCACAACCTGTATTCTAAAGTCAGGCCTCGTGCCCCAGTGAGAGATTACAGAGCTGGAAACTGAGCCCAGGTCTATAAATTGGCAGCACCTCATCTCAATGTCTTAGCCCCACTCTCTCGTAGAACCTACCACCACTATGTGTTTATCTTTGTTCCTAGAAATGATAACATCTGACTGGGACAGTGTTTGCAGCCCTGACAATGCATCCCTTTCGGTTGCCCAACACCTTCCAATTAAAAATGTTCTAAGCTAATTATTCTACAAGCTTTGGCTGTGGATCTGTATTTTCAAAACAGCTGGCCCTGAAGGTATAGCCAAGGTCTGGCAATTAGTCATCCAGGAACGAGTCTTCAGAAAAAAAATCTTGGAGAGACTTTCAAACCCAAAGGGGCTTTTTCAAGCCCTTTTCTTTCAAAAAGTTGGCATCATCCAACCCAGTGCTGATCCAGTTCAACCCAACTTGGCCAGATTACGTTGTTGATCCTGCCTGACACATCACTGTCAGAGCCAGAAGGAATTAACCTCACAGCAGCAGCCAATAAAGGAAGGTGGAAGTATGCGCAGCTACTTGCTTTCCACTCTTTAAAGACAAGGGAACCGTGAAGGAGGCCATGATCAGGCTGGACAGTTGAGAATTATATCTCTGAAAACCAGTGGTCCAGTTTAATTAACTCACTTTGTTCCCTTCTTAGAGTCAGTCCCTGAATTTGCACACAACTCCAACCATTTGAGTAGTGCTAAAGCTGTGATAAACTTTTGCAGTGGGTGATAGCGGGGCTGAGTTAGCCAGGAGTAAGTGAATGGGAAATGCCTCTCATCACAGCCCTTACTAACTCTGCTCTGAAGAATGAGGATGACTCTTTTTCTTTCTGCAGAATTCTCACAGGCTAAGCATCGTGACTTGAGATGCACACTCCAGGGGGGCAAATGTTTCCATATCAGATGTCCCTACAATGATTCAACAATGATTGGAAGTTGCCGTAATTGGGGTGTTTGCTGTCTATGGTAAGTTCAGCATTCCACAAAGCAGACATTGCAGTGTGGCTAGAACTGCTGGACTGGCAGGGTGAAGGACAAGAAGGCATTTTTTAAAAAATATCAGAAAGAAAAGAAATTCATACTAGCATACGGGCCCAATCCTAGATGGTGATAAAACTATTTATAATAAGGCACTAAATTTTTCTGTTCTGTATTTAGAAAGAAGCAGGATGATGTACTGATATTACATGCAGATGATGACTACTATCTATCCATTCAAAAATAAGGAAGATATTAAATAACATCTAGTAGGGATAGACATTGTTAAAACAACAGAATTGGATAATTCCATTATGGAATCCTCAAAGAATTGGGTGAGGAGATCTCTGTTCCAATGCTCATTGATAACACATTTTGGCATGTTGGAGAGATTCCGGAAGACTACGAGTTTAATGTTCTGCCTATAGGTAACAAGGGCAGGTGGGATGATCTGGGTAATGATAGGCCTGTTAGCCTGACATAGAATCATAGTGTTGGAAGAGACCTCAGGAGGTCAGCAAGTCCAACCCCCTGCCCAAAGCAGGACCAACCCCAACTAAATCATCCCAGCCAGGGCATTGTCAAGCTGATACTTAAAAACCTCTAAAGATGGAGATTCCACCACCTCCCTAGGGAACCCATTCCAGTGCTTCACCACCCTGGTAGTGAAATAGTTTTTCCTAATATCCAACCTAGACCTCCTGCTACTGAAACCTGACATAAATTCCCAATAAAATAATGGGAAAAAAGACTCAGGTAATAAAGAACTAAAGAGTAAGAATTTAGGCCACCTCTACACAGCAAGGCTAAAGCCAAAATAAGCTACACAGTTTGAGCTACGTCAATTACGTAGGTTAACTCAAAATAGTTTGTTTTGGTTTTGGTGTTGTCTACACAGCAGGAAGTCTGATGAAGGTGCCAATGGTTCTTTGTCTGTGTAGAATTTGGTGTTAGTACTCTTCCTCTCTAATTGCTAACTAATGGTTCTTATCTGCTTCTTTTAACTATCCAGTCTTTAGGTGCTTATAGACTATCGGTTTTGCCTGTTACATACTGTTCAGCTTTCCCTTTGATATTTATATACCCACTGCCTCTTTCCTCCCCCCCCCTCCCATTTTTTTCCTCTTCCTCCGCTCCCCCTTCTTTATTTTTGATTCTGGACATCCAACACTCTGGTCATCTGATGAAGTGGGCTGTGCCCACAAAAGCTCATGATACCATCTACATGTTTTGTTAGTCTTTAAAGTGCTACCAGACTATTTGTTGTTTTTTAAGTTTATCCTGGAAAGACTAACTCGGCTACCCCTCTGAAGCTTATATTAAAATGTACAGCCTAAAATAGTTGTCAGTGGGGAATCATCATTGTATGTGTGTCTTGTTTAAAATGTGTGATCACAATCGCAGAGAGAAAATACCTGGTTTTCAAAGGCTCTTTAATCTAACAGAGAGAACAAGAAAGCTGAATTCAGACAATTTCAAATTAGAAATAAGACACAGATTTTTAACAGTGTGGGGTTATTTCCTATTATAACAAACTGCCAAAGGTATTCTCCATCTTTTGGTGTTTTCAAATCAAGTCTGGAGGCCTTTCTGGAAGAAAACCAAATACATATTACTAGGCTGAATACAGAGGGGCTGGGGGAATTTCTATAACATGAGGTCAGACTAGATGATCAAATGGTCCCAATTCTGGGAGCAAAATGGCTGGTATCTGCAGAGACTCAATATTTATAAGGCTTTAAAATTGTACAGCTATTGCTTTATGACAAACAAAAGGCTGTTTTCAGATTGCTTACACCTAGGGCTGAGTTTACACATTTCAATATATAGGAAGGCTAAAAAGTAAATACGGTAAAATATTTTCAAACAAGTTAACTCAAAACTGGGAGAACAGTGTAACTGGATGTGTGTCCTAGTCATCACACGAGGTTCTTTCCAGGACAAACCAGAGTGAAAAATATTCAAGCAGAAGCTAATGCACTGATAAAAAGTGCAGGCAGACTTCAGCATTTCCTGGTCTTCCTTAGAATGTATGTGGATCCAGATACCGGAAATACTAATGTGCATGAGGAGCTAGATTAAGTGGATCGCTGCTCATGGTGCTAAGCAGAGAAATAGAGGACATTAGAACACATCATTGTGCTGGGCATTTCTTGCTCAAGAGATTGGGGATTAAAACAGAAACCTCTTGAGTAAAGCACAAGTCTCTGCAGCTTGAGCGATAGGGCCAGGCTCTCTAGCTGGGACTGTAAGGTTGCGCCTACACAGCAGCGTTATTTCAGAATAACAGCTGTTATTCCAAAATTACAATGCGAGAGTCTACACAGCCATTCCGTTATTTTGAAATAATTTAAAAATAACGGACGGCATATTCCGACTTCTGTAAATGAGGAGTAATGCCTATTCTGAAATAGTTATTGCAAAATAGTTGTAGTGTGGATTCACCACTGCTGCTATTTCAAAATAGCTCCTCCCCTTGGCCATTCAAACGAATTACTCCTCAGTGCCTCCTGGGGAGTCCACATTAGGGAAGCCTGCCTCGAACTAATTTTGAGGTTTCCCTGTAGTGTAGATGTACTATTTCAAAATAAGCTATTTTGGAGTATTTCATCTGGAATAGCTTATTTTGAAATAAGCATGCAGGGTAGACGTACCCTGACAGACCCTGTACGTCAGGCACAGAGGGAACACATACCACATGCTGAGCAGCGCATGAGTCCTGCATGTTATCAGAAATGCTCAGTCTTCTGTATAATTAAAACAGCACCAGTCCATCACGGACTGGAAGCCATTTTAGAGCAGAGGAATCTTTCAGTCCTTAAAGAAGCTCAGTACAAACTCTTAGCCTATGATATTCGCCTTTATGAAGAGCAAGGGAGACTATACATTATTGTCAATGTGAACACTATTCAGGTGTTTTTATTGTTTTAAACATCAAGGTTGCTATAGAAAGTTAATTTGGCTGCATTTCATTCCCTTTTCCTTCCTGTTTTGCTTGTTTCATTCAGGCTGTATCTGTCATATACTGTACAGGAGGCCCAATTTGGTCGCATTGTTAACTCAAGTACAGCTCCTTAAGAAGCGGTTAGGAGAGTGTGAGACTTTTTCCACCTACTAAAACACCAGAGACAAGAATTTAGGGTAGGAGAAGTGAAGCTGGAAGATGAGCTTAGTACACAACTGCCTCCCGAAAAGAGTCAGCCTGCAGGGAGACTTGGCATTTCTCTTCCTCTAAAAGAATAAAGTTATCAGTGAATGAATCATTTTAGCATCAGCTGTGTCCAAGGTGTGTGTGATTTGTGCTTTTCTGCAGTATAGTTTTTAAAGGCAGCCATTTCACCCATTTAGTTAGATACATCCCTCCGGAAACTCCATAACAGAATGTTGCAGTAGGGAAAATAAATTCTTGGTATTGGAATTAACTAGGAATCCTTCACGTACCACGGAGTGACTGGGGCCTCTTGATTTAAAATCAAGCTTCATATTCCTGTTGTATAACAAAACATTTAAAAAAATATCTCTTTGTTTTAAACAGAAGAGGGTGGTTCTGATTGTCAAGTCAGGATCTCTGAGAATCTGGGAGACAGCTTCATGCTTCTAAAATAATTATTTCCTGCTTCTAGGAGACCCTGAAGTACTGTTGTTTAAGTCACAAAGAACCTTGTGAGCTGGAGAAGTTCCAGAAGGGAGCCCTTGTATCCCCCACATAAGAGTGGTTACCTCCATTTAATAAAAGCAAGTTGGTTTGAGAAGATCATGCTGAAACATCTGTGTATGTGTCTGTTTGTGCTGGTGGGAGGCAAAGGGGCTGTTTCTCTCATTTGCCTCCTTTTAGGGAGGCATTTAGTATTTTTCTTTTTTCAAATTAATACCCCAAAACATCCCTTTCAGTTTTCCACACCTGGGTGTGTGTAGACCATGGTCCACACCAGCTCTGTAGTTTCAATGAGTTCCTGTGGGTAGATCTGTATTCCTTGTAAATTATACAAATCCCCACCGTTGATGGTACAGCTGGGGCTGGGTTCAGGCATGGACTGACTGTATGTACAATGTGTAACACCCATCAGGGAGCTCTGCGGCATCTAGACCTTCCCCCATCCACCTCCCTTCCCTGCTGTAAAACTTCATCTTCTATATAGAAGAGAAAATAAAAATCAGGCCAAACTTCATTCAGGTCTTATTCCTGATTTGGTTCCTTTTTACACTGAGGCTATGTCAACCCTACAAAGAAAAGAAAGAAAAAGAGATGCACATTGCGAATCGCAATTTGAGTATCTTTTTCCACTTTTCTTCCAAAAGAGGCTTTTCTGACATTTGGCCCGTCTACACAGGGCCAAATCTCAGAAAAAAACCCTCTTTCAGAACATCCCTTTTTCCTTATAAAACAAGATTTACAGGGATGCTGAAAAAATGCATCTGCTTTTCCGAAATTTTCCCCCGGAAAAGCTATATAGTCTAGATGTATCCTGACTGCTATAAAACAGGAGTAACTCCAGATGTGACTTCCAAATCCAGGCTTCTAGCTCCCCCCTATTCTAATTGCACACAATTCCATGAGTGTGATTCCATGAGTGTGATTCCATGGGTGCTCTGGGGCTCAAGCACCCTCAGAAAAAAATGTGGGGTGCTTAGCCCCAAGGAGCCAGAGCTTGAATGTGGAATGTGAGAACTCTGTGCTGAGGGAGTGGGGATGTGGGTACTGGAGTTTTGAGAGGAACCGGGCTGAGCTGACCCCTTGGCTGGGAAACGTAATATGAAGCTGGGGCTCTGAAAGAGAAGTCATGTGATTGTTATGACCAGGGAATGATGAGCCAGGTTTGAGATTTAGGAGACCAGATATTGGAGAGAGCTGTTGCCATGGGGTCTAAGGCTTTCAGTTTCCAGCCCAGAGAAAGCAGAGACGGGGATGCAAGGGGAGGATGGGCCTGAGGTGTTTACTGAGAGGAAAGGGGCTTTCCACTAAATATATGGAAACCCCATCCTGCTCTTGGAATGGGCTATACGAGGCCCTGTTGCAGAGTGGCTGGCATTGGACAGGAGATCTGGGGGGCTGTGGGCTTCCCGGGTGGGGTTACACAAAGGTGCCTTTGGTGAGGGCGGGAGGGGCAGAGCTAAGAGTAGCCACTCTGTGGAGAATGGCTCTCTCGGAGCTATACAGAGACCCATGAATGGGGGAAGGGCTGTGGGACAGAATGCTGATGCTAAAACCACGGGCAGCATGGAGAGGGTCAAGCAGAGAGCCCAGCACAGATACCCCATGGTGGTCTCCTGTAGTTCTTGATGATAATAATCAGCCTTGATGATAATAATCAGCGGCCATGTGTGGTGTATTGTAAATGGTTTCAAAATTACAAGCTAGCCATTTCCATTTGGAAGGGGTAACCTAGTCCTGCTTGCATGTGGCGGCACCAGGCAGGCAGTCCGCAGAGTGCCACATCAGAGCCAGGTGGGGTGAACCCAGCCTCCCTGTTTTAGGGAGCAGCCTGCTTGGTCTCTCTGTTTTGGGGTTCTTATCGGTTAACATTCTGATTTTTATGTAATAGGACAAGTGTATTTTAGGGTTGCTTTTTTTTTAAATCCAACTTCTCCATGAACACACTAGTCTGGAGCAATACCATGGGGATTGCAGTCCAAACAGTCAACTTGTGACACAACCAACTCCTCTTGAAAACCACAAACTGAAAGGATTAGTAGCAGGCTTAAAAAATAAGCAAACATCTATCCATACGCTCTCTTAGAAACAAAAACAAACACATAGACTATCCTGGCCTAAACTCCTATGTGCATATTTAACATTCAATAAGGAGGAGTGTGTTTTACTGGTGTTGTCAGAGCAGGGTCAGTTACAGTTTGGCTGTCAGTGTGTCACTACCACTTTGGTGCTCCATAACCAGGCCTCGCCTTTGGGCAAGGTGAGTGAGGCGGTTGCCTTGGGTCCCATATATTCAGGGCCCTGCACTGCCCAGCTCCCGGCCTCGCCCGCCCGGACGCTCACTTGCGGCCATGCAGCTCAGTCACACTGCATTGGGCCCCGCAAACTCTTTGGCCAGGCCTGTCCGTAACACACTGTCCCTCCCTTTCCTCTGAAATCTCTCCAAACCCGAGACCACCTTCTCTTCTGCCAGAGCCTCTGGATACAGCCGCATCCAGCAAGTTCTCCTAAAGAAATTAGAACAAAAGTGCAAACCCCCTGAGCCTTTTGGTTGCAGTTTCAGTCAGTACTAGGGACTTTATTGATGCCTTTTACTGCCAATGAGGGTATTTCCATGGACAGTGAAGGATTTGGACTAGGCCGTAGATGTATCCAGGATGTAAATATTCATAACGTTACTTCCTCATGGAAGCAAGGACATGTACATTTCATGACTCTCATGCTGCATAGATAATATTCATTATCATTCTTTGCTGGAGATGTACTTTAAATATCCCTTCAATCAAAACAAAGTTTCCGCAACTCTAAATCCTCAGCACTCCAAATATTGTCCAGCTCCTGTCTGTATTTGTGCCTCTTGCCTCTCATGGTGCTGAGATCCTGACTGACTTTCTTCTATACAGATTTTTCAACTTCTCTTTCCTGTATGTGGTTCCCAAGTGGTTTCAGGTCAGAAGTAAATAAAATCCAGCGGTTGTAGACAGGTATTTGTGAGCCTAGAATTCAATTAGCTAATTGTTTCTATTGTATTCTGAATGTTTTCCAAGTATGTTTTTTCTGAAGAGTTCTTACGCCTCCATGAGTTGCAGCAGAAATATGATATTTGGTAGGCGAATAGCTCTGAAGTCAGGGAGGTTCCTTTGCTGAGCCCATGGAAATCCACTTAGATATGGCTAAATTATTGAAAAGTCCATTTTTGCAGTTGTTTTCCTCAGCCACACTTGATTATTGTTTTAAAATAAAAACCCAAACATTCCCTGTGCATTGCTCATGCCCTTGCTACAGCTTGGCTCAGGAAACTTTAAACATTTTAACCCTGGCAAAGTTCTACATAACTGAAAACAGGGGCATATCAAGGAAAATGTCGAGCAATATCAACCTCACTTATTGCCAAGTGTGCCCTCTAATTTTCCTGGGCCAAGTGTGCCCTCTAATTTTTTCATCCATGTGTGGAATAAATTTTGTTCTGTGCACCAAGGCATGTGCAGATGAGCTCACCAATAGAAACAGATGCTTCAGGTTGTGAGTGGCTGTGAGCGTTCTGCTAATCAGGTGAGCGACCTTTGAATGTCTCTGGAGCGGCCGCCCAAGTGCTCAGCTGACAGGGAACAGTACTTCTGCCTCCTGGAACAGGATACTAAACTCCGAGAGGCTCTGGGAGACAGACCCATAGTCT
>CM057847.1:176138154-176149323 GCA_030068395.1 Apalone spinifera | reverse complement strand
TATATGGTTGTGACAATATTCTTCCACTATTTGATCTGAGGAAGTGGGTCTGGCACACGAAAGCTTATCACCTATTAAACCATCTTTTTAGTCTTTAAAGTGCTACGTAGTCCTGTTTTTTGTTTCAGCTACACCAGACTAACATGGCAACATTTCTATCACTATTCTGCCTCCTATGTCTATCTAATTTTTAACAAAGATAACAAATGTTGGTTTCTATGAAAGAAGGTGATATGTTTGAAGTGAAAATCTGAAAGGTGAACTCAGATAATGTTATAAGGCCTAAAAAACCACAAGGTGCAATTAACTATAACATTTATTGTTAACAATTATTAGTATTATTTATTAGTATTTTAAACTTATGATGCAAAGGAAATATAGAGATTATACAACTACCGGTACAGAACCATGTAAAGCGGTTTGTCTTAATATTGTTTTAGTAGTTAACAATACAGTTAGTAATAAACGAAGCAAGTGTGAATCAAATGACTTTGTTGCCGCAAGACAAACTGTGAAAAACATACAGAATCGTCAAAAGAATGTGAAAGGACTTTACTTAAGTCAGAGGTGGGGAACCTTAGGCCCGGGGGCCGGATGTGGCCCCTGGCTTGCATGGCTCAGAGCTCACACAGGCCCTTTCCTCACAACCACCTAGCGTGGGGGTGGTGTGGGGGAAATCTCGTTCCCCTGGGGTACAGAGTCCCCGGAAGGGTCTGAGGCTGGAGGTCAAACCAGTGAGGCAGAAGAGAAATCCAAAAGGAAAACTTTATTATCCATGCATGCAGGCTGACAGCTATCAGAGTGGAGCAGCAGCAGCCCTGAGAGACAGTTTCAGGGATCCCAGTTTATACAGTATGTTCAGACAGTTTAGTTGTTGATTGTTTTCTTTAACAGATCAAAGTCACAGCAGAAGTACTCTGAGACATTTCTGCTCACACCCAGGTGTGATAGATTGTCAGTTTTACAGTACAAAGGCACATGATAACCTAAATGAGGAGTCTACAAGGCAAACTGTGACAAAGATAAGAGTTTACATGACACATTGTGACAGAGTAGGAGTCTCCATGAAGTTGAGATAGGAGGCATTGTAAGGGTCTTGATTAGAGTTAAGATGATTTCTTTCTGTTACAGAGAAAGAGGCCTGGACAACTTTTAACCCTTGCAGCAGTTTTCTTTTACAGAGTTTTGATTTCCTGCACAGTCCCCTCTTAGACACAAATGGAGTTATTTGATTTTTCTCCCACACTGGAACACCCCAAATCTACTAGCCTGGGCTCCCTGAGGCTCTGGTGTGTGAGGGGAATGTGGGGAGTGTCTTTCTCTTTCACAGTCAGGGCCATGTCAGTGCCGGGGGGGAGGGGAGGAATGTTGTTTATTTTATTGTTTTAAATATTTTTTTATTTTTGCTTCTCAATTGTGTGCAGTCCCCGATTGATTTTTCCGTGGGTCAGCAGCCTCCGACCCAAAAAAGGTTCCCTACCCCTAACTTAAATGGACATTTCTGCCGGTAGCTCAAAATGCAGACAGAGAAACTGCCACTGTGGGAAGGACAGACTCATGCCTAGTTGGCCAAGGACTGCACAGCAGTGAAGCCTTTGGGACATGGACTGCAGAAAACAGTTGATGGTTAGAGCTAAACCAGCAAGCGTTTCTTGTTATGTCCCAAGACATTTTACATAAACCTCATGTGGCCTAATCTATTTTACACAATCTGGAATGGCACAAGAGGTGTGGCATGAAGACCATGGAATTTTCCCAACACCAAAAGAAATTGCAAGAATTCCAACCTCCAGTGAGTGGCTGGACATTTCAGATCTTTCGCGGGTGCAGAGGTCACTTTCTGATTGGCCCACAGCAGCTTGCCAAGAAGAAAACAAGACCCCAGAAACAGTATAAAGCAAGTCCAAGTCTCACTCCCTGAATCTCCTCTACCTGGATAAGAGAGATCACGGGCAGGACTGCCATTGCCTGGCTATTGAGAGCACCCCCTTTCTGGTAACTACTAAAGTTATTTCCCTTATAATCTCCCTATTAACTCTTGCTTTACAGTCCCATTTAGGGAGATGGTTGTGAGATCCAGAAAGAGAACAAGAACACAGCTGGCATAACCTCTTCGGTGAATGAATTCCCTGAATGAATTTTCTAGCTATCTTGTGAAACCACCTGGGGTCACAATGTTACAGAGCTGGAGAACCCGCGTTGGTGCCAGTTTTAACGGATAAGTAGCAACTTTACATTCATTTTGTTTTCCCCAATAAGAAATCGGTGGTTTTAAAACTGCCTGAGTTAAAAACAACTTCAGGTTAATTCCAGTCATCCAACTTCCCTTTATCCAGAAATCCTAGTTATCCCAAGGCACGGTGGGCCCTCTTTCCTCCCCCCACCCCTCCCCCCCAGTGCTTTTAGGGAATCACTCACTGATGAGTCCCTTGAGAGTGGTTGCAACTGCTGTTGAGGAATTCCAGACTTAGAGATGAGGACAAAGAGAAAAGGGGAGACGAAGGAGGGTGGAGGTGGGGAGGGAGAGAAAAAGCAAACAAGAAAGAAACAGAGGACAGAGTCAAGGTGAATATTGAAAAGGGAAGCATGCAAGGAGAGAAAGGACAAAGGGAGACACAGGACAAGAGTAAAGGGAAAATGGCCAGGGCAGGAGGGAAAGGAACAAAGAGAGGAAGAGGAGGGTAGAGGAGAAAAAGAAGGGAAGAAAATAAGAAGGAGTGGGAGTGTAACTACAGTAGATTGGAGCCTCTTTGTTACTTCTTGCAGAACTCCTCACATGGATATTTCTGGGCTCCACAAGCACCAATATAATCCATGAAGGAGCAGGGCTGACTCACTCTCCCAGGACTGGCAATGCAGCTATGTCTACTCTATAGCTTTTTCCGATTGCTTTTCCAGAAGAGGCTTTTCCAACATTTGGCCCCATGTAGATGGGGCCAAATGGCAGAAAAGCCTCCACTTTTGGAGGAGCCCTTATTCCTCATAGAACAAGTTATACAGTGCTCCCCGAAAGAGCGTGTCTGCTCTTCCACGAAAAAAGCAGAAGAGCAAACACGTTCCTTTAGTATCCCAGAAAACCTCCGCAGTATAGACATAGCCTGATCAAGCAGTAAGGCTCCTGTCTGCTATGGCTTCTTTCCCCCACCCCACCTTGCTTGTCTCCTCTCTGATTCCCTCTTTTCTCTCTTCCACCTTCTTCTCTGCCTCTCTTTGAATTCTGTCTGTGCAGTATTTGGGGAACACCCACCCTACCACAGCATGCAGGAGCAAAGTCCAGCTTTGTCTCACTCCAGCCACATCCTCTTTGCTTTTAGCACTCAATTCTCTTGCACATTTGCTTGGCCCAATGCGCAGCTATCCAAGGTTCTGGATGTTGCCAGGTCGGTCAGATAAATGAGAGTGTGCTGTAACCAAAAATGGGATGTGCATTTGTATTTCGCTAATAAACTGGATCTTAGTTGTCTGGAAATTAGGCTAGATCAGTATGGCACAGCAACATTATTTCGAAATAACTAGCATTATTTCGAAATAACATAGTCCGCGTCTACACAGCTGGCAGTTATTTCAACATAATGTCGAAGTACTGTCAAGCTGAAGGACTTCTTACTCCAACTCCTATAACCCTCATTGTATGAGGAGTAACGGAAGTTGGAGGAAGAGTTCTCTATTTTGAAATAAGTGCTGTGTAGACAGCACCTAAACTCGGAATAAGCTATTTTGAAATAAACTACGCAGTTGACGTAGCTCAATTTGTGTAGCTTATTTCAAGATAAGCCTTGCTGTATAGAAGCACCCTTTGTGATTATGAATGTTAGAGCTGAGAAATATTTGTAAAACAAAATGTCTCCTCTATCAAAGATAAATTAGAAGAACCTTGGGTGTATCTTAGAAATCATACAGAGTTTGTGAGAAATTGACAGCTTCTTTCATAAAAGGAATAGGTAGATTTGATTGGCTGGTAAGCTATTTGAATATTAAGTTAACCTTGGATATTTAGTTCAAGTGAACTAAGCATTCTAGAGAAATTGAAATAGTTTAAATTGGAATAGTTTAAATCAGTATCTGCATTGTTTGTTTATGTTTTAAGAAGGTTGAGTAACAATTCAATTAGTTATCGCTCATTAAATAACTGATTTTATAAGTTGTAATCTTAAAGCTGTTTGTTAGAACACCCACAGATGCTCCCTTAATTTCACTGATGAATACCTTTGGTTAGAAATGCATTAAAGGATTCATAGTCTGATGTTGGTACCAAAGTCACCTGCCCAGAATAGTACAGAACTAGAGGAAAGTTTGCCTGTGTAACACAACTGTGATAAGGCCTTGAATAGATGGACGTAACCTATTATTACTGGGTAGATTGTTATAGCATATCATGAATTCATTGTTATAAATTTCATACACATGAAAATTCCACCACCTTCCTTTTGTTCTCTGCAATTTCTTAATTGTTTTCAATTCTATTTTTGCAAATAAAATATTGGAATGTGAGATAATACTCCAGGCTGTATTTTTGGTTAAGGAAAAAGAGACTACCCAAGATAAACCTAATTTAAGACATCGGAAAATTAAATTTTGTTACGATAATATTTCTAGAGCTCAGCATTTTCCCTTGGCCTATAAATATAGGGTCTGTGTCTTCTCTATTTTGGTGTCTCTTTACTCCAGTGACGACCAGTTCCCAACTGAGCTTCAGCCATGAAGATTCTTTATCTGCTCTTTGCTGTTATATTTCTGGTGCTCCAGGGTGCTCCAGGTAAGAAGTAAATGGAACCATGGGATGATACAGAGGGATATATAGGACTCTATACTGAAGTTGCTTAATCTTTATACTAGAACCCTGTTTCTGCTTTTTTGCTCTGACTTCCAGCATGTCTTCAGTTTGCAGACAGTAAGTAAAATTTGAGAGGAATTGTCACAGGTTCAGGGACATGGCTATGCTATCACTAGTAAAAATAATTGAGATTTGACTGAAACTTGATCACTGGGGAGAAAAAAAATCCCATCATGTTTTCCTTAGATTTTTAGAGGGTTGCTGCTTAAAGCCCCCCACAATTTCCTGAAACAGGTAATCACAGAATTAAACAACCAGATGCAATATAGACAAAATAAACTCATGCCAACCATGTTCAATAGACCTTGGGTTTAGGGGGAAGAGCACAGGGCTGGGAGCTGGAAAACTGTAACTTAAAATGTAACTTCTGTGCTGGCTAGTGTTAATATTTCATTATCTTTCTCAGCCTGTATAATAAAGACAGGCCTCATGTAGCACAGAGAGGTTGCACAACTTGGAACAGAACCCAGTCTATAAAAGGGAAGCTGCTTATCCCAGTGTTATAGAATCATAGAAGATTAGGGCTGGACGAGACCTCAGGAGGTCATCTAGTCCAACCTCTGCTCCAAGTAGGACCAGTCCCAACTAAACCATTCCAGCCAGGACTTTGTCAAGTTGAGCCTTAAAAAAAACTCTAAGGAATGGAAACTCTACCACCTCCCTAGAAACCCATTCCAGTGCTTCACCACTCTCCTAGGGAAATAGTTTTTTTCCTACTATCCAGACTACAGCTCCCCCAGTGAGATTTGAGATCATTGTTCCTTGTTTTGTTATCTGCCACTACTCAGAACAGCCTAGCTCCATCCCCCTTGAGAATCACCTCCCCCCTTAAGGTAGTTTCCCTTCACTCTTTTCTTCTGCAGACTAAATAAGACCAATTCTCTCAGCCGCTCCTCATAAGTCATGTGCTCCCTAATCATTTTGTCCCACAACCTTTCTTAGCTACTAGTTGGACCTCTATAGTCCAGATGTTACCATCATCTGGTAACATCTGTAGTCTGGCATCCTTGTGGCTGCTCCCGGGCTGGAACACTCATGGGATCCCATGCCGAGCAACTGCTCCCGCATGGGTTTACAGCCTGGGTATGTCTACATTGCATGCTTATTTCAAAATAGCATGTCTACATTGCAGGGAGGCCTCAAAACTAGTCCAAGGCACGCTCCCCTAATGTAGACATGCTATCTCGATTTAGAGCCCCAGGAAGCACTGGGGAGGAATTACTTAGAATGGCCCTGATGAGGGGCAATTTTGAAATAGCAGCAGTGGAGCATCTACACACTCTTTAGTTCGAAATAGCTACTTCAGAAGAGGCATTATTCCTCGTAGAATGAGGCTTACAGATTTCAGAATAAGCCGTCCGTTATTTCAAAATAATTTCAAAGTAACGGAATGGCTGTGTAAATGCTCACATTTATATTTCGAAATAACGCTAGTTATCTCAAAATAACAGTGCATTGTAGACACATCTCCTCCCCCTGACCTCCCAGCTACAGAGCTCCTGCAGCCACCCAGCCTCTTCTCCCGAGTCCCCAACCTATCAATACTGGCCCCTCTGCTGCCATCAGAGTAGAGCACCACAGCAAGTGGCAGCAGAAAGGGGAAGCGTTGACCTCCCCGCCTTGAAAATTCCCTGGTTCGCGGCCAGCCCCAAGGGTGCTGGACCAGGAAGTTACAACCCATACACACTTCAGCTGTGCATTTTAGGGGTGCATGTTCAAAATAGCAGCTCCTTCCATTACAACCACAGAGTGACAACTGACCAACAAACTATTCCTCCCAGACAAGCAGAGGTTCATACCAGAAGGGATGTTTTTCCAAGCCCTTCTCTTTCAAAAACTACAGTCCTCTAACCCAGTGCTGAGCCTGTTCAAACCTGCATGGCTAAATTGCATTGTGGATCCTGCCGAGCACATCACTGTCAGAGCCAGAGGGATGCACCCGCACAGCAGCAGCCATTCACAGAAGGTAGAGATGTAGGCAGCTACCGTGAATTAGCGACTATAACCCACGAGTTATACACGTTTTTACAAACATACACACACACACACCCCACGGGGTATACATGTCCACGTCTTATACAAGCTGATTTTTACTCAAATTAAAAGAAGACAAGACCAACATGATAAAATCAGCATCTTCGATTTAATAACAATTTAATTGAATAAGAGCGGCTGTGTTGTTATGTGTACCATTGCAACAGGAAGCCGTTGCCCAACAGATGTCCATATTTGCACTGAAAGGTTGTTTCTTTTCATAAATTTGTAAACCCAGTTATCTAAGCCCCCTTTAAAATAATCGATTTTCATCTCCACAGCAATAAGTCGAGTCTTGAGCTTTATGACTACAGTTGACACTGCAAGTTGGCTGTCTCTCTGGGAAAGAACCCATTTCACCAAGTTTTCTTCTAGTTTTGGCCACTTGGCTTTCTTTCCTCGGTGCACTTTTTTCCGAGGATTTAATTTCTCAATCTCCACTTCTTCTTTTCTCCACTCCCGAATAGACTTTTTGTTGATGGAAAATTTTCTCCCCGCTGCTCTATTGCCATTTTCTTTTGCATATGTCAGAACAGATCATTTAAAATTGGATGTATGTGATTTGCGCTTAGGCATCCTTACAAATATTTTGTTATAAACTGAAGAGGTTTTAAAACTGTGTGGTTCATAGGGCTTATATACCAGTAATAGGATAGTATTTGTGGCGAGGAGTCCTGTGGCACCTTATAGACTAACCGAAGTGTTGGAGCATCAGCTTTCGTGGGCAAAGACCCACTTCGTCAGATGCATCTGATGTATTAGAAGTGGGTCTTTGCCCACGAAAGCTTATGCTCCAACACTTTGGTTAGTCTATAAGGCGCCACAGGACTCCTCGCCGCTTTTGCAGATTCAGACTAACACGGCTACCCCTCTGATACAGGGTAGTATTTATTGCTCAGTGTCCTCAGCTGCGGTTCATTACCAGTTCATTACCCGCGGTTCATTACCTGTGGGTTATGTACGTCCATGGGTAATCTAAGATTTTTTTACACATGAAAGAAAAACCGCAGATAATGCACGAGTGCGTGTTATACATGGATGCTAATTTACGGTAATTGCTTTCCATTGCTTAAAGGCTTGGGGGGTAGTAAAGCGCTTGGACCTACAGTTTTCAACTCAGCAGTCTGAGAGCCAGCATCCTCACTTTGTCCCCTTCTTAGGGTCAGCCACCCACTGTGCACAAAGCTACAGACATTTAAGCAGTTCTAAAATTGCAATAAACTTTTGCCCTGGCAGGTAATGGGGCTGTCTTAGTCAGGTGTTCGTAAATGGGGAAAAGCCTGTCATCCTGAAATCGCAGCCTGAAATTTCCCTGCTCTTCAGAATGAAGGTGACTCTTTTTCTTTTTACAGAATGGTCCCAGGCTCAGAATTGGAGTATGAGATGCAGATACCGTGGAGGGTTCTGTCACACTGGGACATGCCCTTCTAATACAAAACGCATTGGAAAATGCTCTGGATACGGGAAATTTTGCTGTCAAAGGTGAGTTCATTTTTCTACAAGGGAGACACAGGAGTGTGAACAGAAATATTTGTTCCTCTTCTTCTATCCAAGCTGTTGTGTAATGCTTGGATAGGCTCCCCCCTATGCCACCTGGGAGAGGGAATGGCCCCAGCAGGGATGAGAACCACTCCTCTGGCTGATCTCACATAAAACAACCCTAGGCAGGCTGCCTGTGGGCTTCCCCTATGCTTGGATCTGTCCAGGTTGTCTTCAGTGCTTAGTGCTGCAGGGATCTGGAGTATTGTGTCCAGTTCTGGGCCCCCCACTATAGAAAGGATGTGGACGCATTGGAGAGGGTCCAGCGGAGGGCAACCAAAATGATGAGGGGGCTGGAGCACATGACCTATGAGGAGAGACTGAGGGATTTGGGTTTGTTTAATCTGCAGCAGAGAAGAGTGAGGGGGGATTTGATAGCAGCCTTCAACTTCCTGAAGGGAGGTTCCAAAGAGGATGGAGAGAGGCTGCTCTCAGTAGTGAGGGGTGGCAGAACAAGGAGCAATGGTCTCAAGTTACAGAGGGGGAGTTCAAGGTTAGATATTAGGAAAAACTGTTTCACTAGGAGGGTGGTGAAGCACTGGGATGGGTTCCCTAGGGAGGTGATGGAATCTCCATGCCTAGAGGTTTTTAAGTCTTAGCTTAACAAAGCCCTGACTGGGTTGATTTAGTCGGGATTGGTCCTGCCTTGGGCGGGGGGCTGGACTTGGTGACCTCCTGCAGTCTCCTCCAGCTCTATGATTCTATGATTTCCCCTTAGACTACAAGCCTCCAGCAGCATCTCCAACACCACCCCAGCTCCAATGATTGCAACAGGGCCAACACAGTCTTAATATGGCATTCTTGTGCTGCTTATGCTTTGGGAGAATCCTCCCTCCCAAGTCCTTTCATGGCTCTTGTACAGCTTCCATATGCTCCCAAAGCTTCACAGATATGTAGGCTGGACTTCCCACTATCTAGATTGCTTTTATATTTTATATTAGAATATAGAAGTCAAGCCAGAAAAATCAAGTCTGGAGGAGAAAGCAGAGGCTGGGTCTGTTCTGTATCCGTCTGCAGGGGGAGTGAATGTAATAATTAGAAATAACAGAATATCTGTAACATGAGATACATGGGACATTGATGGCTGTTCGTCTCAAATTAGAAGGGATGTTAGCAAGTTGAGAGGGGAAGCTAAGGCTATCTGGGCTGAAACAAACTATGGCTGGAAGGGATAAGGAGAAAAAGGCCTTTTTTAAGAAATATCAATAAGAAAATAAATCTTAACAATGATACGGGCCCAGTCATAGATGAGGATAAAATTGTTGATAACAAGGCAGAAATGGCAGAAGTGTTCATTGCATATTGTTTTTCTGCCCTGGAAAAGAAGCAGGATGGTGTACTGGTGTTACATGGAGATGGTGACTCCCATCTGTGCATTAGTAAATAAGGAGGATGTTAAAGAATAGCCACTAGGATTAGATACTTTGCAATCCACAGACTTGCATTACAGAATCCACAGAGAACTGGGTGAGGAGATCTCTTCCACTGCTCATTGTTAATAAACCGTGGAATGTTGGGGGGATTCTAGAAAACGAGAAGAATGTTTACTGTAAGGCTGTCAACTGACCTGCGTTAACGCCTGCAATTTACACAGGACAGGATTAACACGTTAATTTTTTTAGCACGTTAATCACAGGCGTTAATACTGTTAATACTTTGAAGTGTAGCTCTGGCGCTTCAAAGGGACAGTGCATTAGGAGCCTGGGATCAGCTGAGCACTCCAGCTGATCCCTGGCTCTGTGTTTCAAAGCTACAAAGGGGCTTTGCTATGTGGTGTCGGGGATGAAGTGGGAACTCCTGATGCGCTGCCCCTTTAAAGTGCCACCGTGGCATGGAGTCAACTGGGGACTCCAGCTGATCCCAGGCTCCATGCAGTGCTGCCCCATTGAAACTCCACCGCGGCATTTCCAATGGGAGGCGCACACGATTAATCACCGGATTCATTGCAATTAAATGTTGTAATCGCTTGACAGCCCTAGTTTAATGTTCTGCTGATTGGTACAAGGGCAGGTGAGATGATCTAGATAAGGGTAGGACACTAGTGATAGAGTTTAACTCATACACATTCTGAGCCTGGTGTGCTTTGCCATCTAGTGGCCACTGAGGTCATTCACAGAGAGAATAAATAGTCTACAGACATAGCATGCCACAAGGCTCTGAGTTAAAACCTAGCACCGTACAACCTCATTAAAGCACACATATAATATATTGTATTCCATATCTCTAGGCTTTTCTATTCTGCCTCTGCCTGTTTCGGACTGTATCTGTCATAAACAATATAAGACACCCAGCATGGTCAAATTAATTTTGCGGCAGGGTCACAGAGAAGCAGTTTGGAGAGTGAGAGATTTTTCCCAGCTACTAACGATGTGGGTTGGTGGCTGGAGATGTAAAGCTGGGAGTCCCTTGAGGTTGCAGAGTGAGAGCCAGGTAATTCAACTGGAGAGGCCAGGCCAGCAGCTGCTTGTACGCAACTGCCACCAGAAAGGAGTCAGCCTTCAGTGAGAATTGCAATTTCCTTTCATTCTGGAACAGTAAGTTAAGTGTCACCTAAGTAGGTCTCTGTGATTTTAGCTGCTGCTGTGCACAAGGTATGCATGATAGAACAGCTGTATCTGAATGTGAGTCGTGGTTTTCTGCAGTACAGGTTTTATAGGCAGCTAGGTTCACCTGTTTAAATACACATGACTATTCCTCTTACAACTCTGTAAGGGTATGTCTACACTTGCAGCCTAATTTGAACTAGGGCTGCAAATGTAGGC
>CM057847.1:176119599-176135174 GCA_030068395.1 Apalone spinifera | reverse complement strand
CTAGATGGACCTTTGGTCTGACCCAGTACGGTCGTTCTTATGTTCTTATGTTCTTATAATAATTCAGTGAGATTCACTTTACAGACTTTCACTTTTCCCCAGCTTTGTAACATATAAATTGAGGGTGCTGCGTTCTTTATTGTAAAAGAATGCCTTGTTATAACTTTGTTAATGATTAGTAGTATATACACAATATTGCCCATCATGCTTATAATATTCCTTATAATGAGATCATTTTAGCAATGAAACTTCCTCAGGTGGCAGGGCTCTGTTGCTGAATATTCAAGATAATTATAATTTTCTATTTAGTTTCTAAAATTGAACAATATGTTGCCATAACCAATAAGAGTTCATCTACTGTGTCTCTGTTATGAAATTCTAGGCAAGTAGCAAATAATACAGAAGAAACTGATAGAAGTTGAAGTTACTTCACAACTTAGTAAGAGTTTGTGGTTACCTCTGTGAGTGATCGTTGTAGTTACTCAATCTAACTCCTCTGTCAACCACAGACACGATCCAATAGGGTGTGGGCCTAAGTTCTGTCAAGGATTATGTTTTTATGCCTGTATGTGAGCAACCCAGAGGCACTAAAACCACTGAAGTCTGCCTCTGGATTCCCACAGCTCCTCTTGGTGAACCGCAGCCAATAGGAGCTGTATCAAAGCCGGGATCTCTCCCCTCTATTTTCCCAGGACAAATCCTCCATCCTGAAAAGCAAGGAGGAGTGAGTCACTTGAAGTGAGTTTTACTAATGAAAGCTCATGACCTAATAAATCTGTTAGTTTCTAAGGTGCCACAGGAGTCCGTTACTGTATTGTTTTTACAGTAACGGACTAATGTAGCTACCTCCTCTGAGACTTTCCTCCAGCCTTAGCAATGCAGATAAAAGAGTGCACAGCAAACAGGGCCTGCAGGTGACATGCAACTCTCAGAGTTAGTTTCATTCATACTGTTCAGCTTTTCTGCTGGCAGGGGATTTCCCCATCACCTTGGTAAGGGAAACTCTGGCACCACAGTTGACGGAGCTTCTCTCAGGTCTGACGAGTTGGTTCCAGCAGAGTTCAGTCTTCATGTAAGACTGGCCTCTGTCTCTCCCCTTGAAGATCTGTCAGTCCTCCCTCTGGGCTAGGAGGGTAGCACGCCTCTTTACCCTCTCCGGCAACCCTCTGAAGAGTGGAGATGGAGTAGCTGAGCAGCCTGAAGACAGGAGTGAGCGGCAGCCCATTGGGGCCTCTCCTAGAAGACTCTGAAGGCACCAGGGGTGAGCTGGGGTGGGGTGAGGATCTGGAGTCTGGGAACTGGCTTAGAAGTACATGGTGGGGGCTGAAAATCAGCCACGCCATTGCTTGTACAAAGCGTGGACATTCAGATTTTTGTTGCTCTATTATCAAAGCAGGGAAAACAGGACCTTGCATTTCAGATAAAAGCCACAGCAGGAATCCCCCAGTCCCTGAAAGATGAATGCAGTCGTTCCCTGTTAGCTCCGAAACAGGGAGTTCTGCAACATTCTGCTACAGGATCTGAATGAGGATAGTCACATGGGAACTGTCCGCTTGCTGTGGTTACCAGGTAGATGCCAGACTTCTGAACACTGCTCTCCCCCTCCTCTGTAACAATCCACTTCCACCCACAGCTGGTGTGTACAGGGGGCCCCTGACCCTGCAGCCTGTGCCAGACCTCCGTTGACCCTGAGGGCTGCATCACTAGGGGGAGGGGTCCTGGGGAAAGGAGTGGAATGGGGGCAGAGGAGGGGCAGGATCTTGGGAGAAGGCGTGGAATTGGGGTGAGGGTGGAGTCGGAGCTGGGCAGAAAGAAGCGGGACCCTCCCCAAGCTAGGGGTGACACAGGGAAGAATCACATAGGGAGGGGGTCAAGTGATGAGTGCCCACTTTGTGTCCCTCTCCGTTTGTTGCCACTAGCAGTGTGTGAGGGTCTGACTGGGGAAAGCTGGCTGTGGCCGTGTCGTGCCTTCTATCCTCCCTGACTCTGCTTGTTGCCTCACATCCACTTCGTCCCCCATCCAGGCTGATCCCATCTGTCTCTTACTGTATGTTTGCCCAGCACAATGGTGCCTGATCTCAGCTGTGGATGCCAGTTGTCCCTGGTACACTATGATGGCGGGTCGGGGTCCACCCCCCCCACCCGATTCTGCAGCACCGTAGCAGCAAGAGCTGGCTCCACCAGCCAGTAGATTAGAGAGGGTTTATTGCTTCTCCAGGATACAGCTCAGCATAGACGTGATATGGCTACAGGAGTCAGGGTCAGGATGCCTCAGATCCCTTGAGATGGGGTGCCTGGGCCCCTAGCCTTCCATCCCCCTCCTTAGTCTGTCTCCTTCATGGTTCCAGCCCAAGACTGCCCCTTCCCCCAACACTCACTTCCTTTGTTCCGTCTCTTCCCTTAACCGGTTCAGTCACTGTCATGGGGGTCCTCAACGTGCCCCCCGCTGGGCCATGCTTACAGACAGAGGCCAGTAGGGGTCATCCACAGCCCATAGCCCAAGCATAGCAACCAGCAAGATACTAACATTACATCACACACACGACCAACACCTCCAGATGTGGAGGGTTTCTTATGGCTGCATGGGGCCTGGACGCATTTCAACTCCCTGGGCCAGCTCCCTCCATCGTGCAGCTCCCATCCATTTGGAGTTGCACTGGCCATGAATGAGGCCCGTTGTCTTGGCTTCTTGGGGGTTTTTGGCTGAAACTTCCAGCTGCTCCCACAGGTCCAGACTGATAGGCTACGTCTAGACTACATCCCTTTTTCGTAAAAGGGATGTAAATTAGACGTATCGCAATTGCTAATGAAGCGGGGATTTAAATCTCCCCCGCTTCATTAGCATAAAAATGGCTGCCGCTTTTTTTCGGCACGGAGCTTTGCCGGAAAAAAGCGCCAGTCTAGACGCTGATCTTGCGGAAAATAAAGCCTTTTCCGAAAGATCCCTTATCCCCCTATGAAATATTTCATTAGCAATTGCGATACGTCTAATTTACATCCCTTCATTAGCAATTGCGATACGTCTAGTTTACATCCCTTCATTAGCAATTGCGATACGTCTAATTTACATCCCTTTTACGAAAAAGGGATGTAGTCTAGACGTAGCCATAGAGGTATAAGGCCAGAGGGGAGCAGATTAGTCAGAACTCTTGAGAGCGCAGGAAATTGCATCTCACCCAGCAATTCCTGCATCAGGCCCCAAGTGTCTGACTGAGCTAGAGAAGAACTGTTAGAAAGAAATGCCCTGTCCTGATTTAAGAATTCATGTCCCTAGGTGAGCTCCCCAAAAGGTGAATTACCCCCACAGTTAAATCTGTGCATCCTATTCCTACCCTGACTCTTACCTAGCATCAGCTCCTAGCAGCTCTTCCTTGATCTAGATTCAAGAGCCCTGCTCTCTCAAATCTCCTACCCAATTTCAAAGGTCATCTAGTCCAATCCTCTGCTCAAACCAGGACCAGCCCCAGCTAAATCCCTCTAGCAAGGGCTTTATCAAGCCATGCCTTAAAATCTTCCAAGGATGGTGATTCCACCCTCTCAGATCCAACCTAGACGTTGTCCTGTAGATACGGGGGGGTTTAGGAACTCTCAATGTCACAATCACTACAGCCTTCAGCTGGTACTGAAGAACTGCAAAAAACTTGAGGCCAACATGTTCCGAAAGTGAGCTCACCTAGGATTACATGAATCCTGGCTTATAAATACACTTGTGTTCTATTAACATAAGGTCGGGAATTATTAGGCCAGTTCATTGCATTTTATGTTTAATTTTAAAAACCTGAATAAGTTGGATTTCTAAAGGACAAGATTAATAGAAACAACCCCCTTGCCTCTCATCAGTACACACACACACAGTTCAGCAGGATGTCCTCACGCCAGCTTGCTTTTATTAAAAGAGGAGTAACAAATCTTATATGGGAACTTCACAGGCTTCCTCCCAACTCTCAAGATTCCATGCAGGCCAAATGAGCAGCAGCACGTCTGTGTTCCACTGCAGCAGGAGCTGATGATTTTGGAAGCAAGTGGCTATCTCCCAAACTCCCTGGACAATCAATCAGAAAATCTCCTGTACAAAGAAAAGAGAATCAGATTTGAATGTTTTTGGTGTTTTCCCAAGGTTAATACAAAGTTTGATTGTGATTCAAATGGCGTGAAAGGAGCGACCCAAGTATAGGGAATCCCTCACCCCTCTTGCAACATTGGGTTACAGCTGGGGTTCTCAGCCAGAGGCTGGGGCCACAAACAAGTTGAGGGATCCACCAAAATAAACAGGGCTTCAGCCTTAAGTGGTGGGCCTGGAGGAAAGAATGCCACCTCCCCTCCCTGACTCACCTCAGAGGACCACCCAATCTTTTTGTTATCACCGGGAATAAATTCTGTGCTGCATCAAGAAAACAAGAATAATATTCAGTTTTTTACATTTTGTACCTATATAGTCCTGTCCTTTGTTGTATTATATGTGTGTGTTTAACTGTATAACTATCCATTTAATCCAGTCTATTGCTTTCCTGCAGATGCAAAAAACCATTTGTGGCACAGGAAGATGGTGGAATTTTAAGGACACGTCAGAGGAGACCTCACAAAAAAGGGTGAGCATCCCTATGGCAGAGTTTCTCAGTGGATCATTACAGGCATCCAGTCTCTGGCTGCCTATAAGCAGCACACTATAGAAAAGCACAACTCACATCCTTGAAGAGTTGTTCTATCAAACACACACCTTATCTACAGCAGAAGCTAAAAGGAGACACACTTAGGGCATGGAAAGTTAATTTTGAAAGAATTTTAGAGAAATTCGAATTCTGTCCAAAGCCTGACTCTCTTCTAGGGCCAGTTCCATGTTAGCAGACCTGATGGATGAGAGCAGGGCTCTCTGGGAATGCTCAGTGAATTATCAGAGTCATTCCAGCCTATGCCACTTGCTATTATTCTGTAGCCAAAGCAGCTGCCAGCATGATATCCCTGACCCTCAATCTGGTATTTTAATAGTTGGAAAAGTGTCTCCTACTCCCTCTTGTTTCTCTAGGACTTGGCCCTGCTGCAACATTAATTTGACTGGCTGGCCAGCCTCTACAACAGTTAGCAACAAACAGAACAGGACGAGAAAGGGCTGCAAAGCTGCAAGGTGGACGAATTAACTTTACGGAAGAAACTTCCTGCTTAAAACCTTCACGTTCATTCTGAATGTTCACTCTGTGTTCACTGAGATTTCCATAATTGCCTCCCCTGCTTCGCAAAAGGGGGGGAATAGAGGGCTAGGAGCTAAGTTGCCTGAAGGAGAGGAGGATCCATCACCACTTCAATGAAAAGAGAGTAGTGAATATTCTGCCGGGTCTCCCTTGTGGAACCTGGAGCCTACCTTCGACAGCAATGGCCAATGATGCATTTGTCAATGTATACGGAATGGGAGGGACATCGCCAAAAGTGACAGCTACCCCGTTGGCGTCGACATGCCTTTCGGGTCACCAAGCCCTGGGAGAATCCTGGCAACAAAAATAAATAAATACATACATACATACATAAGCAAGCCTTAATCATCCTTCCACAGAGCAGGGCAAATTACAGTTGTGATGGCATGATGACAGACATTTGCCTTTCACTGGGACCTGGCCAAGTCAGCCCAATTATCTTCCAGTGCAAAAGTTTATCACAGCTCTAGTGCGGTTTATATACTAGTAGTTCTGCCCACGTTCAATAGCGGACTCTAAGAAAACAATGGCGTGATTAATTAAAACATTGACACTGACTCTCCAGCTACAGATTTTAGAACCTCTGCTCTGAGCATGCCTTTAAAGGACAGGAAGGAAGGGGCTGCCTGCATTGCTTATTTCCCCTTGTGAATGGGGTATGAACATAAGAAGAACATACTAGGTCAGACCAGAAGTCCTGTCTTTTGACAGTGGCCAATGCCAGGTGTTCCAGGGGGAATGAACAGAGCAGGGATTCATCAAAAGATCCCTCCCCTGTCACCCATTCCCAGCTTCGGACAAACAGAGGCTAGGGACACCATTCCTGCCCCTCCTGCCTAATAGCCATTAATGGACCTAACCTCCATGAATTTATCTACTTCTTTTTTGAACCCTGTTAGTGTGGAGTTTTTGATTCCCTCTGACTCTGACACTGATATGCCAGGCAGGATCATCAATGCCATTTGGATAAGTAGGGTAGATCGGCCACAGAGCTGGGTTGGATGACTACAGAGATCTGAGAGAAATTAGCCTGAGAGAGTCCCTTCCAGGCTTGAACGCCTGCCTGTCTCTGAGATTCTGCTCAGATTTTCTCACCAGGTGTTCTTGGGAACTGCTTCTTCATGACCAATTGCCCTGGTTTGGTTATAGATAATTTGCCTGCTCTTTTGAAAAAGCCATTTTCTAAAAAGTTTAGAACATTCTTTGTGTTCTCATAAAATTATCTACGACCAACAAATAGAAATGGAACTCCTGCATCTTTCATTGTCATGTCCCTCCCCCCCAGTGATATCATATTTCATAATAAAGCCAGCTATGCTGTTCGTGGAAGGTTTTGAGGCACAAAGGGGCGAAGACACTGATCTGGACAGCTGCCATTTTGGAGAACTGGGTTCTGTGCCCTGCATCATAACCTCTGAGTGGGACATAAGACCTAAGAAGTTAGGTGGTGAAAAGTACAGAATTATTAACACAAGTCAGCAACAGAAGATACATTTCTATTCATGATCTCCTTGTCCAGAGCTGTGTGCATCTTCTTTCAATCCCAAAGGTATATTAAAAGGTGCTGGCCAGATTTTGTTTGTCCTTACCCCAGCTGGATTCTGTGATTGCCCATTAAAAGAAGAGTGAGTACAGATAGAATAGGCTGTGGCTTAAGCAGCAAGCCTTAGCAAGATCTGAGGGAAAAAATTGCTGGGACATGGATTTTTTTTGACTGGTCATAGTTCTGTCCAATCTATTTTTTTTCTTGAGGGAAGGCTTCTAGACCTCAGGTTAGAATTGTTTTCTAGTTGAAAGTATTAGACAGCCTTAGTACAAGGTCCCAAATATCCCTTTATATCATTGCTAGTTTTCACTGACATCTTACCTGGTGCATCCATGAGCACCAAGAAGACAACAGCAATGAGAAGATAAAGGATCTTCATAGCTGGAGGTTGGCTGGGAACTCAGTGTCACTGGAGAGAAGAAACATCAAGCCAGAGAGGAGACAGAGGACACTGGGTTACTAGGAATTGGGAGATGGTGAATTGTACAAATATTGCTCTAATCAAAATAATATTTTAATATATGTTCTGATAATTACCCACTCAGCACCACAGATGCCCTAGAAGGATTTCAGAAAAATACAATTGTGAGAGGCAAGACAGCTTTTAAAAACAGAGGTTTAAAATCATTTTAGTTGCCCAATTACTGTATTACATTTCTCATTGAAATCTCATTATCTGAAGCCAAAGTACAGAGTGGAAAATTTTTGCACATGTATGTGCTTTATTATCCCAAATAGAACTGAAAACAATGAAGAAACTACAGAGAGCAAAATAAAGCTGGTTGGGTGCTCATGTTTCTAAATTAATCATGTGATGTTACACATAATAAATCACATTCATACATTTAAGACCTTATCACAGCTTTATTAATGAGGAAACCTTTATCCTGATTCTGTACTTTACTAAGGAGATGACTTTGCTACCAACATTGATGTAGGAATGCTTAAATGCAGTTCTTCTTCATTTCTGGCCAACTGTTTGTCAATCGAATACAGGAATTCCTGTGCCACTACAACCAAAGAACTCCACTACTAGAATTTAGAAAATCAGACAAATTATTTAAGTAGTAAGGCTGACAATTCAATTAGTTATCACACTGCAAACCATAGGCATACAATGGAGTAATTTGTTTAAACTAGCTACTATTAATTCAATTCAAATTTGGCCCAGATGCTCCTCCATCATAATGGGGAAAGGTAGCCAGGCCAAATTTCAGTGAGTGATATTGTGACACTTTATAATTACTGAATTACTAGAAGGTTCGATACACCTTCCTAAAAAGTGTGACATGTCTTCTCCCAGTCGGAGAATCTCTCATTGCAACCATTCTAATGCCTATGGAATTGTACCTGTATCCTTCAGTCTTGGGGGCACTTTCACTAAATGTTCAAAGGTAACTAAATATTCAAATAGTGCAAAAACGTTTCCCTCACCACCCAAATCAAAGCTTCTCCCTCTTTCTGTCAAAGTTGGGAATTATCCCACATTGACATATTTGATATGCTTTAACACCGCACATCTACAAGTTTTGTTAATCTCTAACATGCTGCTAGACTATTTGTTGTTTTTTAAGTTTTTACAGCACTTAAAGTAAGGCATTGCAGAAGAAGAGGGTTGGATTATCAGCTGTATGCTATTTTCCATCACTCACAAGAATGGCCATACTGGGTCAGACCAAAGGTCCATCTTGCCCAGTTTCCTGTCTGCTGACAGTGGCCAATGCCAGGTGCCTCAGAGGGAGTGAACAGAACAGGGAATCTCACCTGAAACTCCTTATTTGTTGCTTTCTTGCCTGTTTTCTCTTCCCTCTTTCTCCCCAGCTTTTCTCTCCTCTTCTACCTTCTCTTTCATCCCCCTCCTCTCCCTTCCTCCTCCTTCACTCCCAAAATCCTCTCCTGTTCTAGCTCCCACAGCTATCAGGTTAGTTCATCTATGGCTGAAGAGGGGGGGCACACTGTTCATTTGGATAACAAGGATTTCCCGATAAAAGAAACGTTGATAACTTCAATTATCCTGTCCATGGTTTTAACTCAGGCAGCTTTAAAAGAACTAACTTTTTCGTTCTGGTAAACATCACACATGTAGCTTTTTACTTCTCCGTTCAAAGTGATATGAGGCGTGTTCTCCAACTCAGCCTCTCCGAACCCTAGGTGGACTCCTGGAGAGTCCATTGAGGGAGTTCACTTGCTCAGTGGAGTTAAAACAGCTGTGCTCTTCTTCTGCTTCTGGATCTCACAACTATCTCCCTAGAATTAACGGGTGATTATGAGAGAAGTGACTATAATAGTTACCACACAGGAGCTGCTTCCAGTAGCTAGGTGATGACAGTCCTGTCTCTTCCAAGTTTTTAAGCATCAGGGAGGCAATTTTGACCAGAACTGCCAATTTTATATAGTTGGTGAAGGTAAAACTGCTTCTTGGCAAAACTGCTGTGGACCAATCAGAAGGTGTCTCCTGCTTCTGGGGAAGATGTGAACTGTCCAACCGCAGGGTGGACGTTGGAATTCTTGCAGCTCTGTCTGTGGAAAACTCCATGGTCTTTCTGCAAAGCATCTTGTGCCATCCCAGTTTATGTAAGGCACGTTGGGGCACTGTGCCTTGTGCAAAACATCTTGGCACATCTAAGCTCTGACCAGCTACTTCTGCAAGCCACTTCCTGGGGGGGCCGCCCTGGAGGGTAGTGCTTGGCCAACTTGACATGACCCCACGTCAAACCCTCAGTTGTAACATTAACAGTCAAGTACAGACACAAATGGTGCCTGCTGGTGCTAAGCACCTCTCAGGTTCCTCTCATTCACATCAGTCAGGCAGGAGAGGAGAAATGATTGGGCTGACACTCTGCCTAGGAAAATGCAGGAAAAAATTCAAAGGGTTCTACGATAGATGTGACAATACAGGGCTGCTTGTACCTCTGTCCCCTTGCTGGTCTCTGAATGTGCCAGTCAGGCATTACACCTTGGGCACCATCCTGTCCTAAAATGGAATGTCCTAAGTCTGCCACTCTCAGGATATGTCCACCCTGCAATCTGAGGTGTGCTTGCAGTTCATAGATACATCCCAGAACCAGCTGAGGTGCCCAGAGCAATGATGCCATGGAAGCACAGACTTGCAATGTAAGTAGGTACCCTGGGCCCTGGATAGGCTTTTGCAAGTCCGTGCGGCTGTCCAAGTTGCCAGGGCTTCACTGCTATTGTTATTCCAGCTAGCTAGCTTAAGCTAGCTCAGGTACCTCTAAACAGGCTGCAGACGCACCTCTGCCAGCAGTGCAGACATACTTTGTGACCAGGGTTGATGTACAACCCCCTGTCTACACCAACAACTTACTACCGTGCAAGTCTGGCTCACTAGTGCCTCTTGCCTTTGGGAGCTTTGCCAAGATCTACACCTTCTGAGAACAGGAGCCTTTATTTATCAAGTGTTAAGAAAGAATTAGAGAAAATGGTCTTAAGACAATAAAGAGCCAACACTCATGTTTAAACTCAGCTAACAGTATGTTTCAGTGTATGTAAAGCTAGACAGGTGTCTTTCCTAAGTGCCTCCTTTCCTGAGGCCTGCCAGCCAGGGTAGCATGGGGGGTAGCTAATACAAAAGGGCCATCAAATCAATGGAGTTCCCTGGACTAGGGAGTGAATTAGTGTGACCTATTGAAAATGTGGGTTTCTTTAGTCTGGAGAAAAGAAGACTGAGCTGGGGTAGGAGAACAGTTTTCAAATACATAACAGGATGTCACAAGGAGGGAGGATGGTAAATTGTCCTTTGTAACCTCTGAAGAGCAAACAAGAAGCAATGAGCTTAACAAGGGAGGTTTAGGTGGGATATTAGGAAAAGCTTCCTAGCTGCCTAGGTGGTTAAGCACTGGAATAAATTGCCTAGGGAGGCTGTGGAATCTCCATCATTGGAGATTTTAAAGAACAAGTTGGACAAACACCAGTCAGGTCATTAAGAGTTACAAACTTACAAACAGTAACAGAGAGCTGAGGGAAAAAACTGTGTTTCTGAGTTTAACCTTGAATTGTTACAGATATTGTAGTTAAAGGAAAATCGAGAGCTTCTGGAACAAGAAGAAGAAACTCTCAGTAACACTTTGGACAATACTTAGTTCTGTCATGAGTGCAAGAGACTAGATTTAATTCTATGAATCTATTATCTCAAATAAAAGATGGTGCGTCTGTGGTTCACAGAGGAGTTAGATTGTGTAAGCAACACTCACTGACTAAACTAACCACAAATTCATCTTATGGTGTGAGGCAACCAACTTTTTTCAGTTTTTTTGTATATGCTTTGTACTTAGAAATTCATAATAGAAATACTACAGATTAAAAACTTATGTAATATGACAGTATAACTTTAGAAACTACAGAATCATAGAATACTAGGCCTGGAGGGGACCTCGAGAGGTCATCGAATCCAGACCCCTACCCTCATGGCAGGACCCAGTACTGTCTAGACCATCTGATAGACATTTATCTAACCTACTCTTAAATATCTCTAGAGATGGAGATTCCACAACCTCCCTGGGCAATTTATTCCAGTATTTAACCATCCTGACAGTTAGGAACTTTTTCCTAATGTCCAACCTAAATCTCCCTTGCTGCAGTTTAAGCCCATTGCTTCTTGTCCTATCCTCAGAGGGCAAGGAGAACAATTTTCCCCCCTCCTCCCTGTGACACCTTTTTAGATACCTGAAAACCGCTATCATGTCCCTTCTCAATCTTCTCTTTTCCAAACTAAACAAGCCCAATTCTTTCAGCCTTCCTTCAGAGGTCATGTTCTCTAGACCTTTAATCATTCCTGTTGCTCTTCTCTAAAATGTAAGTTAAACGTTCTGATACATGGCTCTGCAAGTTGAGGAAGTTTCATTGCTGCGATCATCTCACTAAAACAAATATTGCAAGCATTTTAGACCATGCTATGTGTTTTTTTAATTTTTGGAAAGATCCTATAGGAAGAGGCCTATAGAAGGACACATCACAAGTAGTTTTGCAAAAACCACTGTGGCATAACATGTCTTACACTATAGCAATGACAAATTATATCTTGCATGAAGATCTTGGAATTTTACAGAGAGAAAGGCTGCCTGAATTAACATGTTGCTCTCTAAAGCTCACTTCTGCATGGAAGAGTCAGAGAGCATCTGGCATTACATCAGCTACTGAAAGCATCCCCGGTCTGGTGGTAACTCAACTCTTATCGCTAATAAGCACAATAATAAATGTTTTTACATGATATTTCACATTCCCACTCCAGAGAGGATCTAGTTAACTTAAAAGTGACAAAGCCTGCCAGAACTATTAGCAGAACATCAAACCTGTGAAAGAGCCATTCATGTGGTAACGAAGCCATTTAAACAGGCATTTGCCAACCCCGGTACATACTGTCAGTTTCTGATTTTACTGTGTTAGTCTTAGGACGTTAATTTAAAATTTGCTTTAAAATTATTTCATTCGTGCATTGCTGAAGATAACTCACATCTCTAAAAAATCATCCCTCCCCCAGCTGCATCAAGCATAGGACATCAGTTTAATAGTATTGCATAGGGCCACATAAATCCAAAGGACAGCCTGGGAAAGATTGTCATCCTACCAACTGTTTCTCAAAGGCCTGTTCCAGCTGCAACATTAATTTGCTCAGCTGAGTGGCCTGTATAATTTATGGAACACACTGTTGGAAAGAAGGAAAGGGCTACAGATTTGCAATGTGGCCAAGTGAACTTTACAAGGGAACCTTCATATTTAAAACGTTCACATTCTTTCTGAAGAACCTTGACATTGTCGTCACCAAGAGTTTTATAATTATCTCGCCTGGTTTGCCCAAAGGGGGAAACACAGAGGTAAGAGCTGAGCTGCTTTCAGGACAGAAGGATTTGCCCACTTTTCAATGACAATGAATACACATTTTTGCTCACACTCAGGGTCTCATTTGTAGAAGTTGACAGCAATGGTCAAAAATGCACTTGTCAATGCATATAGCAACATAGGGACATTGCCAAAAGCGACATACACCCCCATGGCTTGTACACTCCCTTCGGGTCACCAAAGTGTGGGTGGATCCTGAGAAAGAAAAAGATCCTTAGTCATCCTTTTGCAGAGCAGGGTCAATTGCAGTTGTGATTGCAGGATGACAGGCATATGCCATTCACTGAGATCTGGCCAAATTAGCCCAATTATCTTCGAGTGCAAAACTTTATTACACCTTTACTACAGGTTGAACCTCTCTAGTCTGTCACCCTCAGGACCCAATTAGTGCTGAACCAGAGAATTTGCAAGGTGGCCAATATTGTCTAGCAGCATTACCAATACTTCCACTGCTTTCTGGGCTGTTAGAAGACATTTGGGGTAAATTAGAACTAAATAACAGCACAGAACACTGAGAGCCAGGACTGGTGGCTGTAAACAAACTTTTGGGACCAAGGAAAACTTGGCCACACCCACGCTAGGTGGACATCTGGCTAACTCAAATCATACCAGATAAAATCATGTTGCCGGACCAGAGAGTGCCAGATTAGAGAGGTTCAACCTGTACTGTGTAAATGATTTTAGTTCTACCTATATTCATGGCAGCCTCAGGGACTATCCTAGAGTGATTTAACAGAGGCACTGACTCCCCAGCTGTAGATTTTAGAACTGTAGCTTGGAGCACAGGTATCCTTCATTGTTCCATGCCTTTAAGCAAGTGAAGACAAAATATGGCCCACCCAACCTTTGTATCCAGCCTACCACGATACTCTAGGCCACCTATGTCCCACGGCCTAGCAGGACCAGGCTTCCTGGCTGTTGTGGCCCCACATGCCACTCAGAAGGTCTGGCTGCTGGAGCCATGTACTCCTTGGCGGGGAGGGGAATCTTCGCCACAAGCACAGCCCAGTGCATGATTATACCTCAAGAGACTCTTCCTTCGAAAGGACAGCCACAATGAGCACAGCCAAAGCTTTCCGAATATTTAGCTTAGAACATCGGTTGTGCTTTCACAAAGTTGTCTGCAACCCAGAGGCGGAAACTGGAACCCTTCACTATTCTTTGTCAGGTCTGCAAATGCTGCCCCATCCCCCAGGTAACATCATTTCTCGAAAAGAAGCCAAGCTTCTTGTTGGGGCAGGTTTGTGACACAGCAGGGCTGAGACAAATGAGATGGGTGGCTGCCATTTTACAGACCTGGGTTCTGTTCCCGCCCGTGTAATCGCTCGGTGGAATGTGAAGCTCGATTTATAATAAGTCAGGCTGTGAAAGACATTGAATTATTAACACAGGTCAGCAGCCAAAGCCATAATTTCAGTCATGATCTAGTGGCTCCTAGGCTTGTACACCAGCTCCCAAAACCAGGGGGATATTGAAAGAGGATGACCAGACTTAATTGGTCCAGCTGTTCACTTCTGTGATTTTCCGTTATAAGAAGAGTAAGGACTATGCAGATAGCATATGGGAAGATTAATCACTGAGATCTGAGGAAAACACTGAGGTGACATGGATTTTGCTTTGACTGGCTTTAATCCAGTCAAATCTCAATGGTTTTATGGGGGCAGGCTCGTAAGAAAAAAGTGAGAAAAATATTTCGAAACAGAAAGCTTTAAAGAACCTTAGAACAGGTTCCCAGATATCCCTGTATATCATCGATCGTTTTCATTGACATCTTACCTGGTGCATCCATCAGCACCAAGATGACAACAGCAAAGAGCAAATAGAGAATCTTCATGGCTGAAGGCTGAACAGGAATTAAGTGTCACTGGCAAGAAGAGACACTGCTAGAAGACAGAGGGCACTAGGACACAAGGGTTTGAGATATGCAGAACTGTAAAAATAATGCTTTAATCAAAAATGACATTTTTAGCATGTGTGCTGACTGTTATCCACACAGCAGCAAGGATGTCCTCAGAAAAATTCAGAGAAATACACTTGTGCAAGAGAAGTTCTCTTTTAAAAAACAGATGTTTAGTAAATCATTTTAATTAACCAATTATTTTCATTGCAATCTTTTTTTCCTAAGCCAAAGTGGAGAGTGGAAGATTATTGCACATTTATGTATGTTATTGTCCAAAATCGAATTAAAAGCCATTAAAGAACTACAGAAAGCCAGGGAAAGGGAGTTGGATTCTCCTTTTCTGAAATTTCCAAGAAGGATTTCACTCTGAGATGTTACAATTTACCCCCCAAAAAAAGTAAATCATGTCAATTCATTTAAGGTTTTATCACAATCAGTCTTATACTTATCAGAGGGGTAGCCGTGTTAGTCTGGATCTGCAAAAGCGACAAGGAGTTCTGTGGCCCCTTAGAGACTAACAAAAGCAGTTTCTCCTCTCATGGGCTGTGTCTAGATTGGCATGATTTTTCGGAAATGCTTTTAACGGAAAAGTTTTCCGTTAAAAGCATTTTCGGAACAGAGCGTCTAGATTTGCACGGACTCTTTTCCACAAAAAGTGCTTTTGCGGAAAAGCGTCCGTGCCAATCTAGATGTGGTTTTGCGCAAGAAAGCCCCGATCGCCATTTTAGCCATCGGGGCTTTTTTGCGCAAAACAGTTCTTGGTTGTCTACACTGGCCCTCTTGCGCAAAAGCTGTCCCATCCCCCAGCTGCCCGAGTGGGAGCGTCAAAGTATTTGCGCAAGAAGCACTGATTTTGTACATTACAAAGTCAGTGCTCTTGCGCAAATTCAAGTGGCCAGTGTAGACAGCTGGCAAGAGACAGCAGAAGAGCCTGCTTTTGCGGAAAAACTTGCCAGTCTAGACACAGCCTTGGTGTATACACCTCCACATCAGCTGCTAGAAGTGGGCCTAACCCTCCCTGATTGAATTAACATCGTTATCTCTAGCCTGCATATTTATACCTGCCTCTGGAAATTTCCACTACATG
>CM057847.1:176088584-176108617 GCA_030068395.1 Apalone spinifera | reverse complement strand
CGTTAAAAGCATTTTCGGAAAATCATGCCAGTCTAGACGTAGCCAAATTGTTTATGTGCCAAGCCTGGTGAAGACAATGGTACCTGCTGGTGCTAAGCACCTCTCCGGGTTTGTCTCATTCACATGATTCAGGCAGGAGAGAAAGAGAAGAGGGTGGGCTGACACTCTGCCTAGGAAAATGAAAGAAAAATGCAAGAAAAGAGTTCTATGATAGAAGTCAAGGGCGAGGATTGCTTGCACTGCCGTGCTCTCGCTGGTCTCCGAATGTCCCCCTCAGGAGTCAGGCCTCTGATACCAACAGTCCTGGGATGAAATTTAACAATTCTCCCAGGCTCAGGATATGTCTACCCTGAAATCAGAGGTGTCACTACAATATAGGGAAATTCACCCACTCTAGCTTTGAGCTACCTAGCTGAGGTACCAACAGCAGCAATGCCACGGAAGCACGGTCTAGAGACTCAAGTGGCTGCATCTAGACTGGCATGATTTTCCGCAAATGCTTTTAATGGAAAAGTTTTTCCGTTAAAAGCATTGGCAGAAAAAAGTGTCTAGATTGGCACGGACACTTTTGCGCAAAAGCACTTTTTGTGGAAAAGCGTCTGTGCCAATCTAGATGCGGTTTTGCACAAGAAAGCCCCGATCACCATTTTCGCCATTGGGGCTTTTTTGTGCAAAACAGTTTTTACCTGTCTACACTGGCCTTCTTGCGCAAAAGCATTTGTGCAAGGGGGCTTATCCCTGAGCGGGAGCAGCATCATAGTATTTGCGCAAGAACACTGACAATCTTACATTAGATCGTCAGTGTTCTTGCGCAAATTCAAGCGGCCAGTGTAGACAGCTGGCAAGTTTTTCCACAAAAGCGGAAACTTGCCAGTCTAGACGCAGCCAAGTATGTATAAATGATCCCATGTAGACTTTGACAGTCCTTGCTGCTGCCTACACTGTCAGTGTTTCACTGCTTTTGTAATTCTAGTTAGCTAGGTATAGCTAGCTCTGGTACCTCTAAACAGGCTGGAGACACACCTCAACCTCAGGACACACCCTATGACCCAGGTTTAGGTGCAATATTCCATCTATGTCAACCATTTATTATTAAGTTGGTCTGGCTTGTGCCTCTTCCCTTTAGGAAGAGCTCTTTGGAGATAACCCACCCTCTGAGAATGAGAGAGTTGATTTAGCAAATGGAACAAAGCACTAGAGAAAAAGAATTCAAGAGAAAAAAGAGCTGGAACACCTGTACAGATGTAAAAAATCTCTGAGGAGTAGCAGTGTTAGAACAACAAGTAGTCCTGTGACACCTCAGAGCATGGGTTCCCAAACTGGGGGGCATGAAGAAATTCCAGGGGAAGTGCAAGGTGACCCAGCCTCCCCCCGCCCCCGCCCCCATCAAGTCTTGCTGCCCTGTTCAGTTCCTTTTTTCCTTTTTTTTTTTTTTTCTTTGCTCAACAAAGTTTTGCTGCTATTCGGATGGAAGCATGAGGGTTTTTCAAAAATCAGAAAGGGGGGGCGTGATGCCAAAAAGATTGGAAACCACTGCCTTAGAGACTAACAAATATATATATAAAATATCATGAGCTTTTGTGGGTAAAATCCACCTCATCAGGTGATGAGCTGGAGAGGAATAACAGAATCTCAGTATTTTATAACAGAAAAAGAAAGGAGAAAAAAAGGTATATGTCATTTGTAGGATCTGTGTTAAATGCTGGGTAAACTGGATTTTAACACCTCATTTTTACATCAAAAGTGAAGCATGGGACATTTCCAGCCCACTTAATTAGCCTCATTAGCACTAGTTCTACTATTGACAGGTACCTTTTTTTCTCTCTCTCTTCTCCTCTCCTTCTTTTTTCTATTATACAATGTTGGGTTTCTGTTATTCTTCTCCAGCTCATCATCTGAAGAAGTGGGTTGTACCAACAAAAGTTCATGATACTATATATATTTTTTTTGTTAGCCTTTAAGGTGCCACGGGACTACTCACTGTTTAGACTTGTTTCACCTTACACTTCACTGCATGTTACATCATTTGGCTTCTCTCTTACGTCAGAGAAGCCAAACATGCCTAGCAGGTGTCTTGCTGTATGCAGAAATCTCCTGGCTTAACATCTGAATACTCTACCCCCTAAAGGAGTTCTATATCTCTTTGGAAGGGATTTGAAGCAGGGGTGACTTGTCTGTCTAATCCTCCCCTCTCCCAGTCATTGCATCTTATGCCAGTTCTCTGCTGTAGGTGGGGGGGGGCAGCAGTGATGGTCACATCTCCTACCACTTTCTCCACAGAGACAGGACAGGGACATTGATTCTCCCCTGCCCAGTGGGAACACAAGATACAGATGCATTAGCCTGGCTGGCCAGCTCTGTCCTCTTCTTTCCCTTCCAACCGCAGACAGGAACCCAACCACCTGCCCTAAATTAACACCTGGTTGTTGCTCACCTGGGCCTGGGAGGGGCTGGAGAATGTGGAAGTCGCAGTTCAGAATGGACAAACAGCTCCAGATAAAATAACAATCGCCCTTGCCCAAACAATAAGGATCCTGCCTCTTCCTCTTCCAACAAACCCCGCCTTCACCTCCTTCGAGAGCCATTGGAGTGAAAACTGCCTGGATTTTGAGAAAGCTTCATCTACCCTCCTAGCCTGTGTCTAGACTGGCAAGTTTTTCTGCAAAAGCAGCTGCTTTTGTGGAAAAACTTGCCAGCTGTCTACACTGGCCGCTTGAATTTCCGCAAGAACACTGATGATCTCATGTAAGAAATCAGTGCTTCTTGCGGAAATACTATGCTGCTCCGTTTCGGGCAAAAGTCCTTTTGCGCAAAAGCTTTTGTGCAAAAGGGCCAGTGTAGACAGCTCAGATTTGTTTTGCGCAAAAAAGCCCCGATCGCGAAAATGGCGATCAGGGCTTTTTTGCGCAAAAGCGCGTCTAAATTGGCACGGACACTTTTCCGCAAAAGTGCTTTTGCGGAAAAGCGTCTGTGCCAATCTTTAAACTTTTCCATTAAAAGCATTTGCGGAAAATCATGCCAGTCTAGACGTAGCCCTAATATTATAAAGCCCTGCAGACAACAGACCCAGGTGATTGCAGGTTAATTGCAAAGGAGAATATTATATTGAGCCTGAATCCTCTTTGCTTCTTTATAAGGCAGCCATGAATCTAAAGAGGATTTGTAAAGTATTTTTTCTGCTTGTGATTTCTTAGAAATCCCAGGAAAGTCAAATCTGGTCTTTCCTCTGTTATTGGGGGTCTCTTTGGGGACCCCAAAGAAATGTCTTTGAGCTTCCTGAGCCCTGGGCTGAAGAGTGAATTTCTGGACTCTTGAACCAAGATTTCCCCCTAACCACTGAAAAACCATTTAAAGGAAATAGGTGCTAACAATAAACAAAGGATTTGAAACATTTCCTTGGGAACTGTGGTGTCCTAATCTTGACATTTTAATTTTTCTGTGCACGTGCCTGTCAATCTGCTCTGTAGACTCTATGCTTCTACCAGAGATGGTGGACAATGAGAAATCACTCCGGGGTTCACAAGAGCTTGAAAGCAGATACAAAAATTGTGGACTAGAGGTGGTATGATATGATGGATAAAATTGCATTATTGGAAGTTGGCCTTTTGCTCCCAGCCCCCATGCAATTCAGAACTGCCCTATCATGAATTGCCAAAACTTCCTAAAAGACAACATGCTGGGCAGTGGATACCCACTGTACAACAAAAGAGGCACTTCTGTGTAATGCTCACACGAGGATCCTAGGATGTGTGCACATTATCGACATAAGAGCATATTGGGCCAAAGGGCCGTCTAGCCCAGTATCCTGTCTTCCAACAGTGGCCAATGCTAGATGCCCCCAGAGGGAATGAACAGAACAGAGAATCATCTAGTGATCCGTCCCCTGTTGCCCACTCCAAGCTTCTGACAAACAGAGACTAGTGACACCATTCCTGCCCATCCTGGCTAATAGCCATCGGTGGACCTAACCTCCATGAATGTATCTAGCCTTCTTTTTAGCTCTGTTAAAATCCTGGTCTTCGCAACATCCTCTGGCAAGGAGTTCCACAAGTTGACTGTGCATTGTGTGATCTCCCTTTGTTTGTTTTAAACCTGTTACCTATTAAAATGTATAAAATATTTAAAATATAAAACATATAAACTGCAGTGGCTCTATGGTGACATACATTTTCTCAGAAAAAAAATGTAGCATACAAAGGCATTGAGAGCCTCCTTCCTATGTTGAGCTGATGGTGTGACTGATGATCCGAGAGGATCTCTGAGCATCTGGGAGCTTTCACTTGCTTCTAAAATCATGGGTGTCTAGTTCAACAAAAGTCTGAGGTAACATTCATTTCAGAATGTATTGAGCTGGGGATAATCCAGAAAGGAGCCTTTGTATCACACACAGGGGATTTGTTATGCTCCTTTTCCTAAGCACCATGTGTTGTGATATCATATTATTGGGAAGTTGGCTCATTATCTGTTCCCTACAAATGTTCTGTTCTCTGTTACAAGTCAGGAGTAACTCCACTGAAACCATCATATTTACACTGGTGTAAAAACTGGTGTCAGGGAGATCAGAATCAAACCAATGTTTTTCAATATAAAACTAGAACAAGTTTACCAAAGGCAAATGCTTCAGCTATTTCAATCAATCACATCTCCCAAAAGACTTACCTGAATCCACTCCAAATATTCCTTACAAGTAGCCTCTGCCACTGGTGCACTGTGATGGGAGGTGGGGTGGGTGGGAAACAGGCCTTGTGGTCCCTGCCAGAAGTCCTTTGGTCCTGTCACACCCCACCCCTTAAGGCAATAGAAAAATCCTCCAAGCAGGCTAGAGTGGCAGCAGAGGAATCAGAAAATCAGGAGCCTGAAGGCCCTATAAAAGGAACTACAACATCAGACAGCAGTCAGTGTCTTTGGAGCCCTCCAGGGGTACTGGCTGGATGAGAGAGCCACAGCACCACATACAACTCTGTGGGTAGAGCTTAGTGAAGACCGATGGACAATGTTGGGACATTAAGATAAAGCCCTGAGGTAAGGGAGAGGATGCTGCCTCCAAGAGGGGAAGACCTGGGGGTACCACTCTCACCCAGACTGGGGAACATACTCAGAGGGACAATTCCAGAGGGCACCGAGATGGGCCCCTGTTAAATGTGTACCCCAGAAGGGCTTGTGTGATTCTCACACAGGGTGTGTGTGACTCGGCTGGAGGATTGAGTCGCCGAAGAGCCTTTAAACAGCAAGGCTACGTCTAGACTGGCATGATTTTCCGCAAATGCTTTTAACGGAAAAGTTTTCCGTTAAAAGCATTTGCGGAAAAGAGCATCTAGATTGGCACGGACGCTTTTCCACAAAAGCACTTTTTGCGGAAAAGCGTCCGTGCCAATCTAGACGTGCTTTTGCGCAAAACAAATCTGAGCTGTCGACACTGGCCCTTTTGTGCAAAAGGACTTTTGCCCGAACGGGAGCAGCATAGTATTTCCGCAAGAAGCACTTATTTCTTACATGAGATCGTCAGTGTTCTTGCAGAAATTCAAGCGGCCAGTGTAGACAGCTGGCAAGTTTTTCTGCAAAAGCAGCTGCTTTTGCAGAAAAACTTGCCAGTCTAGACACAGCCCAATAGAGAGGCCCATGCACTCAACCAGAGTTTGCAGGAAGTGAGTGCCACCCTGTTACAAGCACAAACCAGAAAATTCAGGCCAGTTATTTTCTATGTGAACTTTTCAGAGATGGAAAATCTACACTGAACAGTTTACAAAAGTCTTACTCCTCAGTCCTCATCAGCCTCCCTTGTATCAGCTTCCATAATTCCTCTCCCTGCTGGGTGGTCACATCCTCTAAATATCTGTAAGCCCCCCTCATTGTCTCACCCTGCTTTGGGATTGACTTGCTAAGGGAGATGTGTACAGTGTCACATTTAAAGTCCAGCTCAGCCCCTTTCCTGCACCCTCCTCGTTCCTTTAACCTCCTCCCCCAGGGGCTGGAAATAGGGATGCTGGGGGTGCTACGGCAGCCTGCGGCTGGAAATGGTTTACAGTTTGGTTGAGCGGCTCTCAGCACCCCCACTACATGGATTGCTCCCACCTCCTCCTAGGTTCCTAATATCTGTCAAACAAAGCATGGCCCAGAACCCAAACACAGCAGTCCCCAACTGCTGGCCCGCCATAATGAATATGCAAATATGTCAATAAAATGTTGCCGCTCTGCCAATAGTCGGTGAATGGGTTTGCCAGTCTCTAGTATCAAAAAGGCTGGGAACCGCTGCACTGACACAAAAGGGCCAGAATACAAAGAGCGAGAAAGCAGGCTGCTCCCTCAACGATGGGGTTCAACTCATCCCAACGCCTTTTGCCATGGCTCTCTGCAGACTGAAGGTGGAATTCACAGCTTGCACCCTTTCCTCCAAAACCCCAAGCCTGTAAGCAGCAGCAGAATACCCCATACAAACCTCATTTGATAGCTTGTAAGTGTAACCCCATTTTAAATACATCACACGTGGCATCCAGGTTTCCAGTCCCATTATTATAGTGGAGAACTAGAGGAAAAAGCACGGGGTGTGGGTGCTGGGCCCACTGCTCTCTGTGCTAGCCTCCGCTTAGTGCCACCCAGCCTTCCCCCTCCATATTGCCAGCAGCTTCACTGCCAGCACCTCCGCCCCACAGCCCTCCCCCTTGGCTTCCACGTGGGTATCTGTACTGCTCTGAGAGAGCCATTCTCCACAGGGTGGCTGTATCCCCGCTGCCCTCCAGCAATGGTATGAACTGTGAGTAAGGTTATTTTGCCATTTTCCCACCGTTCTAGCAACCTCTCCATAAGGGACGGGTGCTTAAACTGGAAAATAAACTAAGTGCAGTAAATATTGGTTAATGGTGTACAGAGCAGCCAACGGGGGCAAAGGAGGCAGTGATTCGAAAGGGCCAGGGACTTCCAATTACCACTGCTGATACTGCAGCAGCAGCCGGACCCTTTAAATCCCTGCCAGAGCCCCAGGCAGCACAATCCAGGCAGTGCTAAAGGGTTGGCTGGGGGAGGCTAGTCCCCAACCTGCCCGTTGCCCCTTACAGGAGAATGGAGCCAGGGCATCCCATCTGGCCCAGACAGTCTGCCAGCCCCCATGATAGTGTATAAAAGATACAGAATTCCATGCCCAGAAATCTCATGCCACTCACTTCTCAGAGCAGCTGATTTTTGAATTGCTCTCTCTACTCTCGGCCGTATCCAAAGCCCACAAAAGACAACAGGAGTCTTCCCCTTCATTTCAGGCACGTTTGTACTAGGCCAAGGCTCTTTAATTGGTGCAGATGTTCAGGGGGTAATTCTGGCCATATGGAATCAATGACAACGCTCCCACTGACTTCCCATAGAACCAGCATTTCACCCTTGACTAGACTTTCCTCCAGGCAAGGATCTGTCAACTTTTAAGATGCCACAGAGAAGACGGTATTTATAATTAACATGAATGTCTTCAACAGCCAGTCATGGTCAAGAATCCTTTCATAGCTACGGCCAAACTCCTTCTGACATCCTGGATAGCAGATGATGCAATTGTGCTTCACCGAGGAGTTAGATTGTGTAAGCAACAGTTGCTAATTAAGCTAACCACAAATTCTCGTTTAATTGTGAAACAACTTTATCTTTTATCAGGATGGGGGTTTGGGTTTGTTTGGTTTTTTTGTGGGTTTTTTTTGTTTTGTTTTATTTTGTTTTGTTGTTTGCATATGATGCGCTACATACCTAGAAAGTCACAATAAAGACAGCGGAAGTTTCAGGGGATAGCCAAGTTAGTCTGTACAGGATAAACTTAAAAAACAACAAATGCTCTGGTAGCACTTTATAGATTAACAAAACATGTAAATGGTATCATGAGCTTTCATGAGAAGTGGGCTGTGCCATTTGTTGTTTAATAAAGACATAGTAGATGAAACACTGACTTGCTGCAGAAATATAGTGATCACACCAAAAAGAATAATGAAAGCATTTTAGTTCTGTGATGGGCAACCCAGACTAGTGAGTGGGCTGCATAAGTGGCCCTCCTTCATCTCTGTGGGCCATAAGATTGTTGCAACCAAGATGGACTCCCAGGATAAAGTAGTTTTGCTGGGCCCACGGAAAAGGTTCAGAAAAGGGCAACAAAAAAGATGAGGGGTTTGGAATGGGTCCCATATGAAGAGAGATTAAAAAGACTGGGACTTTTCAGCTCAGAAAAGAGGAGACCAAGGGGGAATATGATAAAGGTCTCTAAAATCATGACTGGTATGGAAAAAGTAAATAAGGAAAAGTTATTTACTTATTTCCACAATATAAGAACTAGGGGGTCACCAAATGAAATTAATAGGCAGCAGTTTTAAAACAAACAAAAGGAACTTTTTCTTCACTCAGCGCACAGTCAACCTGTGGAACTCCTTGCCAGAGGAGAAGGCTAGAACTTTAACTTTAACTTTAAAGAGCTAGATAGATTCATGGAGGTTAGGTCTATCAATGGCTATTAGCCAGGATGGGTAGGAATAGTGTCCCTAACCTCTGTGTCTCTGGAGGTGGGTGACAGGAGAGGGATCACATGAGGATTACTTGTTGTGTTCCCTCCCTCTGGGGCATCTGGCATTAGCCACAATCAGCAGACAGGATACTGGGCTAGATGGACTTTTGGTCCGACTCAGTATGGCCGTTCTTATGTTCTTCTTATGTTCTTATGCTATTTTGTGTATCTAGAATTTGCAGGGTGTGTGGCAGGAACCGTAGCAGCACTTTGATTGAATGCAGAGGATCAGTGTTGCGTGTAATCAGCACGCACCTCACTTCATGTGGCTGGGCTTTATGTGTGTGTCACTTTAGTAATACCTGTAGGAAAAAAATTATGGGGCTGGAAACCAGCGGAAATTGGCAACCGTGTGCATGGGCAACAGTGCACAAAATGTCTAGAAGACCATGCCTAGGACCATGATGGGCTGCATGTGGCCCATGGACCACAGGTTGTCCACCACTGTTTTCGACCATGTTGTGTGTTTTAAACAGAAATCTTACATCTCTCTATCTTTCTCTCTCTCGTCTTATAACTGGACATTATTTTTCAGTTAATCGAATTCTGCCAGGGGAATCAGTAACCACAAGAGCTAGTTTCAATACCTAGAGGTTCCTTTTAACAATTATAAACAGAATCTACTTAAGCCCCCTCCTTCCCAGTAAGCTTCAAAAATTAAACACCGCGTATGCCAGGGGGTGGGGAACCTTTTTTTGTGTAGCGGCCTCTAACTGAAGGAGTAGTCGGAGCAAAATGGACCCTGGTGCCGACTAACAATCAGTCATTCACCACAACAAGCTGGACTGTGGCAGACCCTGGGACAGGTCCTCAGAGCAAACTCACGCAGACGAAAAATTACTCGCTCAGGGTCCTGTTGTGTTTGACACAGGGTGGAGTTCATGGCTGTGGCTGCAGAGCCTTCAAGCCAACACAAGACACCGAAGCTATAGTCTAGAGAAAATAGATTCCATGATTCCACCAGATGCAGCCACAGTCCCAAAGCACCATCTGGAGTCTTCACTGTATGCACAAGCCTTGACTCCCAGCTGCCAAAGTCTCCCAGCACCCTAAGACAGGGGCAGGCAAAGTACAGCCTGCAAGCAGGATCTGGCCCACCAAAACTCTTGACCCAGACAAACATGGTCCTTTCAGCTGCCAATGTCCCACAACCTGGTTGGACCCTCAAGCCGGCTCCCTGCCAGATGCACCCCCCTGCCCATTGCTCAAAGCGGCTGGCTGCTGGGCCATGTGAATCTCTGTGCCGTGCACTCCATGGGGTGGGGGGGGGGTCTTCACAATCTCGCAGCTCCTATTGGCCATAAAGTGGCCCTGGCAGCCAGCTACTCTGAGCGACATGTGGAGTGCGGCAGACAGGCAGCCTGCCCAAGGGTTCTGCTGAGCTGTTTGCCAGGAGCTGCCTAAGGTAAGTGCCTCCCAGCCAGAGACTGTACCTGACACCCCACCTGCTCCCATACCTAGTCTCCTGCCCCAGGTCACAACCCAAGCCCTCTGCACCCCCTTCTGCATCTCTGCCCAGCTCACAACTCCCTCCCAAACCCTGCACCCCCTTCTAAATCCCTCCCCCAGGTCAGAAACCTCTCCTGCACCCAAGCCCATTCCCAGATCCTGCACCCCAATGCCCCACCCCAGGTCACAACCCCTCCTTCACCCAGACTCCCTCCCAGATCCCATACCTGCATCCCAATCTCCTACCGCCGAACTCCCTTCTGCACCCAACCTCCATCCCAGTCCCTACACTCCCTCAGTTAATATGGAAGAATGCGGCTCTTAACAACTTGCCAAATTCTTGGAATTGCCCCGCCCCAAAATTATTGCCCACCCATGTCCTAAGAACAGCCTCAAGCACTCTGACCTGCCTAAATGCTGTTAACTCCATACCCTGAGTCTCTCCTAATGCCCAGTGTCCTTACAGGTGTGTCAGTGCTGGAGGCAGAGGTGTAAGATCAGCTTGTGTCTGCCTTTTCATATGGGCTCTGTGATGGCGCGTTGGGGTTTTCCCGTCTCCTGCACCCCCACGCTGACACGGACAGACTCCACCAGCCAGTAGAACAGAGGGAGTTTATTGCTTCTCCAGAATACAGCACAGCACAGATGTAATCTGGTTACAGGGCAGGCCTAGGATGCCCCAGCCCCCCTTGAGATGGGGGAGACTGGACCCCTAAATCCCAGTCCCGTTGCCTAGGCTGCTTCCTCTATGATCCCAGACAGAAACTAACCCTCTTCCAGCCCTGCCCCCAGCCAGGGCCGGCATTCCACTTTCCTTTGTTTCTCTCCCTGGGGGGTAGCTGGTCGGACAGGTTGAGCGACCCTTGCCTAGTGACTCATCCCCTGCCCTGCTGGGCCGTGCTGCAGACAGCAGCCAGTGGAGGTCACTCACAGCCCACTGCCCAGCATAGCAACCAGCAAGGTACCAACACTACGTCACAGGCTCATACTCTCAGAGCTCTACAGCTGAAATCGTTACAACTTCTTTTCTTAGGACACGAGCTCACTCAGAGCTGGAAATGACACCTCCCCCCTCCAGTGGGGACATGCCCTTAGCCGACGTAAGAGCTGACAAGCTCTGGCTCATAGTCCACTATCTATCGACCTTTCTAAAGTCTTTCATTGGCACGACTGGCTTAGAGTCACTGCATGTCGAGTGGCAGCAGAGAGATGCTCGAACTAACCGAGCACCAGCCTGGAGGCAGGAGCCTGCTGTCTCGCAAGGCAGCCTGCTGGACTTTTGTAAACTGTAATGGAGGCAGTCACGGAGCAGCAACTGCCTCTGCCTAAGGCTGTGATCAGGTTTCAAATGTAGAGCACTACACAGAAGGGGTTAAAAAGAATCTGCCTGAAATGTGTGGTGCAAAGGCTGAAGTCAGTTTGAGGGAACCTTTGGAGTGCGAACAAATGTGGTCATGTGGGTACCTTGTGACCAGCTGAAATAACCGAAAACTGTTTTCTTTTGTTCTTGTTTTTTATGAACAGGCTTGTGCTTGACTTTAATCTCACCTATGCCGGTTCAAACTAGCCTCGCTAGAATGACTTCAGCCGAGCTGTTTCTGATTCATAGCACTCAGTGTAACCAGGGAGCAGAATCGAGGCTCAGATCTTAAACAAGGGTGCGTCTTATTTCCGTTATTTTGAAATAATTGACGTAATTTCGAAATAAAAATGCGGGCATCTACACCAGGGCTACTCAGCATGTAGTTTATGGGCCGCATGCGGCCTGCAGCCTGTTTGTTTGAGGCCCGCGGTGTGATTTGGGTTTACACGGGGCTCAATATATGGCCCAGAGGTGGGATCCTTTGAACATGGCTTCCATTGGGAACACTCTCCACCACAGTGAGGGGTCTCCCAGGCGAGGTGAGAACCGAAAGACGCATGAGAACGGGCTGGCTGGAACAGGCAGGCACAAGGTGTTGGCATTTCTAGCCCCCAGAGCGGAGGTGCTGGGAGCACTGGGGCATTATGGGAAGTGCTGGCTGCTTAGCCTTATGGGCAGAGCCTGAGAGGTGCTGACTGGCTCCCATTTACCACATTTGGGTCCGGCGCTGCAGGTTAAGGCTTAATTTTTGTATTCATGCCGGTCAGTGTGAAAGAAGCTATTTGCATATATTTGCATGTATATTCAACCACGCTTAATTTGCAGCCCTGGGCATGTGCTGTGAGTATCATTGTGGCCCCCAGGGCTTCCAAAGTTGAGGAGCCCTGGTCTACAGAGCAATTTCGTTATTTCAAAATGAATTCAAAATAACGGATGGCTTGTTCCGACTTCTGTAAACCTCATTCCACGAGGAATGACGCCTATTCCGAAATAGCTATTTCAAAATAGCAGTAGTGTGGATGCTCCCCTGCTGCAATTTTGAAATAGCTCCTCTCCAGGAATTCTAAGTAATTACTCCCCAGTGCTTACTGGGGCTCTAAATCGAGGTAGCGCATCTACATAAGGGGAGCCTGTCTCAGAGTAATTTTGAGGCTTCCCTGTAGTGTAGACATGCAATTTCAAAATAAGCTATTTTGGAGTATTTCTTCCGGAATAGCTTATTCCTAAATAAGCATGCAGGGTAGACGTACCCCAGCTGGGTCTGATTTCCTCAGTCTCCTCATTTTGGACCATGGGAATTCAGAGCAGAAGGAAGGTCTAAGGCAATAGAGTTTTGGGGGGAGGGCTACACACCGTACAGTCAAGCTGGGAATGAACCCAGTTCCTCTGATACCACAGACTGATAGGGTTTGTAACAACTATAAAAATAAAGAACTACCCACAGGAGTTGGTTGGAACCTAAAGAGATATGGACCATTGTTTACAAATACTCTTCGGCGGTATTAACATGGGAGGGGTAACTTTTAGAATATTTTATTGTATTTTTAATAGTTAAATCAGGTGGATTTCTAAAGAGAAGAAGGATGGAAACAGCCACCTTGTCTCACAATAGCACACACACATTTTGGTACAACAATCTCATACAAACTTGCTTTTATTGAAAGAAAAGTAACAAATATTTGATTTATATTTTTCGAGGGCTCTCTTCTGGAATTCCTCCAGCTCACAGGTTTCTTTCTAGCTGAACTTAATAGCATTTCAAGGATCCGTTGAAGCAGACTCTGTTGATTTTAGAAGCAAGTAGATGTCTGCTGGATTCCCAGAGATCCTGCCCAGACAATCAGTCGAACTACCGCCTGAACAAAGACAAAAGAATCAGATTCTTTTATGTCCTCCAATGGAAAAGGATCTGATTTTGTATCAAATCATATGGCATAGGAAGAACACCCCATTCACTGAAAGGTGAGTGAAGAAGTTCTTGATTAGCCCCAGCACAGAATATCCTTTGTCCCCACTGTGACATCCTTTTGGCATTTCAAAATGAACAGTTCTATGCATCTTAAACAGATGATCTGGCTGCCTACAAAGCCTATATAATATAGAAAAGCACAATGTATATCCATATAGTTGTTTTACCAAACAGACACCTTGTCTACAGCTTCACCTAAAATGAGACATACTTAGTTAGGTGATAACTAACTAACTCTGAAAGAATGTAGGGAAAGTCTAATTCTACCTACAGCCTAACACAGGCCAGGTCTATACTAGGCCCAGAAGGTCAGCTTAAGGTTCGCAACTCCATCTACATAAATAACGTAGCTGGAATCAATGTACTTTAAGTGGAGTTTGGCACTCTCTCCACAGTGGAAGGTCGGCGGGAGCAAATTCTCCCATCAGCTTCTCTTACTCTTCACAAATCAAGGAGTACTGGCACCACCTAGGGACACCCTCCGCGTTTGATTCAGCAGGTCCTTACTAGACCCACTAAATCAAATGCCAGAAGATGGATCTCCAGTGCAGGTAGAAGGTAAAGATCTTCCTTCTGGCATTCAATTTAGCAGGTCTAGTAAGGCCTCAATTCTGATGGCAGTTCAATGTTAGCAGCCCCACCAGCATGGCTCTCTGGGCATGCTCAGTGAATTGGCCAAGAGATTAGGATTACAACTGCTAGCACCGGAAGCCATGCCTAAGACTCTTGCTCTCACCCTGAAGCCCTAAGGAGCTCACAACATCATGTCTCTTGCCCTCTCTCTAGTATTTTAATGGGTAGAAAAAAATCTCTTACCCTCCTAACTCCATTTCTAGGATCAGAACTGTCCTTACAACTTATGGGGATTAATGAAAGTTACCTGAAGGGGACCACTGAGGGAAGAGGGGCTTCCACTCTCCTTGTTTGGCTTGTGCCAGGGCCCGGGGCTTCCCTTGACCTCAGGGCCAGCCTTAGGGATGTGCACACTGGGTCCATGCCCAGGGCACGATAGCCAGATGGTGCGGGGCAACTGGACACAGGTGTTGCTGGGCAAAGAGGCAGAAGGCACTGGGCAGGGGGGCAGTGTGGCGAGGCATGCTGGAAGTGCAGTACTGGAGCTGAGGGCAGAGTGCGGGGTTGCAATGAAGGGCGCACTAAGCAGAAGTTAGGGGCAAAGTGGGAACAATGCAGGGGTTTGCAGTAAAGGGAGCACAGATGAGGATGTAGAGGTTTGGAAGCCCATGGATGCCAGGGGAAATTATTAGTGCTATGCCCACAGGATCCAGGGGCACCAAAGCACAAGTTCACTCAGGGCGCCATATTCCCCAAGGCTTGAACCCCCAAGGCTTGAACACCCAGCATAGTTTCTGCCAGGGCTCAGAGCTTCCCCGGGGCTAGAGCAGAGCTTCAGAACCTGATGGCTCCTCTACACTCTGGAATGAGGGCATAGCAGACAGCTGTCCAAGAGGAGCAAGTAAGCAGGGAAGGAGGGGACAATTTGGGGCTGCCTCAAATTTTCAGGTGTCCTGTGCCATTGTGTATGCTGCGTATGCCTGAGGACGGCCCTGTCTGACCTGTTCCTGCTGCAACATAAATTTGACCAGCTGAATAGCTTCTGTAACTAAGGGCCCATTCAGTCAGAAAGAAACAGAAAAGAAATAAAAGGGGCAGCAGATATGCAATGCGTCTGAGTTAACCTTATGGAGAAACCTTCCTGCTTAGACCCTTCGCTTTCATTCTGAATAACGCTAACATTGACATCACCGAGATTTGTCGAATGACCCCCCCACCACAGTGTGTGAAAGGGGGAAATTAAAGGGCTAAGAACTGTGCTGCTTTACGGAGGGAAGGATTCATCAGCTGTTATATGGAAAGGGAATATTGAACATTCCCGCTCACACGGCAGAGTCACTCTCGGGGAACGCTGAGCTTACTTCTGACAGCAGTGGCCAAATGGAATGCATTTGTCAATGTATATAGAAGGGGTGGGACATCGCCAAAAGAAACAGGATCCGCCTCGGTATCTACAGTCCCCTGGGGTCGTTCTGGCCTTGGAGAATCCTAAAAAAGAAAAAAAGAGTCTGAATTATCATTCCGCAGAGCGGGGCAAAGGAAGGGTTATGGTTTCAGGATGCCAGGCGTTTCCCATTTACTGAGACCGGACCAAGTCAGCCCCATTATCTTCTAGGCCAAACGTTTACCACAGGTTATTTAAATAGCTGCCGTTCTCTCCAAGTTCAATGGTAGCCTCATAGAACGGAAAGCAGCAATTTAATTAAACTGGGGCACTGATTTTCTAGCTGGAGATTTCAGAACTGTAGCTCAGAGTATGGGTATCCTCCACTGGCCCATGAATTTAAAGGTCAGCAAGCCAGGAGCTGCCTACTTTACTAACTTCTCTTTGTGGATGGGCTGAGGTGTGGATTCCCTCTGGCTCTCACAGTGATGTGCCATGTGATATCAGCAATGCAGTTTGGCTAAGGAGGGTTGACTGTCTCTGTGCCGGGTTGGTTGACTATAACTTTCTGAGGGAGAAGGGCTTGAGAAAGTCCCTTCGGGGATAAATATCTGCCGGTCTATGAGACTCCACTCAAATTTTCTTCAAAAGATTCCCTGAGGCATGGGCGACACGTATGGAAGGCGGGGGAAGGCTCTGCCTTCCCAAACCACCAGGCATAGTCCCATCCACGTTCTGGGGGCAGAGTGTTGCGCCCCTAGTGCTCGCCCTCCCAGTACTCCAGAGCTGGGAAGGCTGGGCCAGGCCATGTGATGCGTCTTTCTTCCTCCTCCAGTGCTCTGGGGCTAGAAAGGCTGGGCCGGGCCGGGCCAAGCCACAAGGAATACCACACCCTGCCTCCTCCTTCCCCTGGTGCTCGAGAGGCTGGGTTGGGCTGAGCTAGGCCAGGCCACGTGGAGCAATGCGTCCTACTACCTCCCTCTCTGGTGTTCTGCGCATCCCAGCGTGCAGTGTGGCCCAGCCCAGCCCAGCCTCCTCCCTCTCCCCAGTGCTCCAGGCTGGGCTGGACTCGGGCCAGGCCATGCGGTGCGGTACGCCTTCCACTAGGGCTGGGCAGGCTGTGGCAAACATGCATCCATTCCCCTCCAAGCCCTGTGGTTGGAAGTGGGGAGCATGCATGGGGCATATCACCCCACATCCCACGGGCGGGGCCTAACAGAAGGGGCGGGGCCTTCCAGCCCTGCCTTCACTGACGGCCCATGCCCTCATGAATAGTTGCTACCTAATTGGCAGTGTTCAATTTTACCTGACTGACCTGTTGTTTTGAAAGGGCAATCCAAATATGGACAGCCAAATCTTTTAGAATATTTTGAACACCCTAAGTTGTGTTTTCACAAAACTCTTTTCTGCCAAAGGATAGAAAATGAAACCCTACATGCTTCATTGACACATCTACAAATATTGTCCCACAAAGAGATAGTATTTCTTGGGGGGAGGGAAGGGGGGAAGAAAGACAAGCACATTTTTGTGAAAGGTATTGAGAAACATTGGGGCAAAGAGAGGGAGACTGCCACTTTAAGGACCGGGATTCTTTTCTTAGCAGAATAACCTCTCAGTGGGACACGATACCAGGTTCATAAGAAGTCAGGTTGAAAATGGCAGAGAATTATTAACAACGGTCAGAAGCAGAAGCCATCAGTATATAAGGGGTTGGTCAGATTCCATTTATCACCAGATGCTTAGTTCTGTAATTGCCTATTTTGAGAAGAGTGTATGCTGTGCAGAGAGAAGGTGGGTTAGCTTACACAGCACACTTCAGCAAGATATGAGGAAACCATGGAGAGGACAAGGATTTTGTTTTGACAGGCCATAGATCAATGAAACCTCAATGGTTATTCTTAGAGGCAGATGCTAGAGCTCAAAGAAAGGTAGAAAAAAATGTTAATGGAAAACATTAGACAATCTTCATACAGGTTGCCAGGTAACCATTTATATCATTGATTGCTTTCATTGACATCTTACCTGGTGCATCCAGGAGCAGCAAGAAAATAACAGCAAAGACCAAATGAAGGATCTTCATGGCGGAAGGCTGACCAGGAACTTGGTGACACTGCAGACAAGAGACACCAAGACGGAAGATGCTAGAACATTGAGAATTGTGACCTGCTAAACTATGGAAATATTGTTTTAATCTAAATGACATTTTTGGTAGGTGTTCTTTTAAATGAGCTGTCTTGGGAATAATTTTAATTAATCAATTATATAAACTTTCGCATTGGAATTTATTGCCCAAAAAAGAATTAAAAGCATTTAAGAAATTACAGAAATCAAAAGAAAGGTGGTAGATACTCATGTCTGTGAAATTTCCAAGAACGAATTCATCATGTGCTGTTACAATTGATCAAGAAATAATAAACCACATCAATTCATGGATGGTTTTATTATTTAAGAAAACTTTATGCTGGTTCTTTTTTGTTCATTTCTGATCAGCCCAGTGGAATTATGGGAGTGTGAGAATTTGCAAGCAAAGAACGGTTAGAATTTGTAAACTCAGACAAAATTCTCAATTCTATTAGCTATCACACATTAAACTGCAGCCAATCATGCAAATATTGATTTAAACCAGCAGTTCTCAACCTTTTTTTCAATTTTGCCTAATATTAGCACCTATTTTACCAACACCTTCCTTCTGCTATTTTACAATATAGAGTGGAGTGTTATCGCGCATTGACACACTTTACGTGCTTTAACACAGCCCTTAAAGTAAGTAAGCAACCACAGGAAGAAGGAGGAAGGTGGTTAGAGGATCAGCTTTATTTCCTGGCACTCACAGTGCTGTGAGCTGCTCCAGCACCACCTGTCCTCATTATTTGTGCTGATGTTTGCAGGACACAGAACTGCTAGTGCTTGCAAGTGCTTAATCAGCACCAAGGAGGCTGCTGTCCGATGTAGCTAAATCCCATCTTCCTTCATCTGTCCTTCTTTCCTTCCCCTTTTCTCTTCTTCACCTTTATTGCTGCCTCCCTTTGTTCTTCTCCATCCATCCTGTTCTATTCCTTTAACTCCTCCCTGCCCTTTCTCTTCGCCTTCCAGTCTTCACCATACCCCTTTATCTTGTTCTTTCTTGCCTGCTCTCTCTTTCTCTCTGTCTCCATCTTCTCTCCTCCCTACCTTCACCTTCATTTACATCCCCATTTCCTGCTACCATCATCCCTTCCTCTGGAAACTCTCCCAAACTGCAGTTCCTGCAATCTTCAGGTTAGTTCATCATTGGACTGCTGGAGGAGACACACTGCAATTAGAGTATTAGGTTTTCCTGATGAAGGCAATTTGGATAATTTGATTCTCCTGTAGTTGATTTTAACTCTGATAGCTTTAAATGGCCAAATTTTCACTGTGGTAACCATAACAGCTGTAGTATTGCTACTACTCCATTTCAAGTTGCATGAAGGTGTGTTCTCTAGCTCAGCCTCACACAACCCCAAAAGGTTTCATGAGACACCTGGGGTTTCATGAGACTCCCAAGGGATTATGACAACTCTGTTCTTCTCTTCAGGGGTCTCACAGTTGTCTCTCTGGACAGGACTTTAAAAGAAGAGTTAATAGATTATGAGAAAAGTGATTATAGTAGTTACCAGACAGGGGGTACTCCCAGTAGCCAGGTGATGACAGTTCTGTTCACCGTCTCCTCGTCCAGATAATTTAGAGTCAGGAGTGATACTTTGACCCAACCAGCTTGTTTTATGCAGTTGGTGTCTTGTTGGCAAGGCTGCTGTGGGCCAATCAACAGGTGACCCCTGCTTCCGGGGAAGATTTGAAATGTCCAACCACCATTTGGACGTTGGAATTCTTGCAACTCTGGCTGCGGAAAATTCCATAGTCATTGTTCAAAAAATCTTGTGCCACCCCAGATTGTGCAAAACACATTGGGCCACCATATTTTTGCAAAACATTTTGGCAGGCAAACACCTGCTCGTTTGCCTCAGATCAGCAACGTACTTCTTCAGGCCACTTGCTCTGGGCACCCCTACAGGGTGTGCTTGATCAACTTGACATGGCTCTCTGTCAAGCCTTCAATCTCAGCAATAATTGGTGAGGGCCTAACGTATAAGCCCATGCATCACAGGCCGGGTCTGAGGCCTAAGGCCTAGGAGCAATAGTCAAGACTTTGCTTGGATCAAAATCAAGCTGTGGGCAGGAAGCAAGCTTAGTTAATAAGATTAAGCATAAATAAAACTGAAGGTATCAAGAAGGTGACAGGTACAGATTGTAAGGGAGGGTGATAACAGAACACTTCATAAATACTCTAGATCAGTGTTTTTAAACCTTTTTTTATAAAGTACCCATTTCAAAAAAATATAGGTACCCCCTTTTTTTATAAAAAAAATTCTAAGTACCCTGAGGACCTACAGTTTTCAGACATGCACAATTTTTTTCTACTATTGCAAGACATTTGTTTAAACAACTTAATCGTAGCCGGGTGGGCAATGAAATTTTTGGGCGTAAAAAGTACAAAAATAATAAAGCGCTGTAAAATTTAAACAAAAATTCAGTTTTCTCCAAATTTCAGTTGTGTTGACATACCCCCCCGACTTCTCTTGAGTACCCCTTAGGGTACTCGTACCACTGGTTGAGAAACACTGCTGTAGATGGTGCTTGGTCCTGCCATAAGGCCAGGGGACTAGACTTGATCTCTCAAAGTCCCTTCCAGTTCTAGTACTCTATGGGTACGTCTAGACTACATGCCTCTGTCGCCAGAGGCATGTAGATT